>OZ026513.1:0-16882 GCA_964019985.1 Aurelia sp. 4 Dawson et al 2005 | reverse complement strand
TCTTATTATGTATATATTGATTATTATATATGGTGTATGTGTAGGGGGTATATATAGGGGTTGTACCCTCCACTCCCTGTAGTGGATAGGTGGAGGGTACAGATAGAATATGGGGAGTATAGGATATGCCCCTCTGTCAAAACAAGGGGGTATTTAACATGCAGGAGTGAAAACAAGCCAAAAAACACATAGATTTTAAAAAAAAGCAGAAAAACTGGGTATCGTTTTAGCAGAGTTGTAGGTATGGTGCAGATAAAATTATATATTGCAAAAAAAGTGTGATACGTTTTTGGCAGAAAGTATGAGTCAAAACAGGGTATTCCTCTTAAATCCTACAGGGTCAAAAACAGCCATATATATAATTTTATAGGTCTCTTATGCTAGGTTAGTAAAATCAACAGGATCAGAAATAGTAAGTTGCTCTGTGTTTGAGGGGAAGTTGTTTATAATTAACTTAATTATATATAAACTCTACTGCTGAAATAGAGTTAACCCTTTCACCATTGATTCTAATAATCCTATAAGTAGGGTTTCCTATATGCTTTAGGTTGTGTCCTGTTCCTATGTTTTTAGCTCCCTTTTTATTCCCTGTAATAAATGTGTAGTTTCTGGGAGATGTAATGTTTATGGAGTCTGCGGCCTTGAATTCTAATTGAGATAATGTGTTTTTGCAAAGCCCAAGCTTTTGAGAGGTGTTAGTTTTAAAGGGGTGCTGGACAGTAAAAGAATCTGTGTCCGTATAAAAAGATGTGTTGGTTTTATTTGACATTATTGTGTGTGTATATACTCTACTGTATGACAGCATGCATTGGGGTGCCAGAATAGTGGTGTTAGAGACTTCAGAGGATATAAGTTTTCCATAGAAGGAGTTGAGTAAGTGTTTTACTAATTTTGGGTGGTTTTTTTTGCGGGAAAATAAGTGGATGACAAAATCTGCGAATATATTGGTTTTATATGGGAGTCTTAATTGGTCCGTTATTTTGAGGGTATAACCCGATCTAACCAAGTATTTTATTTCTTCTGGTGTATAAAAGGTGTTTCCATTTCTGTTGGATATCAAAGGATGGGGGGTTCTTGAGAAATTTGGAGGGATTATTTCTGCCTTCGTTATTGTCATAAGTCTTGAGGTGATTGAGATGTTTGTCTTTGAGGGGAACCTATTAATAAAACAGAATGGGTATAAGGAATTTACGTCAAAAAGGAATAACCTTTTCCCCATAATTTTGGTGAAAAAGGAAGGGGACCCCAATTGTACACTTCCTTCAGGGGTTTTTTGCTTGCTCTTGGGGGGTGTTGGGGTATGGGGAGTAAGTACCCCGAATATTTTGGTTGACATTCGAGGTAAAGTTTGAGATGCTGGTTTTAGGTCATACAACATGTCGAGCTGTTTCACAATTTGGTTAGATAAAAATTTTTCCATAGGTGTCATATTATGCTTTGTATATTTACTAAGTTCTGGGATTTGAAAATTTACATATTAGGGTGATTTCAGAAAAATTAGGGTTGTATTGGGTTGAAAACATTTTTATCTTCTGTAATATTATATCTCTATTCCTCAATAGATAGGAGGATTGACGAATTTTTGGGGAAGATACTGTATAGTATTTTCCTGCTACAAAAAGCCAGATTCATGAAGTTAGATAGTTAGGGGTATGTTTGTTAAGTTGTGAATTTACTTTGCTTAGTGTACTCCGGTTAATGGGGCAGGCTAGCAGGATATGTAGAGTTAATTCGTTATGGGAGGTAGATTTTATGATTCTCATTGTGTTTTATGTATTATATATAATTGTTGAACTATAATTAAGAGACTTATATTAAATCAGATTGGTTATCTCATCTTTTTGTAATGACATTACTCATTCCTTTCGTACTAGAGTTTGTGGTTAGTTCTTTAATTGTAGATAGAAACCTTCCTGTCTTACGACGGAATGAACTCAAATCATGTGTGATTTTAATGGTCGAACAGACCAACCCTTAAGAGCTGCTGCACCCTTAGGATATCACAATTCAACATCGAGGTGGCAAACATCTTCATCGATATGAACTCTCCGAAAATATTACCCTGTTATCCCTACGGTAACTTTTTTCATGGTCGTTATTTATTATGAGTAAAAATAACGGGTCAGTATGTCCTATTTATCATAACTGGCTGATTTGTCTATCTTCAGTAAGGTTACTTTTCATGTTGTAACAACCTTTAGAGTTCCCCTGATACATTTTTAGGGGTGGTCGCCCCAACCAAACTGTCAATCTTGCACTATGAGAAACTTTGTAAGGATCAAGAATATCAAAATACAAGTGTCCAGTAAAGCTCGATAGGGTCTTTTCGTCTTACAATTATCTAATAGCATCTTCACTATTACTTCAAATTTGCCAGAGTTCTTTCAGAGACAGGGAAGGATTCGTTTAGCCATTCATTCCAGTCACCAATTAAGTGACAAGTGATTATGCTACTTTATCA
The DNA here is from genome assembly GCA_964019985.1 of Aurelia sp. 4 Dawson et al 2005. Lineage (NCBI taxonomy): Eukaryota > Metazoa > Cnidaria > Scyphozoa > Semaeostomeae > Ulmaridae > Aurelia > Aurelia sp. 4 Dawson et al 2005. The sequence continues at coordinate 14,421 of OZ026513.1, read as the reverse complement.
CGGTCAGAGTTACCGCGGCCATTAAACTGATTTTAGTTGAATTATTAACAGTCATTGGGCAGGCTTCACCTTACAAAATTACTGTAGGGCTATGTTTTTGGTAAACAGTCGATCCTAATGTTGGTTCGAGTCCAAATTTGCCGAGTTCCTTTGAAAGAATTGATCAGGTCATTTTACTATCTTTGGTTAGAGGGTACAATTGGTCTTGTCAGCTTATTTCCTGGGAAATGTTAACTCCTAGCTGACAAACCTGTAGTTTTTAAGGATTGTTTTTGGTAAAACCTAAAGAATGGATGGGTATTCATGCTTGCATTATCTCCACTATTAATAATCAATAGTCTGTTCTACTACCTGCTTGCTATAGCTTCGGAATTATTTAGCCATCATAATTTGTAGTGAATATATTTTTAGGGGCCGCTGTTACGCGTTGTCAATAAGGTGGCTGCTTCCGGGCCTACTTGTCCTCTATTTTCACTTTTCACTGTGTTTACGTTTAGTTGATTTATGTCCTTGGCTTATAATCTGAGTTGTTTCTCTCTTGACCAACAATCTTGTCATTCTTGGTCTATAATAATGTTTGATATTGGTACTTATTCTAGCTTTAAAAAGTTACTAATATAATACCGTTTCTCTAATAAGAATTTTGTAGAAAACCAGCTATTTCTAGGTTCGATTAGTATTTCACCTCTATTCTAAGATCTTCCAAAACTTTTGAAACAGTAAATGGTTGGCCCTGTTGGCTGTCCTAGAATTGATCACCTAGTTTCGGGAATGTTTGATTTTGTTATGCATACAGCTTTAGTAAGCTTACCAAATTTAGTTCTAGCAAGCCCATTATACAAAAGGTACATTGTTTAACAATAGAAAAACAAAAAGAAATAAGTTATTTCGTATAAATCCTTTCCTTCACAGTACTATACTTATAAGTCGACTTTTTAGTCACCTCGATATTCATTTATCTAATCAGTTAAAAATGGTGTGGACTATTTCTTTCGCCAATACTTTAGTCTCTTTATTAGTTTCCTTGTAGATGTTTCTTTCGAATTCTTAGTATATGTTTATATCCAGACTTGATATGAAAATCTTTAATATCAATTTTTCTAAGTTAGATGGTACAAAAAGTGGCTTAGGTGATAGGTTCTTTTCGTTAAATCCTACGATTAGATCTAATTGGTGCGAAAACAAATGGTAATTCGTCATAAGTATGATGAGTAGGAGGAGAATTCTGGATTCATTCAAGGGAAGGTGCATAACCACTATTATTGGACCACCCTACAAATTTTACTTCTCTGTGGTAGGCATCATATATTATGTATACGAATCAGAGAACGCCAATAATAGAAATAGCGGAACCCAGTGAGCTTACCATATTTCAACCTGTAAAGCTATCTGGAAAATCAGAATATCTTCTAGGCATTCCTGCGAGTCCCAAAAAATGTTGTGGGAAAAAAGTGGCATTTACCCCTATAAATACTAATCAGAAATGAATTTTGCCATAGATTTCATTATAGGTATATCCAGTTATTTTCCCAAACCAGTAATAAAACCCTGCGAAAATTGCAAATACGGCCCCTAGTGAAAGAACATAATGGAAGTGAGCTACTACATAGTATGTGTCGTGAAGAGCAATATCCAAGGAACCGTTTGCTAGAACTATTCCTGTTAGCCCTCCTAGGGTAAATAGGAAAATAAACCCCATGGCTCAAAGCATAGGAGTTTCAAACCTAATTGTCCCTCCATATAGAGTGGCTAGTCAACTAAATATTTTTATGCCGGTAGGAACTGCAATTATCATTGTGGCCGCTGTGAAATATGCTCTAGTATCAACATCCATGCCGACTGTGAACATGTGGTGAGCTCATACTATGAAACCTAGTATTCCTATTGCTATCATAGCGTAAACCATTCCTAAATAACCAAATATTTGCCTTTTAGAAGAGAATGTTGGTATAATCTGGGATATAATTCCGAATCCGGGTAAAATTAATATATAAACTTCCGGGTGGCCGAAAAATCAGAAAAGATGTTGAAATAGAATTGGATCCCCTCCTCCAGCAGGATCAAAGAAAGATGTGTTAAAATTCCTGTCAGTTAATAGCATAGTAATTGCTCCGGCGAGGACGGGTAGAGATAATAGCAGTAGTATTGCAGTGACCAAAACAGACCAAACAAATAAAGGTATTCTGTCCATCGTCATTCCAGGGGCTCTCATATTTAGGATAGTTGTAATAAAATTAATAGCACCCATTATGGATGAGGCTCCTGCCAAATGTAAGCTGAATATAGCCATATCTACAGAACCTCCGGAATGAGCCTGAATAGAACTTAGAGGAGGATATATGGTTCATCCGGTACCTGCCCCTTGTTCAATCAATGAAGATCCTAATAAAAGCAATAAAGCTGGAGGTAGAAGTCAGAAACTTATATTGTTCAGCCTAGGGAAGGCCATATCTGGAGCTCCTATATACAAGGGTACCAATCAATTTCCAAAACCTCCTATTAGAACGGGCATTACGAAGAAAAAGATCATTATAAGAGCATGAGCGGTAACTACAACGTTGTATAGTTGATCATCTCCTAGCATGGATCCAGGACCTGATAGTTCCAATCTGATAATCATACTGAATGCAGTTCCTACCATAGCGGAGAAAGCTCCGAATATTAAATATAATGTTCCTATGTCTTTATGGTTAGTTGAAAATAATCATCTTGATAAATATGTATTCATGTCTATCTATTATATCTGGAAATATGATCTAACTTAAGCTTGGAAAATAAGATATGTTTAGATATAATAGAAATGATAAGAAATCTTTGTATTGTGTTAATTAATCAAGTAAATAATGACGTTCCACTTAACTGGCAGTTATCCTTTCAAGATAGTGTTAGTCCTATTATGGAAGAAATAATTTTTCTCCATGATCAGGTCATGTTTGTAGTACCAGTAATATCAGTGCTAGTAATATGATTAATCGCCAGATCTATATTTTCTAAGTACAAATATAAATTTTTGGTGGAGGGTACCGTTATTGAGATAGTCTGAACAATTATACCTGCTATTATACTAATTTTCATTGCTTTCCCATCTTTAAAATTACTATACCTGATGGATGAAACTATGGAACCCGCCATTACAGTTAAAGTTGTAGGACATCAATGATATTGGAGTTACGAATATTCAGATTACGATATAAGTGATCTGGAATTCGACTCTTATATGATCCCGACTTCAGATCTTGAATTTGGAGACAATAGATTGCTGGAAGTCGATAATTGTCTGGTGTTGCCAGTTCAAGCTCATATTAGAGTTTTAGTGACTGGTGCTGATGTTATTCACTCCTTTGCGATTCCTTCCTTGGGTGTAAAGATGGACGCAGTTCCTGGCAGACTAAATCAGTCCAACATATTTATGAAAAGATCTGGTTTGTTTTACGGCCAATGTTCCGAGATCTGCGGTAGCAACCATAGTTTTATGCCAATAGCAGTTAGAGGTGTTTCTTTGGATACGTTTATTAGTTGAGTAGAGTCTAAGATTTCAGAAGAATAGACTTAAAGGAGTTAGGTTAATGAAAACCAGTTGCCTTCAAAGCTACATATATCGGTTCAAATCCGGTACTTCTTGTTATTATGCCTCAATTGGATGTAATTACATTTGTAAATCAGTACGCTTGAATAATAGGAACAGTTAGCGTAGTGGTTATAATTATGCTTGCTGTAACTTTGCCTTCTGTCAAAAAGCTTATCCAGATAAGAAATATCACTGAAGAAAAGGACTTAGATTTTAGAAGAAAAAAGGATTTTGAGCCGCTCAAAAGGTTGGTAAGTTTTTAGTGACAGCAAGTTATTTCGATCAATTTACTATAGTTAGCCTAGTTCCAGGAGTTACAAATAGCTCCTTGATGTTAGTACTATCTGTTGTGTTTATTTTTGGATTTTTTAATCCTAGTAAATTAATTCCTAATAGATGACAATCCATTATAGAAGTACTCTATGATCATTGGGTAACTTTAGTAAAGGATAGTTTAGGAATTAGAGGATCAAAATATTTCCCATTTGTTTTTTCATTATTTATATTAATAGCTTGACTTAATGTTCTAGGGTTATTCCCTTATGTTTTTACCGTCGGTACTCATATTGTAGTAACTTTTGGACTATCTCTTTCCATACTAACGGTAGTGACAATATTGGGTCTCAAGAATTTTAGGGCCAATTTTTTTAGTATGCTAATGCCTCAAGGGGCGCCTATGGGACTTGCACCTTTATTAGTATTGATAGAGACAGCCAGTTACCTTTCCAGAGCCCTTTCTCTAGGAATTAGACTTGCTGCAAACCTATCCGCAGGTCACTTATTATTTGCTATACTGGCTAGTTTCGCCTACCAAATGATTGCAGGAGACCTTCTCCTGTTGAGCGTTTTCCCCGTGGCAATTATGATTTTTATAACCGTGCTGGAAATTGCTGTGGCAATGATTCAGGCTTACGTGTTTTGTCTGTTGACCACAATTTATTTAGGAGACACAATAAACTTACATTAATGTCAAATACTTTTCATCCTTATCATTTAGTCGATCCTAGCCCCTGACCTTACGTTTGTGCTTGTGGGGCATTCTTTTTGACTCTAGGAAGTGTTATATACTTCCATTATAGTTTTATATGGATAATGATCCTTGGTTTCTTAATATTTGGAACGACCTTTGTGGTTTGATGTAGAGATATAATAAGGGAGGCTACATTTCAGGGGCATCATACCGAGATAGTAAAAAAAGGCTTGAAAATAGGAATGTTACTGTTTATAGTCTCTGAAGTATGTTTCTTCGTGTCATTTTTCTGAGCCTTTTTCCATAGCAGCTTAGCCCCTGCGATCGAACTAGGAGCTCTTTGACCACCTATAGGAGTCCAAATACTTAATCCTTTCTCTGTTCCTTTGTTAAACACTGCAATACTTCTTAGCTCTGGAGCTACTGTTACTTGAGCTCATCATGCAATTATTAATGGTCAGAGGGGACAGGCTATTTCGGGATTAGTATTCACCGTTCTGCTAGGTATCGTATTTACTGCTCTTCAAGGAATAGAATACGTTGAAGCGCCTTTCGCTATCTCAGACTCGGTGTATGGTTCAACCTTTTTTATGGCTACAGGATTTCATGGCTTTCACGTTTTGATAGGGACAACATTTCTTTTAGTATGTTTAGTGAGATTGATATTTCATCAATATACTAGACATCACCACTTTGGTTTTGAAGCAGCAAGCTGGTACTGACATTTTGTTGATGTCGTTTGATTATTTCTTTATATATGTATTTATTGGTGGGGATCATAATTAATCCTTTAAGTAAGGTAAACTATTGGTCAGTTACCAGACTCATAATCTGGGCAAGAAGGTTCAATTCCTTCTCTTACAAAATGATATATAATTATTATGAAGTTTTATTGCTTGCAGTATTATTAGCTTCGCTTATTTTAAAAGTCTCCAAAAAACTATTTAACATAGCAATATTTTCTAGCGTTGTATTTTTACTATTTTTTATAAGGCCTACTGATACTGATATTATGAGTTGAGAGTTCATCATAAAAATCTTCTGCCTAATAACAGGAACTATGGCTATTAATTCTAATAAAAGTAAAGATATAGATTCTTCTAATATTTTGATACTATGTGTCATCCTGGCTTCTATGCTCTTAGTGTCAAGTACCAATATGCTAGGTATATATTTATGTATTGAGCTACAGAGTCTTTCTATATTTGTGTTGATAGCCCAAGAAAGGGGATTCATTTTTAGAATTGAAGCTTCTTTAAAATATTTTGTATTAAGTTCTATATCTTCTGGTCTACTCTTGTTAGGGTCTTCATTATTATTTATTCATTCTGGTGGTTGTGAAGTTACCACACTGATAGCTCAACATTACACACCTGAAAAGGCTTTAATTCTGGTTTCATTATTATTTAAATTGGGTGCAAGTCCTTTTCATTTTTGATCGCCAGATGTCTACCAGGGGTCTAATAACAGTACTTTGTTATTGTTAGGAACTTTGCCTAAAATTAGTATTTTGGGTATATTCATACTGTTATTCTCCGGGAATAAATTAATTTTAATAGCTACAATTTTTTCCTTGGTCATTGGTTGTATCGGAGCTATTAATCAATCTAAGATCAAAAGGTTACTAGCTTACAGTAGTATAGTGGGGATGGGATTTATTTTGTTAGGAATTAACATTGGTTCGTATCAAGGGATAGAAGCTGGAGTCATATATATGGTTATTTACATGCTTTCCTTCGTATCAATTCTTATTCTCATTAATAAAAGTATTAATGAAAAACCAACATTAGGTGAATTGTCAAACTTGTTAGGTAACAATATAGTTTTGCTAGGTACTTTCGGGGTTGTAATGTTATCTGTAGCAGGAATACCTCCCCTTGGAGGCTTTTTCTCTAAATGGTTGGTGTTAACAACTGCCATAACAGCTGAATTTGTTTTCTCCAGTGTAATATCAATATTATGTGCTATTGTAGCTGGAGTGTATTATGTTAGACTAGTTAAAATAGGGTATTTTCAGGAGGATAAAGCCTTTCTTATGTGGAAAAAAATATTAATGGAAGAAAATAAAGTGGAATTAATCCAAGCCACTTTGTTAGGAATACTATTGTATTTCGTATTGTTTATTTTGATTTGTCCGCAAATATTGTGAAAGCCTATTCATTTTGGGGTATTATCTATATTTTAAATGTTTACTTCAATAGTATTACTCCCTTTAATTAGTTCAATTATCTTACTATCGTTTGGCAGAAAACTAGGAAATAAAGGGTCTAATGTAGTCTCATGCGCCTGTATGGCCACTTGTTTGTATTTATCATTATTTTTGTATTACAATGTAGTTTTGCTAGAAGCAGACATTACGATCCAATTTTGAGGTTGGGTAAATTATAATTTATTCAACACAGATTTATCTTTTTCCATAGATAAACTTTCTGCTAATATGATTTTTGCAGTAAATACCGTTTCTTTTCTAGTGCATTTGTATTCGGTCTCCTATATGAAAGGAGATCCTCACACGTCAAGATTTATGGGGTATTTATCTCTATTCACTTTCTTTATGTTAATACTTGTATGTTCTCAAAATTATCTCCAACTATTTGTAGGTTGAGAAGGGGTGGGTCTTTGCTCTTACTTATTAATAAACTTCTGATACAGTAGAATACAAGCTAATAAAGCAGCGATTAAGGCTATGTTAGTTAATAGATTAGGAGACGCTGCACTCATAGCGGCCATTATAATTATGTGAATAAATTACGGTTCTGTTAACTTCCTGTCCGTATTGCCTATTAGTGGGTTCGAGCATAGTTGGGTAATACCTTTATTATTATTAGTAGGGGCTGTTGGTAAATCTGCTCAAATTGGTCTTCACACGTGATTGCCCGATGCGATGGAAGGCCCTACCCCTGTCTCAGCCTTAATTCATGCTGCCACTATGGTAACTGCAGGAGTTTATCTAATTATTAGGTCCTCTCCTCTTTTTGAATTATCATCCTTAGCTTTGATAATAACTGTATTAGTAGGTTCAATGACCGCACTTTTTGCCGCAACAGTGGGTTTAGCTCAGAATGATATAAAGAAGATTATAGCTTATTCTACCTGTAGCCAACTAGGTTTCATGGTTTTGTCCTGCGGAATTTCTTATTACTCGGTAGCTTTATTCCATCTAGTTAATCATGCTTTTTTCAAAGCTCTATTATTTTTAGGGGCAGGCTCCGTAATCCATTCGATGCTTGATGAGCAAGACGTAAGAAAAATGGGAGGAATCAGTATTACTCAACCTTTATCCTGTATATTTATACTAATTGGCTCTATCTCCTTGGCTGGATTCCCCTTCATGGCAGGGTATTATTCAAAAGATCTTTTACTAGAACTGTCTTCCCAAAAGTATTTCATAATTTTTGGGTTTTGATTAGGGATCTTTGCAACCCTACTAACTGCATTATATTCTTTTAAGTTGATTTTGAGAAGTTTTTTGCAGTTCCAGAATTCTCCAAAAGTTTATTGAAAGACAGCCCAGGAGAGTGATTGAATTCTTCTAACCCCTTTAATGCTGTTAGCAATAGGAAGCATTTTTTCAGGCTTTATGTTATCTTATTCTACTCTCAACAACATAATTCATCCAATTATTCCGCTATTAACAAAATTATTTCCCCTAATAGTAACTCTAATTGGAGCAGCCATAGGCTTACATTTATTTTGACTTTCTAAGAAATTATGAACTATCTTCCTAGGTTCTTATTCTAGAGGGCTTTATCAATTTTTAGTAAGTGCATGAGATTTTGACAAGGTTATTTCAAACTTTATAGTTGTTCCAATGTTCAAGTTTGGTTACAAAATAACCTTTAAACTGTTTGATGCTGGGATAATAGAAGCACTAGGACCAGGAGGTTTGTCTAACAGAATTACCAAACTTTCTTCTCGCATTTCTTCTGTGCAGTCAGGGCTTTTATTTAATTATGCAATCATGATTATACTATTTTGTTCAATATTTGTTACATTTGGTTAAACCCTTTGACTTTGGGGTGCAGTAAATGCTCTCGTCTTTTTAATACATGCTAGTAAATTGCGAACAGGTGAGTTAATCCGTTTTACAAAGCGGTTTGTTACCAGGATTATTATTATCTAGTTAATAAAAGAATTCCTAAGACAACAAGATTTATCCACAGCTTCACTGAAACAATGGGAGCCAGCAGGCAGCAGTATAGAATATTGTACAATTGATTATTATCAGATACAGAAAGACAATAAGAGTTGTCGAATCAGGTGCCAGCAGACGCGGTTATACCTGAGACTCGAGTTTTACAGAATAAAAAGGCTCAAAGAGTGTGTAAGATCTAACCATCTAAAAAACATATAATTTTGGTACAGAAATCAAATCCAATAAAACGAAACAGAATCTCATTTTGTAAGAAATGTTTTTACGACAGAAACACCAAATAATAGACAGCCAATGGGATTAGATACCCCAGTAACCTATTACCTAAATTTAGTAATGCTTCTAAAGCAGTGTTCCGCCTGAGTAGTATAATCAATTGATTGAAATTCAAAAAGTCTGGCTGTTTGTTTTCCGATCAGAGGATTGTGTAGTTTTATATGATAATCCGCAGAGTACCTTACCTTTCTTTGATAACTAGGTGCTGCATGGTCGTCTTCAGTTTATGTATAATACATTAATAATCTTAACCTTCAAAAGCTGAAGTCAGATAGTATGGCCCTAATAGAAAGGGATTTATGCAATACAATTTTCTCAGAAAAAATTGAGTAAACGGAAGAGATTTGCAAATTCTCAGAAGTTGAATTTGACAGTAATTGAAGACGATAAAGCTTCAATGAATAGGTTCAGACATTAGTACAAATTGCCCGTCACCTTTAACAACTTACTCGTTCAATAGGTTAGAAGTTAAAGCAAGTCGTAACATAGTGAGGGAAAGGGAACTTTTCCTTGAGACAAACGTTTAATAATGATTTCCCCTGTTTTTATGGTTTTAACAATAGTATCAGGTATAATGGTTGTTACAGCAATCCATCCTGTTCATTCAATCATATGACTAGTTTTGTCATTTATTGGGGCAACCATGGTCTTTGTGCAGCTGCAAGCAGACTTTATAGCTTTGGCTACTCTTATAATTTATGTGGGAGCAATAGCAATACTCTTCATATTTGTCTTAATGATGTTAAATCTTTCATCCTTTGAGTTAGATAGTGGTTTATCTTCCATAATCCCCCTAGGAATAACCAGTATATTAGGTCTGATAACACTAATTTTAGGTCTAGAATATTCAGACACAAATCATCCAGGAGTTGAAGAATTACCAATAAAAGAATTACTAGACATTCAAACTTTAGGGTCTCAAATTTATAGTTCTTATACCCCCCATCTGATAGTTGCCAGTATAATACTACTAGTAGCAATGATAGGAGCTATTGTGCTAACCCTGGACACCCATCCAACTAGCAAGAGACAGAATAATTTCATCCAAATATCCCGTGGTTGTCATTACATTCCAGAAGATCGCAATAATTATAATCGTTAGTTTGTTGTTGTCAGCAATAATAGGGCTAGCTTCTTATGTTTTAGGAGACACTTCTCCTGATAAGGAAAAAGTATCAGTTTATGAATGTGGATTTACTCCCTATGACAATCCTGGTAACCCAATTTCGGTGAGGTTTTTCCTGATAGGAATATTATTCTTAGTTTTTGATTTAGAGATATCTTTATTACTGCCTTGGTCCATCTCTTCTTATTTAGTTTCCATGACAGGTATATGAATAATATTATTCTTTATCTTTATACTAACTTGAGGTCTTATTTACGAGTGAATAAAAGGTGGTTTAGAATGGGAATAAAATCTTTAACTGCATACTCATTTTTGCTATTTATTCTGGGCACCTTAGGGATATCCATTAACAGAACTAACTTAATATTACTATTGATGTCCGTTGAGTTAATGTTATTATCCACTTCCCTTCTCTTTATGGCCGGAGCTACATTTTATGGTCTTATGTTAGGGCAAGTTTTTACGATATTTATATTCACAGTTGCCGCTGCCGAGTCCGCCATTGGATTAGCTATAATAATTGCTTACTTCAGGCTAAGAGGTAAGATATCTGTCAGGTTACTGAATCTTTTAAGAGGCTAATGATTTATATATTAGTAAATTTAACCAAATTATTAATAATTATGATTCCTGTACTTATAGCAGTAGCCTATCTCACTCTTGCTGAAAGAAAGGTTTTGGGTTACATGCAATCAAGGAAAGGCCCCAATGTGGTTGGGATTTACGGATTATTACAACCCCTAGCGGATGGCGTAAAACTCTTTTCTAAGGAAATGACTATTCCTAATCACTCTAGTTTAATACTCTACTTTATATCTCCAGTGTTGTTTTTAACGCTCGCTCTTGTTTTGTGGGGAGTATTCCCTTACACGATAAATAACATGTACTCCGAACCTTCATTAAGCTTATTATTTATATTGGCTATTTCATCTGTCAGTGTATATGCTGTTTTAATGTCTGGGTGAGCTAGCACTTCGAAATATGCTTACTTTGGATCCTTAAGAGCAGCAGCCCAAATGATCAGTTACGAAGTCTCAATGGGCCTAATATTACTATCTGTTATTATATGTGTGGGCTCTCTGAATATCTCCTCTACCTCCTGATTTCAGATCAACTCCTCCCCATTTATATTCACTCTAATTCCTGCTGGGATAATGTTTATAGTATCGTTAATTGCTGAGACCAATCGAGCTCCATTTGACCTGACCGAAGGAGAGTCAGAACTTGTCTCCGGCTACAATGTGGAGTATTCGTCAATGTCTTTTGCTTTACTTTTTTTAGCAGAATATGCTAACATCATATTTATGTCTGCCTTGTTCTCTCTGATCTTCTTTGGTGGATGACAAGGGCCTTTTTTTAGCTCAACAATTTGATTAGGCATCAAGACTTCAGTTATGGCTCTATTTTTCGTTTGGGTACGAGCCTCTTACCCTAGAATAAGGTATGATCAGTTAATGATGTTGCTGTGAAAATCATATCTTCCTCTAAGCTTAGGACTACTTATAATTTGCTCTTCCATACTTTGATCCTTAGGAGGGTTGCCAATTTTATAGATGATTTTAGCTATATGCACTATTTTAATAGCTTCCATAATTTTAATAGTACTGGTAGGACATTCAAACCCTCTAATGGCCAAGAAGATTGCCTTAGGCTCTTCCTTTTTGGTCTTTTGACTGTCTTTAGCACTATGAGTGACTTTCAACACAGAGTCACTATTTCATTCAACTGTAGTAACAGAATGACTACGCATTATACCTCTTTATACCAACTGAGGACAACTATATTTTGGTGTCGATCAGCTATCTTTGCCTTTTATACTACTGACCGGACTATTGACCCCTGTATGTATTATAATTAGTTGAAAATCTATAACCTACTTGATAAAAGAGTTTTTAGCATTTTTACTCATAATACATATATTGTTGATAGGAGTATTTACTTCCTTAAATATACTAATATTTTACATAATGTTCGAGGGTATACTCATCCCGATGTTTTTGATGATAGGGATATGGGGTTCGAGGAAAGAAAAGGAGAGGGCTGCATTTTACTTCTTTTTCTTCACCCTTGTCGGATCTTTATTTATGTTACTAGGCATATTTACAATCTACAAATATGCAGGAACCCTAGATTATACTTTACTCTCCTTACAATACATACCCCCTAAGCTACAATTTTGGGTATTTGCAGGATTCTTTCTCAGCCTTGCGGTGAAAGTACCAAAAATACCATTTCACATTTGACTTCCTCAGGCCCACGTAGAAGCTCCAGTAGCAGGATCTGTATTGTTGGCTGGAGTGTTGTTAAAACTAGGAGGTTATGGATTCCTAAGATTTTCGTGAACATTATTTCCCTTAGCCTCTCAGTACTTTTCACCCGTAATAATCTTGCTCGGATCCATTGCTGTAATATATGCCAGCCTATCAACTTGCAGGCAAACTGATGCTAAGAAGTTAGTAGCTTATTCATCTGTAGCTCACATGGGGTTAGTAACAATAGCAATATTCTCCAAAACTTCCGAGGGCCTAGCAGCCGCTATTATACTGATGTTAGCCCATGGTTTGATCAGCTCAGGGCTATTCATAACTGTGACTAACTTATATGACAGGTTTCACACTAGGATCATAAGGTACTATAAAGGTATAATTTATACGATGCCAGTTTACTCGACTCTTTTCTTCCTATTAATACTAGCCAATATCGCTTTCCCTGTAAGTATGAATTTTATAGGAGAATTTATGTCTATATTGTCGGCCTCCCAATTTAGCCTATTAGCCATATTAGGTCCTTTAGCGGGAATGGTCCTCTCCGCAAGTTACAGTTTATTATTTTACAACAAAATCTCTTTCGGTTACCCTTCCTCTTACCTTCAATTCGTTAGAGATATAAATAGAAGAGAATTATGATCTCCCCTAATTCTTATATCACTGGCAATAATTCTAGGTCTCACACCCACTAGCTTAAACGTAACTCTTAGCCTCCCCTATGCCTACTAAAAAATGAGAATTAGAAAATATAACCCCTTAGCAACAATCGTTAACGACATTTTAGTAGATTTACCTTCACCCTCCAACATTAGCTACCTATGGAATTTCGGGTCTTTATTAGGATTATGTTTAGTGATACAGATAGTGACAGGAATATTTCTTTCCATGCATTATTGCTCTGACACCACTTTGGCTTTCTCTTCCGTAGCTCATATCATGAGAGATGTAAATTATGGGTTCGTCTTGAAATACATTCATGCGAACGGCGCTTCCTTATTTTTCCTCTGTGTTTATATACATATAGCCAGAGGCTTGTACTACGGTAGCTTTATGAAAAGAGAGTTATGACTTTCGGGAGTCACAATATATATACTTATGATGGCTACCGCTTTTATAGGATATGTACTACCCTGAGGCCAAATGTCATTCTGGGGAGCCACCGTTATTACCAATTTAGTATCTGCCATTCCCTATATAGGAAATGATATTGTCCAATGATTATGAGGAGGATTTAGCGTCTCCAATGCCACCCTTAATAGATTTTTTAGCCTCCATTATTTACTTCCCTTCCTATTAGCGGGCTTAGGAGCTGCACACATCATTTTGTTACACGCAACAGGGTCTTCTAACCCAGTAGGTGTAAAATCTGATGTTGATAAAATTCCTTTTCACTCCTATTTTTCCTTCAAGGACATTTATGGCATACTGTTACTCTCTATATTACTAACGGCTCTAGTTTTTTTTGCCCCCAACATACTTGGAGATACAGAAAACTACATACAAGCCAACCCCCTAGTAACCCCAGTTCATATACAGCCCGAGTGATATTTTTTATTTGCCTATGCCATTTTAAGATCTATACCGAACAAACTGGGAGGAGTAATAGCTATGGGAGCGAGTCTTCTAGTGTTGTATATGCTGCCCTTTGTAAACTTAGGGTTGCAAAGATCAAATTCCTTCAGACCTTTCGCTAAGATATCATATTGATTATTTATGGGGAATTTTCTTTTGTTGACTTGAATCGGCTCTCAACCAGTCGAGGATCCCTATATATTGATAGGACAGATCTCTACTATCATATACTTTTCATACTTTTTTCTTTTACTGCCCATTTCCAGTCTAGTTGACAATAAAACTCTATTTCAGCAGTAGAGTTTATATATAATTAAGTTAATTATAAACAACTTCCCCTCAAACACAGAGCAACTTACTATTTCTGATCCTGTTGATTTTACTAACCTAGCATAAGAGACCTATAAAATTATATATATGGCTGTTTTTGACCCTGTAGGATTTAAGAGGAATACCCTGTTTTGACTCATACTTTCTGCAAAAAACGTA
>OZ026512.1:9240264-9588894 GCA_964019985.1 Aurelia sp. 4 Dawson et al 2005 | reverse complement strand
CTACACCTACCCCTAACCCTAACCCTAACCCTAACCCTAACCCTAACCCTAACCCTAACCCTAACCCTAACCCTAACCCTAACCCTAACCCCTAACCCTAACCCTAACCCTAACCCTAACCCTAACCCTAACCCTAACCCTAACCCTAACCCTAACCCTAACCCTAACCCTAACCCTAACCCTAACCCTAACCCTAACCCTAACCCTAACCCTAACCCTAACCCTAACCCTAACCTAACCCTAACCCTAACCCTAACCCTAACCCTAACCCTAACCCTAACCCTAACCCTAACCCTAACCCTAACCCTAACCCTAACCCTAACCCTAACCCTAACCCTAACCCTAACCCTAACCCTAACCCTAACCCTAACCCTAACCCTAACCCTAACCCTAACCCTAACCTAACCCTAACCCTAACCCTAACCCTAACCCTAACCCTAACCCTAACCCTAACCCTAACCCTAACCCTAACCCTAACCCTAACCCTAACCCTAACCCTAACCCTAACCCTAACCCTAACCCTAACCCTAACCCTAACCCTAACCCTAACCCTAACCCTAACCCTAACCCTAACCCTAACCCTAACCCTAACCCTAACCCTAACCCTAACCCTAACCCTAACCTAACCCTAACCCTAACCCTAACCCTAACCCTAACCCTAACCTAACCCTAACCCTAACCCTAACCCTAACCCTAACCCTAACCCTAACCCTAACCCTAACCCTAACCCTAACCCTAACCCTAACCCTAACCCTAACCCTAACCCTAACCCTAACCCTAACCCTAACCCTAACCCTAACCCTAACCCTAACCCTAACCCTAACCCTAACCCTAACCCTAACCCTAACCCTAACCCTAACCCTAACCCTAACCCTAACCCTAACCCTAACCCTAACCCTAACCCTAACCTAACCCTAACCCTAACCCTAACCCTAACCCTAACCCTAACCCTAACCCTAACCCTAACCCTAACCCTAACCTACTACCTAACCCTAACCCTAACCCTAACCCTAACCTAACCCTAACCCTAACCCTAACCCTAACCCTAACCCTAACCCTAACCCTAACCCTAACCCTAACCCTAACCCTAACCCTAACCCTAACCCTAACCCTAACCCTAACCCTAACCCTAACCCTAACCCTAACCCTAACCCTAACCCTAACCCTAACCCTAACCCTAACCCTAACCCTAACCCTAACCCTAACCCTAACCCTAACCTAACCCTAACCCTAACCCTAACCCTAACCCTAACCCTAACCCTAACCCTAACCCTAACCCTAACCCTAACCCTAACCCTAACCCTAACCCTAACCCTAACCCTAACCCTAACCCTAACCCTAACCCTAACCCTAACCCTAACCCTAACCCTAACCCTAACCTAACCCTAACCCTAACCCTAACCCTAACCCTAACCCTAACCCTAACCTAACCCTAACCCTAACCCTAACCCTAACCTAACCCTAACCCTAACCCTAACCCTAACCCTAACCCTAACCCTAACCCTAACCCTAACCCTAACCCTAACCCTAACCCTAACCCTAACCCTAACCCTAACCCTAACCCTAACCCTAACCCTAACCCTAACCCTAACCCTAACCCTAACCCTAACCCTAACCCTAACCCTAACCCTAACCCTAACCCTAACCCTAACCCTAACCCTAACCCTAACCCTAACCCTAACCCTAACCCTAACCCTAACCCTAACCCTAACCCTAACCCTAACCCTAACCCTAACCCTAACCCTAACCCTAACCCTAACCCTAACCCTAACCCTAACCCTAACCCTAACCCTAACCAACCTAACCCTAACCCTAACCCTAACCCTAACCCTAACCCTAACCCTAACCCTAACCCTAACCCTAACCCTAACCCTAACCCTAACCCTAACCCTAACCCTAACCCTAACCCTAACCCTAACCCTAACCCTAACCCTAACCCTAACCCTAACCCTAACCCTAACCTAACCCTAACCCTAACCCTAACCCTAACCCTAACCCTAACCCTAACCCTAACCCTAACCCTAACCCTAACCCTAACCCTAACCCTAACCCTAACCCTAACCCTAACCCTAACCCTAACCTAACCCTAACCCTAACCCTAACCCTAACCCTAACCCTAACCCTAACCCTAACCCTAACCCTAACCCTAACCCTAACCCTAACCCTAACCCTAACCCTAACCCTAACCCTAACCCTAACCCTAACCCTAACCTAACCCTAACCCTAACCCTAACCCTAACCCTAACCCTAACCCTAACCCTAACCCTAACCCTAACCCTAACCCTAACCCTAACCCTAACCCTAACCCTAACCCTAACCCTAACCCTAACCCTAACCCTAACCCTAACCCTAACCCTAACCCTAACCCTAACCCTAACCCTAACCCTAACCCTAACCCTAACCCTAACCCTAACCCTAACCCTAACCCTAACCCTAACCCTAACCCTAACCCTAACCCTAACCCTAACCCTAACCCTAACCCTAACCCTAACCCTAACCCTAACCCTAACCCTAACCTAACCCTAACCCTAACCCTAACCCTAACCCTAACCCTAACCCTAACCCTAACCCTAACCCTAACCCTAACCCTAACCCTAACCCTAACCCTAACCCTAACCCTAACCCTAACCCTAACCCTAACCCTAACCCTAACCCTAACCCTAACCCTAACCCTAACCCTAACCCTAACCCTAACCCTAACCCTAACCCTAACCCTAACCCTAACCCTAACCCTAACCCTAACCCTAACCCTAACCCTAACCCTAACCCTAACCCTAACCCTAACCCTAACCCTAACCCTAACCCTAACCCTAACCCTAACCCTAACCCTAACCTAACCCTAACCCTAACCCTAACCCTAACCCTAACCCTAACCCTAACCCTAACCCTAACCCTAACCCTAACCCTAACCCTAACCCTAACCCTAACCCTAACCCTAACCCTAACCCTAACCCTAACCCTAACCCTAACCCTAACCCTAACCCTAACCCTAACCCTAACCCTAACCCTAACCCTAACCCTAACCCTAACCCTAACCCTAACCCTAACCCTAACCCTAACCCTAACCCTAACCCTAACCCTAACCCTAACCCTAACCCTAACCCTAACCCTAACCCTAACCCTAACCCTAACCCTAACCCTAACCCTAACCCTAACCCTAACCCTAACCCTAACCCTAACCCTAACCCTAACCCTAACCCTAACCCTAACCCTAACCCTAACCCTAACCCTAACCCTAACCCTAACCCTAACCCTAACCCTAACCCTAACCCTAACCCTAACCCTAACCCTAACCCTAACCCTAACCCTAACCCTAACCCTAACCCTAACCCTAACCCTAACCCTAACCCTAACCCTAACCCTAACCCTAACCCTAACCCTAACCCTAACCCTAACCCTAACCCTAACCCTAACCCTAACCCTAACCCTAACCCTAACCCTAACCCTAACCCTAACCCTAACCCTAACCCTAACCCTAACCCTAACCCTAACCCTAACCCTAACCCTAACCCTAACCCTAACCCTAACCCTAACCCTAACCCTAACCCTAACCCTAACCCTAACCCTAACCCTAACCCTAACCCTAACCCTAACCCTAACCCTAACCCTAACCCTAACCCTAACCCTAACCCTAACCCTAACCCTAACCCTAACCCTAACCCTAACCCTAACCCTAACCCTAACCCTAACCCTAACCCTAACCCTAACCCTAACCCTAACCCTAACCCTAACCCTAACCCTAACCCTAACCCTAACCCTAACCCTAACCCTAACCCTAACCCTAACCCTAACCCTAACCCTAACCCTAACCCTAACCCTAACCCTAACCCTAACCCTAACCCTAACCCTAACCCTAACCCTAACCCTAACCCTAACCCTAACCCTAACCCTAACCCTAACCCTAACCCTAACCCTAACCCTAACCCTAACCCTAACCCTAACCCTAACCCTAACCCTAACCCTAACCCTAACCCTAACCCTAACCCTAACCCTAACCCTAACCCTAACCCTAACCCTAACCCTAACCCTAACCCTAACCCTAACCCTAACCCTAACCCTAACCCTAACCCTAACCCTAACCCTAGGGTTAGGGTTAGGGTTAGGGTTAGGGTTAGGGTTAGGGTTAGGGTTAGGGTTAGGGTTAGGGTTAGGGTTAGGGTTAGGGTTAGGGTTAGGGTTAGGGTTAGGGTTAGGGTTAGGGTTAGGGTTAGGGTTAGGGTTAGGGTTAGGGTTAGGGTTAGGGTTAGGGTTAGGGTTAGGGTTAGGGTTAGGGTTAGGGTTAGGGTTAGGGTTAGGGTTAGGGTTAGGGTTAGGGTTAGGGTTAGGGTTAGGGTTAGGGTTAGGGTTAGGGTTAGGGTTAGGGTTAGGGTTAGGGTTAGGGTTAGGGTTAGGGTTAGGGTTAGGGTTAGGGTTAGGGTTAGGGTTAGGGTTAGGGTTAGGGTTAGGGTTAGGGTTAGGGTTAGGGTTAGGGTTAGGGTTAGGGTTAGGGTTAGGGTTAGGGTTAGGGTTAGGGTTAGGGTTAGGGTTAGGGTTAGGGTTAGGGTTAGGGTTAGGGTTAGGGTTAGGGTTAGGGTTAGGGTTAGGGTTAGGGTTAGGGTTAGGGTTAGGGTTAGGGTTAGGGTTAGGGTTAGGGTTAGGGTTAGGGTTAGGGTTAGGGTTAGGGTTAGGGTTAGGGTTAGGGTTAGGGTTAGGGTTAGGGTTAGGGTTAGGGTTAGGGTTAGGGTTAGGGTTAGGGTTAGGGTTAGGGTTAGGGTTAGGGTTAGGGTTAGGGTTAGGGTTAGGGTTAGGGTTAGGGTTAGGGTTAGGGTTAGGGTTAGGGTTAGGGTTAGGGTTAGGGTTAGGGTTAGGGTTAGGGTTAGGGTTAGGGTTAGGGTTAGGGTTAGGGTTAGGGTTAGGGTTAGGGTTAGGGTTAGGGTTAGGGTTAGGGTTAGGGTTAGGGTTAGGGTTAGGGTTAGGGTTAGGGTTAGGGTTAGGGTTAGGGTTAGGGTTAGGGTTAGGGTTAGGGTTAGGGTTAGGGTTAGGGTTAGGGTTCAGTCACCTTTCATTCTCCTACTTTTTCTTTCTTTCCATTCTCCCCCCTCCCACCCATCTCCCTTTTTCTGTTTTATACTCTCAATTTGACATTCATGTTCTCCTTGTGGTCACTTTTTAGTTATCATTGAAAGAGCATGCTCAGAATCTTTTTTCTAAAAATTGATTTTCATTGTGTTTTCATAGTCATGATTGACTTTAATTCTTATGTCTTGTTTTTGCTTAGTATTTTTTTAGCTTTTCTTTGATTGAAATCACCACATCTCTTTGTGGTAATTTTTGGGGAAAAGGCTTCATTTCCCATTATTTCTTAACAGAGAAATGACAATTTCCATTTCCCATAAAGGACAGATAGATAAAATGCTTTTGTAACAAAATACAAAAAACAATGTTAATTAAATTATGATGCAAGATGAACATTGGAATGGCACAATTGTAGAAACAATGATCATAAACCAGGATAAAATTTTCAAGACTGAAGATTCTCATGAATTCTTTGGATTGATTTAAACACACCTTGTCTATTTAGATCAGCAACAGCATTTTTATATCATATCATCTTCTTCATTACACCTCATCAAGCAACAGAATGTGGAAACGGTTGATCACCATCTTCAATTATAGTCCGTTTGGCCTAAGAAAAAGAAGAACATTACAAATTTCAATTCAAGGCAAATTGTACATAAATCATGCCAAGGATCACCTTCATCACTGATGTAAATCAAGTCTTTTGCTATTCACTATTGAAGACTGTGCCAGCTTTGTTGTTTACTTTGCTTTAAGCTGGAAATCAAAAGGAAATTGTTAGAAGATGAAAATAAATTCATATTATAACTTGAAAGTTGAGAAATTAGCAAACAATATGATAATCGGCCTTGCATTCAATTTGCTAAGTTCCTGCGTGAGTGATTTAATGCTAAATACTGGCAACGATGTCAATATTTGTTGAAAGAAAGAAAGTTCAGTTAGAACATACCTTTTTATAATGGACATGAAACATTGTATCGCCTCAACCTGGCCATCTATTGACTGATTGATTGATTCATTGATTGATCGATTGATTTATTGAGTGAACCATCAATTCAGCACAAGTCATTTGTAATGCATTTGAGATATGAGAAATCCACGTACACCAAAGACTAATACAGCCATTCTTCTGCATAGCTCTACAAGAAAAAGGAGAACATTATAAATTTCAATTGAAGGCAAGTTGTACATAAGTCAATCGACAAAAAAGTTGAAAATCAGATTAGGGAGAAATTTTTAAAATCTCTTAAAACCGAGACGATATAACATGTCAAAACTAAGTTACAAATTAAGTCATGTAGCATCTTAAAAATCACTTAACAGCAAAATTATACACAAATTTAAAAACAAGTTAAAAGCCAATTTGAATGATATTTAGAAATAAATAAAAGCAAATTACATAGATTCTAAAGAAAGGATAACGCAAATGTTACTGAAGTCAAAACTGATATTAATCCCAGATCAAATTTTAACATAAAAAATTTGAATCACTTACGTTGGCTTGAACAAATGCAAAACCATAATCAGCATTGGTTTCATATTTCAACGATTGATTGGCAGCAAACAGAGCCATGGATGAAATTGATGACATTGGTGTAAAACTTGGTCCTGTGAAAAGACAAGACAAAACCGAAGACAAAAGACAAGATGGTGTGGGAAATTCATAAAATAAGACATCAAGAATTAGCAAAGCACAAAGACTTATCATTCCAGTAGGAGCAGGAAAATGTCCTTAAAATGCCTTAATGTTGGTGGCCCAAACAGCGTAAATTCATAACGCAGAGACAGGGATTGTGCCACAATAACTGTACACTTCATTCATTCCTCATCTAAACCATTACAACTTTACTCTGAGCCTGCTCCCCATTTCCACAACTAGGTAGCGCTAATTCCTCGTTGTGCAGGTAAGGAGCGGGTGCAGTGCGAAGTCCTAGAGGTTCAGATGGCGAACAGATGAGTGCATAATTCCAGTAGCAGGGGGGAGGGTGCAGCATTAGCGTGAGCCTACTGCACCCGTCATCCTAACTAAGCAACCCTTTTCTGTTCCCACAACCTGCTCCAGCTGGAACAATTTCAAATATGTATAAAAATCAATGTACATTACATACTTTTAGAGGAAAGTCTTTTCTATGCTGGCCATGCAATCCAAAAGTAAGTGTAACAGGATCCCACAATTCTCCATGTTCTCGATTGATCAATGATTTCCAAGGTGTCTGAAAAATATTGCGCTTCGCACAAATGGATCATATCATGGAATCTAACAAAAAATTCTCAAGAATTATTTTGATTGATTTCAACACACCTAGTCTATTTAGATCAGCAACAGCATTTTTATATCATCTTCTTCATTACACCTCATCAAGCAACAGAATGTGGAAACGGTTGATCACCATCTTCAATTATAGTCCGTTTGGCCTAAGAAAAAGAAGAACATTACAAATTTCAATTCAAGGCAAATT
Organism: Aurelia sp. 4 Dawson et al 2005; assembly: GCA_964019985.1. Taxonomy (NCBI): domain Eukaryota; kingdom Metazoa; phylum Cnidaria; class Scyphozoa; order Semaeostomeae; family Ulmaridae; genus Aurelia; species Aurelia sp. 4 Dawson et al 2005. The sequence goes on along the minus strand of OZ026512.1, from coordinate 9,581,377 downwards.
GTACATAAATCAATCGACAAAAAAAGTCGGAAATCAGATTAGCGAGAAATTTCAAAAATCACTTAAAACCAAGACGATATAACATGTTAAAACTAAGTTACAGATGAAAACATGCAGCATTTTAAAAATCATGAGTAGCCCTAATTCCAATTGGCAATAGTCGGAATAGATGCAGTGCATAGTACTTATATTTGGACGCTAAGGGATTAGCAATACCTCTTATTGTTCTTATGTCTTATTTACATTACTTTTATCCCTTCCCGGTACTACCACAGGAATCAGTTAGACTAAGGGCAGGGTCCACCAAACCCTACAAGGATTATGCCATTGCTGCACAAAAAATCTAAAGCTGTAAAACATTTAATGCTTAAGCTAATTTAGAGGTGAATTAATTCAACTCACTTACGTTGGTAGTAGGTTGAACTGGCTATTCCCTCGAAGATGCCAAGATGCATGAATAAGTGCAAGACCAGAATTAGTCTTTGTATTTACATTCAATTGAATCACTGACTTGAAGCAAACAAAGCCAAGGATCACATTCATCACTGATGTAAATCAAGTCTTTTGCTATTCACTATTGAAGACTGTGCCAGCTTTGTTGTTTACTTTGCTTTAAGCTGGAAATCAAAAGGAAGTTGTTAGAAGATGAAAATAAATTCATATTATAACTTGAAAGTTGAGAAATTAGCAAACAATATGATAATCGGCCTTGCATTCAATTTGCTAAAATCCTGCGTGAGTGATTGAATGCTATATACTGGCAACGATGTCAATATTTGTTGAAAGAAAGAAAGTTCAGTTTACAACATACCTTTTTATAATGGACATGAAACATTTTATCGCCTCCACCTGGCCATCTATTTACTGATTGATTGATTGATTGATTGATTGATCGATTGCTTTATTGATTGAACTATCAATTCAGCACAAGTCGTGTGTAATGCATCTGAGATATGAGAAATCCACGTACACCAAAGACTAATACAGCCATTTTTCTGCATAGCTCTACAAGAAAAAGGAGAACATTATAAATTTCAATTGAAGGCAAGTTGTACATAAGTCAATCGACAAAAAAGTCGAAAATCAGATTAGGGAGAAATTTTTAAAATCTCTTAAAACCGAGACCATATAACATGTCAAAACTAAGTTGCAAATAAAATCATGTAGCATCTTAAAAACCATTTAATAGGAAAATTATATAGAAATTTAAAAACAAGTTAAAAGCTAAATTGCATGATATTTAGAAATAAATAAAAGCAAAGTTCATCAATTTCAAAGAAAGAATAACACAAATGTTCGTGAAGTAAAATTGATATTAATGCCAGATCAAAATTTGATACAAAAGTTTCAATTACTTACGTTGGCTTGAACAAATGCAAAACCATAATCAGCATTGGTTTCATATTTCAACGATTGATTGGCAGCAAACACAGCCAAGGATGACATTGATGACATTGGTGTAAAACTTGGTCCTGTGAAAAGACAAGACAAGACGGAAGACGAAAGACAAGATGCTGCGGGAAATTCATAAAATAAGACATCAAAAATTACTTCATCACAAAGACTTATTGTTCCAGATAGGAGCAGAATAATGCCTTAAAAACGCCTTAATGGTAGAGGCCGAAACAGCGTCAAGTCCCAACGCAGAGACAGGGATTGTGCCACAAGAATTTTACACTTCATTCATTCCTCATCTAGACCATTACAACTTTACTCTGAACCTGCTCCCCATTTCCACAACTAGGTAGCGCTAATTCCTCGTTGTGCAGGTAAGGAGGAGGTGCAGTGCGAAGTCCTAGTGGTCCAGATGGCGAACAAATGAGTGTATAATTATAGTAGCAGGGGGGAGGGTGCAGCATTAGCGTGGCCCTACTGCCCCCGTCATCCTAACTAAGAAAACCCTTTTCTGTTCCCACAACCTGCTCCAGCTGGAACAAAATCAAATAGATATAAAGATCAATGTAAATTACTTACTTTTAAAGGAAAGTCTTTTCCTTGCTGGCCATGCAATCCAAAATTAAGTGTAACAGGATCCCACAATTCTCCATGGTCTTGATTGATCAATGATTTCCAAGGTGTCTGAAAAGTATTCCGCTTCGCACAAATGGATCATATCATTGAATCAAACAAAAAATGCTTAAAGAATCAATTCGATTGATTGATTGATTTCAACACACCTTGTCTATTTAGATCAGCAACAGTATTTTTATATCATCTTCTTCTTCATTACATCTCATCAAGCAACAGAATGTGGAAACCGTTGATCACCATCTTCAATTATGGTGAGTTTGGCCTAAGAAAAAGGAGAACATTATAAATTTCAATTGAAGGCAAGTTGTACATAAGTCAATCGACAAAAAAGTTGAAAGTCAGATTAGCGAGAAATTTTTAAAATCTCTTAAAACCGAGACCATATAACATGTCAAAACTAAGTTACAAATGAAATCATGTAGCATTTTAAAAATCATTTAACAGCAAAATTATATAGAAATTTAAAAACAAGTGAAAAGCTAAATTGCAAGATATTTAGAAATAAATAAAAGCAAAGTTCATAAATTTTAAAGAAAGAATAACACAAATGTTAGTTAAGTAAAATTGAAATTAATGCCAAATCAAAATTTGACACAAAAAGTTTTAATTACTTACTTTGGCTTGAACAAATGCAAAGCCATAATCAGCATTGGTTTCATATTTCAACGATTGATTGGCAGCAAACACAGCCAAGGATGACATTGATGACATTGGTGTAAAACTTGGTCCTGTAAAAAGACAAGACAAGACGGAAGACGAAAGACAAGATGCTGCGGGAAATTCATAAAATAAGACATCAAGAATTACTCCATCACAAAGACTTATTGTTCCAGATAGGAGCAGAATAATGCCTTAAAAACGCCTTAATGGTAGTGGCCAAAACAGCGTCAAGTCCCAACGCAGAGACAGGGATTGTGCCACAAGAATTTTACACTTCATTCATTCCTCATCCAAACCATTACAACTTTACTCTGAGCCTGCTCCCCATTTCCACAACTAGGTAGCGCTAATTCCTCGTTGTGCAGGTAAGGAGCGGGTCCAGTGCGAAGTCATAGTGATTCAGATGGCGAACAGATGAGTGCATAACTCTAGTAGCAAGGGGGTGTGCAGCACAAGCGTCTTAATGGGCTTACTGCACTCGTCACCCTAACTAAGAAACCCTTTTTGAGTTCCCATATGCTGCTCCGGCTGAAACTAAATCAAATAGATACAAAAATCAATGAAAATTACTTAATTTTAGAGGAAAGTCTTTTCCTTGCTGGCCATACAATCCAAAGAGAAGTGTAACATCCTCCCAAAATCCTCCATGCTATCAATTAATCAATGATTTCTAATGTGTCTGAAAAGTATTGCCCTTCGCAGAAAGGAATCATATCAAAAAATTAAACAAAAAATCCTTAAGAGGTATTTCGATTGATTTCAACACACCTTGTGTATTTAGATCAGCAACAGCATTTGCATATCATCTTTTTCTTCATTACATCTCATCAAGCAACAGAATGTGGAAACCGTTGATCACCATCTTCAATTATGGTCAGTTTGGCCTAAGAAAAAGGAGAACATTATAAATTTCAATTGAGGGCAAGTTGTACATAAGTCAATCAAGAAAAACGTCTGAAATCAGATTAGCGAGAAATTTAAAAAATTTCTTAATACCAAGACCATGTCAAGATAACATGTCAAAACTAAGTTACAAATGAAATCCTGTAGCATTTCAGAAAGCATTTAACAGCAAAATTATATAGAAATTTAAAAACAAGTGAATTAAAAGCTAAATTACATGATATTTAGAAATAAATAAAAGCAAAGTTCATAAATTTTAAAGAAAGAATAACATAAATGTTAGTGAAGTAAAATTGAAATTAATGCCAGATCAAAATTTGAAACAAAAAGTTTTAATTACTTACTTTGGGTTGAACAAATGCAAAACCATAATCAGCATTGCTTTCATATTTCAACGATTGATTGGCAGCAAACACAGCCAAGGATGACATTGATGACATTGGTGTAAAACTTGGTCCTGTGAAAAGACAAGACGAAACGGAAGACGAAAGACAAGATGCTGCGGGAAATTCATAAAATAAGACATCAAGAATTACTCCATCACAAAGACTTATTGTTCCAGATAGGAGCAGAATAATGCCTTAAAAACGCCTTAATGGTAGTGGCCGAAACAGCGTCAAGTCCCAACGCAGAGACAGGGATTGTGGCACAAGAATTTTACACTTCATTCATTCCTCATCTAGACCATTACAACTTTACTCTGAACCTGCTCCCCATTTCCACAACTAGGTAGCGCTAATTCCTCGTTGTGCAGGTAAGGAGGAGGTGCAGTGCGAAGTCCTAGGGGTCCAGATGGCGAACAAATGAGTATATAATTCTAGTAGCAGGGGGGAGGGTGCAGCATTAGCGTGGCCCTACTGCCCCCGTCATCCTAACTAAGAAACCCTCTTACTGTTCCCACAACCTGCTCCAGCTGGAACAAAATCAAATAGATATAAAAATCAATGTAAATTACTTACTTTTAGAGGAAAGTCTTTTCCTTGCTGGCCATGCAATCCAAAATTAAGTGTAACAGGGTCCCACAATTCTCCATGTTCTCGATTGATCAATGATTTCCAAGGTGTCTGAAAAGTATTCCGCTTCGCACAAATGGATCATATCATGGAATCAAACAAAAAATGCTTAAAGATTCAATTCGATTGATTGATTGATTTCAACACACCTTGTCTATTTAGATCAGCAACAGAATTTTGATATCTTCTTCTTCATTACGTCTCATCAAGCAACAGAATGTGGAAACTGTTGATCACCATCTTCAATTATGTTCAGTTTGGCCTAAGAAAAAGGAGAACATTATAAATTTCAATTGAAAGCAAATTGTACATAAGTCAATCGAGAAAAACGTCTGAAATCAGATTAGCGAGAAATTTAAAAAATCTCTTAAAACCGAGACCATATAACATGTCAAAACTAAGTTACAAATGAAATCATGTAGCATCTTAAAAATCATTTAACAGCAAAATTATATAGAAATTTAAAAACAAGTGAAAAGCTAAATTACATGATATTTAGAAATAAATAAAAGCAAAGTTCATGAATTTTAAAGAAAGAATAACACGAATGTTAGTGAAGTAAAATTGAAATTAATGCCAGATCAAAGCTTGACACATAAAGTTTTAATTACTTACTTTGGCTTGAACAAATGCAAAACCATAATCAGCATTGGTTTCATATTTCAACGATTGATTGGCAGAAAACACAGCCAAGGATGACATTGATGACATTGGTGTAAAACTTGGTCCTGTGAAAAGACAAGACAAAAAGGAAGACGAAAGACAGGATGCTGCGGGAAATTCGTAAAATAAGACATCAAGAATTAGCGAAGCACAAAGACTTATCGTTCCAGTAGGAGCAGGAAAAAGCCCTTAAAATGCCTTAATGGTGGCGGCCGAAACAGCGTTAATTCATAACGCAGAGACAGGGATTGTGCCACAAGAACTTTACACTTCATTCATTCCTCATCTAAACCATTACAACTTTACTCTGAGCCTGCTCCCAATTTCCACAACTAGGTAGCGCTAATTCCTCGTTGTGCAGGTAAGGAGCGGGTGCAGTGCGAAGTCCTAGTGGTTCAGATGGCGAGCAGATGAGTGTATGATTCTAGTGGCTGGGGGGAGGGTGCAGCATTAGCGTGGGCCTACTGCACTCGTCATCCTAACTAAGAAACCCTTTTTCTGTTCCCACAACCTGCTCTAGCTGGAACAAAATCAAATATGTGTAAAAATCAATGTAAATTACTTACTTTTAGAGGAAAGTCTTTTCCTTGCTGGCCATGCAATCCAAAAGTAAGTGTAACAGGATCCCACAATTCTCTATGTTCTCGATTCATCAATGATTCCCAAGGTGTCTGAAAAATATTGCGCTTCGCACAAATGGATCATATCATGGAATCTAACAAAAAATTCTCAAGAATTATTTCGATTGATTTCAACACACCTTGTCTATTTAGATCAGCAACAGCATTTTTATATCATCTTCTTCATTACACCTCATCAAGCAACAGAATGTGGAAACGGTTGATCACCATCTTCAATTAAAGTCACTTTAGCCTAAGAAAAAGGAGAGCATTATAAATTTCAATGTAAGGCAAGTTGTACATAAGTCAGTCGACAACAAAAGTCGGAAATCAGATTAGCGAGAAATTTCAAAAATCTCTTAAAACCAAGACCATATAACATGTCAAAACTAAGTTACAATTGAAATCATGTGGCATTTTCAAAACAATTTAACGGTAAAATTATATATAAATTTAAAAACAAGTCAAAAGCTAAATTGCATAACATTTAGAAATGAATAAAAAAAATGTCATAACGTCTAAAGAAAAAATAACACAAATGTTACTGAAGTAAAATTGAAATTAATGCCAGATCAAAGTTATACATAAAAACCTTGAATTGCTTACGTTGGCTTGGAAAAATGCAAAACCATAATCAGCATTGGTTTCATATTTCAACGATTGATTGGCAGCAAACAGAGCCATGGATGACATTGGTGTAAAACTTGGTCCTGTGAAAAGACAAGACGAAACGGAAGACGAAGGACAAGATGCTGTGGGAAATTCGTAAAATAAGACATCAAGAATCAGCGAAGCACAAAGACTTATCGTTCCAGTAGGAGCAGGAAAATGCCCTTAAAATGCCTTAATGGTGGTGGCCGAAACAGTGCTAACTAATAACGGAAAGACAGGTACTGTGCCACAAGAACTTTACACTTCATTCATTCCTCATCTAAACCATTACAACTTTACTCAGAGCCTGCTCCCCATATCCACAACTAGGTAGCGCTAATTCCTCGTTGTGCAGGTAAGCAGCGGGTGCAGTGCGATGTCCTAGTGGTTCAGATGGCGAACAGATGAGTGTATAATTCCCGGGGCTGGGGGGAGGGTGCAGCATTAGCATGGGCCTACTGCACCCGTCATCCTAACTAAGAAACCCTTTTTCTGTTCCCACAACCTGCTCTAGCTGGAACAAAATCAAATATGTACAAAAATCAATGTAAATTACTTACTTTTAGAGGAAAATCTTTTCCTTGCTGGCCATGGAATCCAAAAGTAAGTGTAACAGGATCCCACAATTCTTAATGTTCTCGATTGATCAATGATTTCCAAGGTGTCTGAAAAATATTGCGCTTCGCACAAATGGATCATATCATGGAATCTAACAAAAAATTCTCAAGAATTATTTCGATTGATTTCAACACACCTTGTCTATTTAGATCAGCAACAGCATTTTTATATCATCTTCTTCATTACACCTCATCAAGCAAACAGAATGTGGAAACGGTTGATCACCATCTTCAATTAAAGTCACTTTAGTCTAAGAAAAAGGAGAGCATTATAAATTTCAATGTAAGGCAAGTTGTACATAAGTCAATCGACAAAAAAAGTTGGAAATCAGATTAGCGAGAAATTTCAAAATTCAATTAAGACCAAGATCATATAACATGTCACAACTAAGTTACAATTGAAATCATGTGGCATTTTCAAAACAATTTAACGGTAAAATTATATATAAATTTAAAAACAAGTCAAAAGCTAAATTGCATAACATTTAGAAATGAATAAAACAAATTCTAAAACGTCTAAGGAAAAAATAACACAAATGTTAGTGAAGAAAAATTGAAATTAATGCCAGATCAAAATTATACATAAAAACTTTGAATTACTTACGTTGGCTTGGAAAAATGCAAAACCAGAATCAGCATTGGTTTCATATTTCAACGATTGATTGGCAGCAAACAGAGCCATGGATGACATTGATGACATTGGTGTAAAACTTGGTCCTGTGAAAAGACAAGACGAAACGGAAGACGAAGGACAAGATGCTGTGGGAAATTCGTAAAATAAGACATCAAGAATTAGCGAAGCACAAAGACTTATCGTTCCAGTAGGAGCAGGAAAATGCCCTTAAAATGCCTTAATGGTGGTGGCCGAAACAGTGCTAACTAATAACGGAAAGACAGGTACTGTGCCACAAGAACTTTACACTTCATTCATTCCTCATCTAAACCATTACAACTTTACTCAGAGCCTGCTCCCCATATCCACAACTAGGTAGCGCTAATTCCTCGTTGTGCAGGTAAAGAGCGGGTGCACTGCGATGTCCTAGTGGTTCAGATGGCGAACAGATGAGTGTATAATTCCCGGGGCTGGGGGGAGGGTGCAGCATTAGCATGGGCCTACTGCACCCGTCATCCTAACTAAGAAACCCTTTTCTGTTCCCACAACCTGCTCCAGCTGGAACAATTTCAAATATGTATAAAAATCAATGTACATTACATACTTTTAGAGGAAAGTCTTTTCTATGCTGGCCATGCAATCCAAAAGTAAGTGTAACAGGATCCCACAATTCTTAATGTTCTCGATTGATCAATGATTTCCAAGGTGTCTGAAAAATATTGCGCTTCGCACAAATGGATCATATCATGGAATCTAACAAAAAATTCTCAAGAATTATTTCGATTGATTTCAACACACCTTGTCTATTTAGATCAGCAACAGCATTTTTATATCATCTTCTTCATTACACCTCATCAAGCAAACAGAATGTGGAAACGGTTGATCACCATCTTCAATTAAAGTCACTTTAGTCTAAGAAAAAGGAGAGCATTATAAATTTCAATGTAAGGCAAGTTGTACATAAGTCAATCGACAAAAAAAGTTGGAAATCAGATTAGCGAGAAATTTCAAAATTCAATTAAGACCAAGATCATATAACATGTCACAACTAAGTTACAATTGAAATCATGTGGCATTTTCAAAAACATTTAACGGTAAAATTATATATAAATTTAAAAACAAGTCAAAAGCTAAATTGCATAACATTTAGAAATGAATAAAACAAATTCTAAAACGTCTAAGGAAAAAATAACACAAATGTTACTGAAGTAAAATTGAAATTAATGCCAGATCAAAATTATACATAAAAACTTTGAATTACTTACGTTGGCTTGGAAAAATGCAAAACCAGAATCAGCATTGGTTTCATATTTCAACGATTGATTGGCAGCAAACAGAGCCATGGATGACATTGATGACATTGGTGTAAAACTTGGTCCTGTGAAAAGACAAGACCAAACGGAAGACGAAGGACAAGATGCTGTGGGAAATTCGTAAAATAAGACATCAAGAATTAGCGAAGCACAAAGACTTATCGTTCCAGTAGGAGCAGGAAAATAACCTTAAAATGCCTTAATGGTGGTGGCCGAAACAGCGTTAATTCATAACGCAGAGACAGGGATTGTGCCACAAGAACTTTACACTTCATTCATTCCTCATCTAAACCATTACAACTTTACTCAGAGCCTGCTCCCAATTTCCACAACTAGGTAGCGCTAATTCCTCGTTGTGCAGGTAAGCAGCGGGTGCAGTGCGAAGTCCTAGTGGTTCAGATGGCGAACAAATGAGTGTATAATTCTAGCGGCTGGGGGGAGGGTGCAGCATTAGCGTGGGCCTACTGCACTCGTCATCCTAACTAAGAAACCCTTTTTCTGTTCCCACAACCTGCTCAAGCTGGAACAAAATCAAAGATGTGTAAAAATCAATGTAAATTACTTACTTTTAGAGGAAAATCTTTTCCTTGCTGGCCATGCAATCCAAAAGTAAGTGTAACAGGATCCCACAATTCTTAATGTTCTCGATTGATCAATGATTTCCAAGGTGTCTGAAAAATATTGCGCTTCGCACAAATGGATCATATCATGGAATCTAACAAAAAATTCTCAAGAATTATTTCGATTGATTTCAACACACCTTGTCTATTTAGATCAGCAACAGCATTTTTATATCATCTTCTTCATTACACCTCATCAAGCAAACAGAATGTGGAAACGGTTGATCACCATCTTCAATTAAAGTCACTTTAGTCTAAGAAAAAGGAGAGCATTATAAATTTCAATGTAAGGCAAGTTGTACATAAGTCAATCGACAAAAAAAGTTGGAAATCAGATTAGCGAGAAATTTCAAAATTCAATTAAGACCAAGATCATATAACATGTCAAAACTAAGTTACAATTGAAATCATGTGGCAATTTCAAAACAATTTAACGGTGAAATTATATATAAATTTAAAAACAAGTCAAAAGCTAAATTGCATAATATTTAGAAATGAATAAAACAAATTCTAAAACGTCTAAGGAAAAAATAACACAAATGTTAGTTAAGAAAAATTGAAATTAATGCCAGATCAAAATTATACATAAAAACTTTGAATTACTTACGTTGGCTTGGAAAAATGCAAAACCAGAATCAGCATTGGTTTCCTATTTCAACGATTGATTGGCAGCAAACAGAGCCATGGATGACATTGATGACATTGGTGTAAACTTGGTCCTGTTAAAAGACAAGACAAAAAGGAAGACGAAAGACAAGATTATGCGGGAAATTCATAAAAAAAGACATCAAGAATTAGCGAAGCACAAAGACTTATCGTTCCAGTAGGAGCAGGAAAATAACCTTAAAATGCCTTAATGGTGGTGGCCGAAACAGCGTTAATTCATAACGCAGAGACAGGGATTGTGCCACAAGAACTTTACACTTCATTCATTCCTCATCTAAACCATTACAACTTTACTCAGAGCCTGCTCCCCATATCCACAACTAGGTAGCGCTAATTCCTCGTTGTGCAGGTAAGGAGCGGGTGCACTGCGATGTCCTAGTGGTTCAGATGGCGAACAGATGAGTGTATAATTCCCGGGGCTGGGGGGAGGGTGCAGCATTAGCATGGGCCTACTGCACCCGTCATCCTAACTAAGAAACCCTTTTTCTGTTCCCACAACCTGCTCTAGCTGGAACAAAATCAAATATGTACAAAAATCAATGTAAATTACTTACTTTTAGAGGAAAATCTTTTCCTTGCTGGCCATGGAATCCAAAAGTAAGTGTAACAGGATCCCACAATTCTTAATGTTCTCGATTGATCAATGATTTCCAAGGTGTCTGAAAAATATTGCGCTTCGCACAAATGGATCATATCATGGAATCTAACAAAAAATTCTCAAGAATTATTTCGATTGATTTCAACACACCTTGTCTATTTAGATCAGCAACAGCATTTTTATATCATCTTCTTCATTACACCTCATCAAGCAAACAGAATGTGGAAACGGTTGATCACCATCTTCAATTAAAGTCACCTTAGTCTAAGAAAAAGGAGAGCATTATAAATTTCAATGTAAGGCAAGTTGTACATAAGTCAATCGACAAAAAAAGTTGGAAATCAGATTAGCGAGAAATTTCAAAATTCAATTAAGACCAAGATCATATAACATGTCACAACTAAGTTACAATTGAAATCATGTGGCATTTTCAAAATCATTTAACGGTAAAATTATATATAAATTTAAAAACAAGTCAAAAGCTAAATTGCATAACATTTAGAAATGAATAAAACAAATTCTAAAACGTCTAAAGAAAAAATTAACACAAATGTTACTGAAGTAAAATTGAAATTAATGCCAGATCAAAGTTATACATAAAAACTTTGAATTACTTACGTTGGCTTGGAAAAATGCAAAACCAGAATCAGCATTGGTTTCATATTTCAACGATTGATTGGCAGCAAACAGAGCCATGGATGACATTGGTGTAAAACTTGGTCCTGTGAAAAGACAAGACGAAACGGAAGACGAAGGACAAGATGCTGTGGGAAATTCGTAAAATAAGACATCAAGAATTAGCGAAGCACAAAGACTTATCGTTCCAGTAGGAGCAGGAAAAAGCCCTTAAAATGCCTTAATGGTGGCGGCCGAAACAGCGTTAATTCATAACGCAGAGACAGGGATTGTGCCACAAGAACTTTACACTTCATTCATTCCTCATCTAAACCATTACAACTTTACTCTGAGCCTGCTCCCAATTTCCACAACTAGGTAGCGCTAATTCCTCGTTGTGCAGGTAAGGAGCGGGTGCAGTGCGAAGTCCTAGTGGTTCAGATGGCGAACAAATGAGTGTATAATTCTAGTGGCTGGGGGGAGGGTGCAGCATTAGCGTGGGCCTACTGCACTCGTCATCCTAACTAAGAAACCCTTTTTCTGTTCCCACAACCTGCTCAAGCTGGAACAAAATCAAATATGTATAAAAATCAATGTAAATTACTTACTTTTAGAGGAAAGTCTTTTCCTTGTTGGCCATGCAATCCAAAAGTAAGTGTAACAGGATCCCACAATTCTCAATGTTCTCGATTGATCAATGATTTCCAAGGTGTCTGAAAAATATTGCGCTTCGCACAAATGGATCATATCATGGAATGTAACAAAAAATTCTCAAGAATTATTTCGATTGATTTCAACACACCTTGTCTATTTAGATAAGCAACAGCATTTTTATATCATCTTCTTCATTACACCTCATCAAGCAACAGAATGTGGAAACGGTTGATCACCATCTTCAATTAAAGTCACTTTAGCCTAAGAAAAAGGAGAGCATTTTAAATTTCAATGTAAGGCAAGTTGTACATAAGTCAATCGAAAACAAAAGTCGGAAATCAGATTAGCGAGAAATTTCAAAAATCTCTTAAAACCAAGACCATATAACATGTCAAAACTAAGTTACAATTGAAATCATGTGGCATTTTCAAAATAATTTAACGGTAAAATTATATATAAATTTAAAAACAAGTCAAAAGCTAAATTGCATAACATTTAGAAATGAATATAAAAAATGTCATAACGTCTAAAGAAAAAATTAACACAAATGTTACTGAAGTAAAATTGAAATTAATGCCAGATCAAAGTTATACATAAAAACTTTGAATTACTTACGTTGGCTTGGAAAAATGCAAAACCAGAATCAGCATTGGTTTCATATTTCAACGATTGATTGGCAGCAAACAGAGCCATGGATCACATTGGTGTAAAACTTGGTCCTGTGAAAAGACAAGACGAAACGGAAGACGAAGGACAAGATGCTGTGGGAAATTCGTAAAATAAGACATCAAGAATTAGCGAACCACAAAGACTTATCGTTCCAGTAGGAGCAGGAAAAAGCCCTTAAAATGCCTTAATGGTGGCGGCCGAAACAGCGTTAATTCATAACGCAGAGACAGGGATTGTGCCACAAGAACTTTACACTTCATTCATTCCTCATCTAAACCATTACAACTTTACTCTGAGCCTGCTCCCAATTTCCACAACTAGGTAGCGCTAATTCCTCGTTGTGCAGGTAAGGAGCGGGTGCAGTGCGAAGTCCTAGTGGTTCAGATGGCGAACAAATGAGTGTATAATTCTAGTGGCTGGGGGGAGGGTGCAGCATTAGCGTGGGCCTACTGCACTCGTCATCCTAACTAAGAAACCCTTTTTCTGTTCCCACAACCTGCTCAAGCTGGAACAAAATCAAAGATGTGTAAAAATCAATGTAAATTACTTACTTTTAGAGGAAAATCTTTTCCTTGCTGGCCATGCAATCCAAAAGTAAGTGTAACAGGATCCCACAATTCTTAATGTTCTCGATTGATCAATGATTTCCAAGGTGTCTGAAAAATATTGCGCTTCGCACAAATGGATCATATCATGGAATCTATCAAAAAATTCTCAAGAATTATTTCGATTGATTTCAACACACCTTGTCTATTTCGATCAGCAACAGCATTTTTATATCATCTTCTTCATTACACCTCATCAAGCAACAGAATGTGGAAACGGTTGATCACCATCTTCTATTAAAGTCACTTTAGCCTAAGAAAAAGGAGAGCATTTTAAATTTCAATGTAAGGCAAGTTGTACATAAGTCAATCGACAACAAAAGTCGGAAATCAGATTAGCGAGAAATTTCAAAAATCTCTTAAAACCAAGACCATATAACATGTCAAAACTAAGTTACAATTGAAATCATGTGGCATTTTCAAAATAATTTAACGGTAAAATTATATATAAATTTAAAAACAAGTCAAAAGCTAAATTGCATAACATTTAGAAATGAATAAAAAAAATGTCATAACGTCTAAAGAAAAAATTAACACAAATGTTACTGAAGTAAAATTGAAATTAATGCCAGATCAAAGTTATACATAAAAACTTTGAATTACTTACGTTGGCTTGGAAAAATGCAAAACCAGAATCAGCATTGGTTTCATATTTCAACGATTGATTGGCAGCAAACAGAGCCATGGATGACATTGGTGTAAAACTTGGTCCTGTGAAAAGACAAGACGAAACGGAAGACGAAGGACAAGATGCTGTGGGAAATTCGTAAAATAAGACATCAAGAATTAGCGAAGCACAAAGACTTATCGTTCCAGTAGGAGCAGGAAAATAACCTTAAAATGCCTTAATGGTGGTGGCCGAAACAGCGTTAATTCATAACGCAGAGACAGGGATTGTGCCACAAGAACTTTACACTTCATTCATTCCTCATCTAAACCATTACAACTTTACTCTGAGCCTGCTCCCAATTTCCACAACTAGGTAGCGCTAATTCCTCGTTGTGCAGGTAAGGAGCGGGTGCAGTGCGAAGTCCTAGTGGTTCAGATGGCGAGCAGATGAGTGTATAATTCTAGTGGCTGGGGGGAGGGTGCAGCATTAGCGTGGGCCTACTGCACTCGTCATCCTAACTAAGAAACCCTTTTTCTGTTCCCACAACCTGCTCTAGCTGGAACAAAATCAAATATGTGTAAAAATCAATGTAAATTACTTACTTTTAGAGGAAAGTCTTTTCCTTGCTGGCCATGCAATCCAAAAGTAAGTGTAACAGGATCCCACAATTCTCTATGTTCTCGATTCATCAATGATTCCCAAGGTGTCTGAAAAATATTGCGCTTCGCACAAATGGATCATATCATGGAATCTAACAAAAAATTCTCAAGAATTATTTCGATTGATTTCAACACACCTTGTCTATTTAGATCAGCAACAGCATTTTTATATCATCTTCTTCATTACACCTCATCAAGCAACAGAATGTGGAAACGGTTGATCACCATCTTCAATTAAAGTCACTTTAGCCTAAGAAAAAGGAGAGCATTATAAATTTCAATGTAAGGCAAGTTGTACATAAGTCAGTCGACAACAAAAGTCGGAAATCAGATTAGCGAGAAATTTCAAAAATCTCTTAAAACCAAGACCATATAACATGTCAAAACTAAGTTACAATTGAAATCATGTGGCATTTTCAAAACAATTTAACGGTAAAATTATATATAAATTTAAAAACAAGTCAAAAGCTAAATTGCATAACATTTAGAAATGAATAAAAAAAATGTCATAACGTCTAAAGAAAAAATAACACAAATGTTACTGAAGTAAAATTGAAATTAATGCCAGATCAAAGTTATACATAAAAACCTTGAATTGCTTACGTTGGCTTGGAAAAATGCAAAACCATAATCAGCATTGGTTTCATATTTCAACGATTGATTGGCAGCAAACAGAGCCATGGATGACATTGGTGTAAAACTTGGTCCTGTGAAAAGACAAGACGAAACGGAAGACGAAGGACAAGATGCTGTGGGAAATTCGTAAAATAAGACATCAAGAATCAGCGAAGCACAAAGACTTATCGTTCCAGTAAGAGCAGGAAAATGCCCTTAAAATGCCTTAATGGTGGTGGCCGAAACAGTGCTAACTAATAACGGAAAGACAGGTACTGTGCCACAAGAACTTTACACTTCATTCATTCCTCATCTAAACCATTACAACTTTACTCAGAGCCTGCTCCCCATATCCACAACTAGGTAGCGCTAATTCCTCGTTGTGCAGGTAAGCAGCGGGTGCAGTGCGATGTCCTAGTGGTTCAGATGGCGAACAGATGAGTGTATAATTCCCGGGGCTGGGGGGAGGGTGCAGCATTAGCATGGGCCTACTGCACCCGTCATCCTAACTAAGAAACCCTTTTTCTGTTCCCACAACCTGCTCTAGCTGGAACAAAATCAAATATGTACAAAAATCAATGTAAATTACTTACTTTTAGAGGAAAATCTTTTCCTTGCTGGCCATGGAATCCAAAAGTAAGTGTAACAGGATCCCACAATTCTTAATGTTCTCGATTGATCAATGATTTCCAAGGTGTCTGAAAAATATTGCGCTTCGCACAAATGGATCATATCATGGAATCTAACAAAAAATTCTCAAGAATTATTTCGATTGATTTCAACACACCTTGTCTATTTAGATCAGCAACAGCATTTTTATATCATCTTCTTCATTACACCTCATCAAGCAAACAGAATGTGGAAACGGTTGATCACCATCTTCAATTAAAGTCACTTTAGTCTAAGAAAAAGGAGAGCATTATAAATTTCAATGTAAGGCAAGTTGTACATAAGTCAATCGACAAAAAAAGTTGGAAATCAGATTAGCGAGAAATTTCAAAATTCAATTAAGACCAAGATCATATAACATGTCACAACTAAGTTACAATTGAAATCATGTGGCATTTTCAAAACAATTTAACGGTAAAATTATATATAAATTTAAAAACAAGTCAAAAGCTAAATTGCATAACATTTAGAAATGAATAAAACAAATTCTAAAACGTCTAAGGAAAAAATAACACAAATGTTAGTGAAGAAAAATTGAAATTAATGCCAGATCAAAATTATACATAAAAACTTTGAATTACTTACGTTGGCTTGGAAAAATGCAAAACCAGAATCAGCATTGGTTTCATATTTCAACGATTGATTGGCAGCAAACAGAGCCATGGATGACATTGATGACATTGGTGTAAAACTTGGTCCTGTGAAAAGACAAGACGAAACGGAAGACGAAGGACAAGATGCTGTGGGAAATTCGTAAAATAAGACATCAAGAATTAGCGAAGCACAAAGACTTATCGTTCCAGTAGGAGCAGGAAAATGCCCTTAAAATGCCTTAATGGTGGTGGCCGAAACAGTGCTAACTAATAACGGAAAGACAGGTACTGTGCCACAAGAACTTTACACTTCATTCATTCCTCATCTAAACCATTACAACTTTACTCAGAGCCTGCTCCCCATATCCACAACTAGGTAGCGCTAATTCCTCGTTGTGCAGGTAAAGAGCGGGTGCACTGCGATGTCCTAGTGGTTCAGATGGCGAACAGATGAGTGTATAATTCCCGGGGCTGGGGGGAGGGTGCAGCATTAGCATGGGCCTACTGCACCCGTCATCCTAACTAAGAAACCCTTTTCTGTTCCCACAACCTGCTCCAGCTGGAACAATTTCAAATATGTATAAAAATCAATGTACATTACATACTTTTAGAGGAAAGTCTTTTCTATGCTGGCCATGCAATCCAAAAGTAAGTGTAACAGGATCCCACAATTCTTAATGTTCTCGATTGATCAATGATTTCCAAGGTGTCTGAAAAATATTGCGCTTCGCACAAATGGATCATATCATGGAATCTAACAAAAAATTCTCAAGAATTATTTCGATTGATTTCAACACACCTTGTCTATTTAGATCAGCAACAGCATTTTTATATCATCTTCTTCATTACACCTCATCAAGCAAACAGAATGTGGAAACGGTTGATCACCATCTTCAATTAAAGTCACTTTAGTCTAAGAAAAAGGAGAGCATTATAAATTTCAATGTAAGGCAAGTTGTACATAAGTCAATCGACAAAAAAAGTTGGAAATCAGATTAGCGAGAAATTTCAAAATTCAATTAAGACCAAGATCATATAACATGTCACAACTAAGTTACAATTGAAATCATGTGGCATTTTCAAAAACATTTAACGGTAAAATTATATATAAATTTAAAAACAAGTCAAAAGCTAAATTGCATAACATTTAGAAATGAATAAAACAAATTCTAAAACGTCTAAGGAAAAAATAACACAAATGTTACTGAAGTAAAATTGAAATTAATGCCAGATCAAAATTATACATAAAAACTTTGAATTACTTACGTTGGCTTGGAAAAATGCAAAACCAGAATCAGCATTGGTTTCATATTTCAACGATTGATTGGCAGCAAACAGAGCCATGGATGACATTGATGACATTGGTGTAAAACTTGGTCCTGTGAAAAGACAAGACGAAACGGAAGACGAAGGACAAGATGCTGTGGGAAATTCGTAAAATAAGACATCAAGAATTAGCGAAGCACAAAGACTTATCGTTCCAGTAGGAGCAGGAAAATAACCTTAAAATGCCTTAATGGTGGTGGCCGAAACAGCGTTAATTCATAACGCAGAGACAGGGATTGTGCCACAAGAACTTTACACTTCATTCATTCCTCATCTAAACCATTACAACTTTACTCAGAGCCTGCTCCCAATTTCCACAACTAGGTAGCGCTAATTCCTCGTTGTGCAGGTAAGCAGCGGGTGCAGTGCGAAGTCCTAGTGGTTCAGATGGCGAACAAATGAGTGTATAATTCTAGCGGCTGGGGGGAGGGTGCAGCATTAGCGTGGGCCTACTGCACTCGTCATCCTAACTAAGAAACCCTTTTTCTGTTCCCACAACCTGCTCAAGCTGGAACAAAATCAAAGATGTGTAAAAATCAATGTAAATTACTTACTTTTAGAGGAAAATCTTTTCCTTGCTGGCCATGCAATCCAAAAGTAAGTGTAACAGGATCCCACAATTCTTAATGTTCTCGATTGATCAATGATTTCCAAGGTGTCTGAAAAATATTGCGCTTCGCACAAATGGATCATATCATGGAATCTAACAAAAAATTCTCAAGAATTATTTCGATTGATTTCAACACACCTTGTCTATTTAGATCAGCAACAGCATTTTTATATCATCTTCTTCATTACACCTCATCAAGCAAGCAGAATGTGGAAACGGTTGATCACCATCTTCAATTAAAGTCACTTTAGTCTAAGAAAAAGGAGAGCATTATAAATTTCAATGTAAGGCAAGTTGTACATAAGTCAATCGACAAAAAAAGTTGGAAATCAGATTAGCGAGAAATTTCAAAATTCAATTAAGACCAAGATCATATAACATGTCAAAACTAAGTTACAATTGAAATCATGTGGCAATTTCAAAACAATTTAACGGTGAAATTATATATAAATTTAAAAACAAGTCAAAAGCTAAATTGCATAATATTTAGAAATGAATAAAACAAATTCTAAAACGTCTAAGGAAAAAATAACACAAATGTTAGTGAAGAAAAATTGAAATTAATGCCAGATCAAAATTATACATAAAAACTTTGAATTACTTACGTTGGCTTGGAAAAATGCAAAACCAGAATCAGCATTGGTTTCCTATTTCAACGATTGATTGGCAGCAAACAGAGCCATGGATGACATTGATGACATTGGTGTAAACTTGGTCCTGTTAAAAGACAAGACAAAAAGGAAGACGAAAGACAAGATTATGCGGGAAATTCATAAAAAAAGACATCAAGAATTAGCGAAGCACAAAGACTTATCGTTCCAGTAGGAGCAGGAAAATAACCTTAAAATGCCTTAATGGTGGTGGCCGAAACAGCGTTAATTCATAACGCAGAGACAGGGATTGTGCCACAAGAACTTTACACTTCATTCATTCCTCATCTAAACCATTACAACTTTACTCAGAGCCTGCTCCCCATATCCACAACTAGGTAGCGCTAATTCCTCGTTGTGCAGGTAAGGAGCGGGTGCACTGCGATGTCCTAGTGGTTCAGATGGCGAACAGATGAGTGTATAATTCCCGGGGCTGGGGGGAGGGTGCAGCATTAGCATGGGCCTACTGCACCCGTCATCCTAACTAAGAAACCCTTTTTCTGTTCCCACAACCTGCTCTAGCTGGAACAAAATCAAATATGTACAAAAATCAATGTAAATTACTTACTTTTAGAGGAAAATCTTTTCCTTGCTGGCCATGGAATCCAAAAGTAAGTGTAACAGGATCCCACAATTCTTAATGTTCTCGATTGATCAATGATTTCCAAGGTGTCTGAAAAATATTGCGCTTCGCACAAATGGATCATATCATGGAATCTAACAAAAAATTCTCAAGAATTATTTCGATTGATTTCAACACACCTTGTCTATTTAGATCAGCAACAGCATTTTTATATCATCTTCTTCATTACACCTCATCAAGCAAACAGAATGTGGAAACGGTTGATCACCATCTTCAATTAAAGTCACCTTAGTCTAAGAAAAAGGAGAGCATTATAAATTTCAATGTAAGGCAAGTTGTACATAAGTCAATCGACAAAAAAAGTTGGAAATCAGATTAGCGAGAAATTTCAAAATTCAATTAAGACCAAGATCATATAACATGTCACAACTAAGTTACAATTGAAATCATGTGGCATTTTCAAAATCATTTAACGGTAAAATTATATATAAATTTAAAAACAAGTCAAAAGCTAAATTGCATAACATTTAGAAATGAATAAAACAAATTCTAAAACGTCTAAAGAAAAAATTAACACAAATGTTACTGAAGTAAAATTGAAATTAATGCCAGATCAAAGTTATACATAAAAACTTTGAATTACTTACGTTGGCTTGGAAAAATGCAAAACCAGAATCAGCATTGGTTTCATATTTCAACGATTGATTGGCAGCAAACAGAGCCATGGATGACATTGGTGTAAAACTTGGTCCTGTGAAAAGACAAGACGAAACGGAAGACGAAGGACAAGATGCTGTGGGAAATTCGTAAAATAAGACATCAAGAATTAGCGAAGCACAAAGACTTATCGTTCCAGTAGGAGCAGGAAAATAACCTTAAAATGCCTAATGGTGGTGGCCGAAACAGCGTTAATTCATAACGCAGAGACAGGGATTGTGCCACAAGAACTTTACACTTCATTCATTCCTCATCTAAACCATTACAACTTTACTCTGAGCCTGCTCCCAATTTCCACAACTAGGTAGCGCTAATTCCTCGTTGTGCAGGTAAGGAGCGGGTGCAGTGCGAAGTCCTAGTGGTTCAGATGGCGAACAAATGAGTGTATAATTCTAGTGGCTGGGGGGAGGGTGCAGCATTAGCGTGGGCCTACTGCACTCGTCATCCTAACTAAGAAACCCTTTTTCTGTTCCCACAACCTGCTCAAGCTGGAACAAAATCAAATATGTATAAAAATCAATGTAAATTACTTACTTTTAGAGGAAAGTCTTTTCCTTGTTGGCCATGCAATCCAAAAGTAAGTGTAACAGGATCCCACAATTCTCAATGTTCTCGATTGATCAATGATTTCCAAGGTGTCTGAAAAATATTGCGCTTCGCACAAATGGATCATATCATGGAATGTAACAAAAAATTCTCAAGAATTATTTCGATTGATTTCAACACACCTTGTCTATTTAGATAAGCAACAGCATTTTTATATCATCTTCTTCATTACACCTCATCAAGCAACAGAATGTGGAAACGGTTGATCACCATCTTCAATTAAAGTCACTTTAGCCTAAGAAAAAGGAGAGCATTTTAAATTTCAATGTAAGGCAAGTTGTACATAAGTCAATCGAAAACAAAAGTCGGAAATCAGATTAGCGAGAAATTTCAAAAATCTCTTAAAACCAAGACCATATAACATGTCAAAACTAAGTTACAATTGAAATCATGTGGCATTTTCAAAATAATTTAACGGTAAAATTATATATAAATTTAAAAACAAGTCAAAAGCTAAATTGCATAACATTTAGAAATGAATATAAAAAATGTCATAACGTCTAAAGAAAAAATTAACACAAATGTTACTGAAGTAAAATTGAAATTAATGCCAGATCAAAGTTATACATAAAAACTTTGAATTACTTACGTTGGCTTGGAAAAATGCAAAACCAGAATCAGCATTGGTTTCATATTTCAACGATTGATTGGCAGCAAACAGAGCCATGGATCACATTGGTGTAAAACTTGGTCCTGTGAAAAGACAAGACGAAACGGAAGACGAAGGACAAGATGCTGTGGGAAATTCGTAAAATAAGACATCAAGAATTAGCGAACCACAAAGACTTATCGTTCCAGTAGGAGCAGGAAAAAGCCCTTAAAATGCCTTAATGGTGGCGGCCGAAACAGCGTTAATTCATAACGCAGAGACAGGGATTGTGCCACAAGAACTTTACACTTCATTCATTCCTCATCTAAACCATTACAACTTTACTCTGAGCCTGCTCCCAATTTCCACAACTAGGTAGCGCTAATTCCTCGTTGTGCAGGTAAGGAGCGGGTGCAGTGCGAAGTCCTAGTGGTTCAGATGGCGAACAAATGAGTGTATAATTCTAGTGGCTGGGGGGAGGGTGCAGCATTAGCGTGGGCCTACTGCACTCGTCATCCTAACTAAGAAACCCTTTTTCTGTTCCCACAACCTGCTCAAGCTGGAACAAAATCAAAGATGTGTAAAAATCAATGTAAATTACTTACTTTTAGAGGAAAATCTTTTCCTTGCTGGCCATGCAATCCAAAAGTAAGTGTAACAGGATCCCACAATTCTTAATGTTCTCGATTGATCAATGATTTCCAAGGTGTCTGAAAAATATTGCGCTTCGCACAAATGGATCATATCATGGAATCTATCAAAAAATTCTCAAGAATTATTTCGATTGATTTCAACACACCTTGTCTATTTCGATCAGCAACAGCATTTTTATATCATCTTCTTCATTACACCTCATCAAGCAACAGAATGTGGAAACGGTTGATCACCATCTTCTATTAAAGTCACTTTAGCCTAAGAAAAAGGAGAGCATTTTAAATTTCAATGTAAGGCAAGTTGTACATAAGTCAATCGACAACAAAAGTCGGAAATCAGATTAGCGAGAAATTTCAAAAATCTCTTAAAACCAAGACCATATAACATGTCAAAACTAAGTTACAATTGAAATCATGTGGCATTTTCAAAATAATTTAACGGTAAAATTATATATAAATTTAAAAACAAGTCAAAAGCTAAATTGCATAACATTTAGAAATGAATAAAAAAAATGTCATAACGTCTAAAGAAAAAATTAACACAAATGTTACTGAAGTAAAATTGAAATTAATGCCAGATCAAAGTTATACATAAAAACTTTGAATTACTTACGTTGGCTTGGAAAAATGCAAAACCAGAATCAGCATTGGTTTCATATTTCAACGATTGATTGGCAGCAAACAGAGCCATGGATGACATTGGTGTAAAACTTGGTCCTGTGAAAAGACAAGACGAAACGGAAGACGAAGGACAAGATGCTGTGGGAAATTCGTAAAATAAGACATCAAGAATTAGCGAAGCACAAAGACTTATCGTTCCAGTAGGAGCAGGAAAATAACCTTAAAATGCCTTAATGGTGGTGGCCGAAACAGCGTTAATTCATAACGCAGAGACAGGGATTGTGCCACAAGAACTTTACACTTCATTCATTCCTCATCTAAACCATTACAACTTTACTCTGAGCCTGCTCCCAATTTCCACAACTAGGTAGCGCTAATTCCTCGTTGTGCAGGTAAGGAGCGGGTGCAGTGCGAAGTCCTAGTGGTTCAGATGGCGAACAAATGAGTGTATAATTCTAGTGGCTGGGGGGAGGGTGCAGCATTAGCGTGGGCCTACTGCACTCGTCATCCTAACTAAGAAACCCTTTTTCTGTTCCCACAACCTGCTCTAGCTGGAACAAAATCAAAGATGTGTAAAAATCAATGTAAATTACTTACTTTTAGAGGAAAATCTTTTCCTTGCTGGCCATGCAATCCAAAAGTAAGTGTAACAGGATCCCACAATTCTTAATGTTCTCGATTGATCAATGATTCCCAAGGTGTCTGAAAAATATTGCGCTTCGCACAAATGGATCATATCATGGAATCTAACAAAAAATTCTCAAGAATTATTTCGATTGATTTCAACACACCTTGTCTATTTAGATCAGCAACAGCATTTTTATACCATCTTCTTCATTACACCTCATCAAGCAACAGAATGTGGAAACGGTTGATCACCATCTTCTATTAAAGTCACTTTAGCCTAAGAAAAAGGAGAGCATTATAAATTTCAATGTAAGGCAAGTTGTACATAAGTCAGTCGACAAAAAAAGTCGGAAATCAGATTAGCGAGAAATTTCAAAAATCTCTTAAAACCAAGACCATATAACATGTCAAAACTAAGTTACAATTGAAATCATGTGGCATTTTCAAAATCATTTAACGGTAAAATTATATATAAATTTAAGAACAAGTCAAAAGCTAAATTGCATAACATTTAGAAATGAATAAAAAAAATTTCATAACGTCTAAAGAAAAAATTAACACAAATGTTACTGAAGTAAAATTGAAATTAATGCCAGATCAAAGTTATACATAAAAACTTTGAATTACTTACGTTGGCTTGGAAAAATGCAAAACCAGAATCAGCATTGGTTTCATATTTCAACGATTGATTGGCAGCAAACAGAGCCATGGATGACATTGGTGTAAAACTTGGTCCTGTGAAAAGACAAGACGAAACGGAAGACGAAGGACAAGATGCTGAGGGAAATTCGTAAAATAAGAAATCAAGAATCAGCGAAGCACAAAGACTTATCGTTCCAGTAAGAGCAGGAAAATGCCCTTAAAATGCCTTAATGGTGGTGGCCGAAACAGTGCTAACTAATAACGGAAAGACAGGTACTGTGCCACAAGAACTTTACACTTCATTCATTCCTCATCTAAACCATTACAACTTTACTCAGAGCCTGCTCCCCATATCCACAACTAGGTAGCGCTAATTCCTCGTTGTGCAGGTAAGGAGCGGGTGCACTGCGATGTCCTAGTGGTTCAGATGGCGAACAGATGAGTGTATAATTCCCGGGGCTGGGGGGAGGGTGCAGCATTAGCATGGGCCTACTGCACCCGTCATCCTAACTAAGAAACCCTTTTTCTGTTCCCACAACCTGCTCTAGCTGGAACAAAATCAAATATTTACAAAAATCAATGTAAATTACTTACTTTTAGAGGAAAATCTTTTCCTTGCTGGCCATGGAATCCAAAAGTAAGTGTAACAGGATCCCACAATTCTTAATGTTCTCGATTGATCAATGATTTCCAAGGTGTCTGAAAAATATTGCGCTTCGCA
Organism: Aurelia sp. 4 Dawson et al 2005; assembly: GCA_964019985.1. Classification (NCBI taxonomy): domain Eukaryota; kingdom Metazoa; phylum Cnidaria; class Scyphozoa; order Semaeostomeae; family Ulmaridae; genus Aurelia; species Aurelia sp. 4 Dawson et al 2005. Next base: position 9,556,375 of record OZ026512.1, on the reverse strand, counting down.
CAAATGGATCATATCATGGAATCTAACAAAAAATTCTCAAGAATTATTTCGATTGATTTCAACACACCTTGTCTATTTCGATCTGCAACAGCATTTTTATATCATCTTCTTCATTACACCTCATCAAGCAACAGAATGTGGAAACGGTTGATCACCATCTTCTATTAAAGTCACTTTAGCCTAAGAAAAAGGAGAGCATTTTAAATTTCAATGTAAGGCAAGTTGTACATAAGTCAATCGACAACAAAAGTCGGAAATCAGATTAGCGAGAAATTTCAAAAATCTCTTAAAACCAAGACCATATAACATGTCAAAACTAAGTTACAATTGAAATCATGTGGCATTTTCAAAATAATTTAACGGTAAAATTATATATAAATTTAAAAACAAGTCAAAAGCTAAATTGCATAACATTTAGAAATGAATAAAAAAAATGTCATAACGTCTAAAGAAAAAATTAACACAAATGTTACTGAAGTAAAATTGAAATTAATGCCAGATCAAAGTTATACATAAAAACTTTGAATTACTTACGTTGGCTTGGAAAAATGCAAAACCAGAATCAGCATTGGTTTCATATTTCAACGATTGATTGGCAGCAAACAGAGCCATGGATGACATTGGTGTAAAACTTGGTCCTGTGAAAAGACAAGACGAAACGGAAGACGAAGGACAAGATGCTGTGGGAAATTCGTAAAATAAGACATCAAGAATTAGCGAAGCACAAAGACTTATCGTTCCAGTAGGAGCAGGAAAATAACCTTAAAATGCCTTAATGGTGGTGGCCGAAACAGCGTTAATTCATAACGCAGAGACAGGGATTGTGCCACAAGAACTTTACACTTCATTCATTCCTCATCTAAACCATTACAACTTTACTCTGAGCCTGCTCCCAATTTCCACAACTAGGTAGCGCTAATTCCTCGTTGTGCAGGTAAGGAGCGGGTGCAGTGCGAAGTCCTAGTGGTTCAGATGGCGAACAAATGAGTGTATAATTCTAGTGGCTGGGGGGAGGGTGCAGCATTAGCGTGGGCCTACTGCACTCGTCATCCTAACTAAGAAACCCTTTTTCTGTTCCCACAACCTGCTCTAGCTGGAACAAAATCAAAGATGTGTAAAAATCAATGTAAATTACTTACTTTTAGAGGAAAATCTTTTCCTTGCTGGCCATGCAATCCAAAAGTAAGTGTAACAGGATCCCACAATTCTTAATGTTCTCGATTGATCAATGATTCCCAAGGTGTCTGAAAAATATTGCGCTTCGCACAAATGGATCATATCATGGAATCTAACAAAAAATTCTCAAGAATTATTTCGATTGATTTCAACACACCTTGTCTATTTAGATCAGCAACAGCATTTTTATACCATCTTCTTCATTACACCTCATCAAGCAACAGAATGTGGAAACGGTTGATCACCATCTTCTATTAAAGTCACTTTAGCCTAAGAAAAAGGAGAGCATTATAAATTTCAATGTAAGGCAAGTTGTACATAAGTCAGTCGACAACAAAAGTCGGAAATCAGATTAGCGAGAAATTTCAAAAATCTCTTAAAACCAAGACCATATAACATGTCAAAACTAAGTTACAATTGAAATCATGTGGCATTTTCAAAATCATTTAACGGTAAAATTATATATAAATTTAAGAACAAGTCAAAAGCTAAATTGCATAACATTTAGAAATGAATAAAAAAAATTTCATAACGTCTAAAGAAAAAATTAACACAAATGTTACTGAAGTAAAATTGAAATTAATGCCAGATCAAAGTTATACATAAAAACTTTGAATTACTTACGTTGGCTTGGAAAAATGCAAAACCAGAATCAGCATTGGTTTCATATTTCAACGATTGATTGGCAGCAAACAGAGCCATGGATGACATTGGTGTAAAACTTGGTCCTGTGAAAAGACAAGACGAAACGGAAGACGAAGGACAAGATGCTGAGGGAAATTCGTAAAATAAGAAATCAAGAATCAGCGAAGCACAAAGACTTATCGTTCCAGTAAGAGCAGGAAAATGCCCTTAAAATGCCTTAATGGTGGTGGCCGAAACAGTGCTAACTAATAACGGAAAGACAGGTACTGTGCCACAAGAACTTTACACTTCATTCATTCCTCATCTAAACCATTACAACTTTACTCAGAGCCTGCTCCCCATATCCACAACTAGGTAGCGCTAATTCCTCGTTGTGCAGGTAAGGAGCGGGTGCACTGCGATGTCCTAGTGGTTCAGATGGCGAACAGATGAGTGTATAATTCCCGGGGCTGGGGGGAGGGTGCAGCATTAGCATGGGCCTACTGCACCCGTCATCCTAACTAAGAAACCCTTTTTCTGTTCCCACAACCTGCTCTAGCTGGAACAAAATCAAATATTTACAAAAATCAATGTAAATTACTTACTTTTAGAGGAAAATCTTTTCCTTGCTGGCCATGGAATCCAAAAGTAAGTGTAACAGGATCCCACAATTCTTAATGTTCTCGATTGATCAATGATTTCCAAGGTGTCTGAAAAATATTGCGCTTCGCACAAATGGATCATATCATGGAATCTAACAAAAAATTCTCAAGAATTATTTCGATTGATTTCAACACACCTTGTCTATTTCGATCTGCAACAGCATTTTTATACCATCTTCTTCATTACACCTCATCAAGCAACAGAATGTGGAAACGGTTGATCACCATCTTCTATTAAAGTCACTTTAGCCTAAGAAAAAGGAGAGCATTATAAATTTCAATGTAAGGCAAGTTGTACATAAGTCAATCGACAACAAAAGTCGGAAATCAGATTAGCGAGAAATTTCAAAAATCTCTTAAAACCAAGACCATATAACATGTCAAAACTAAGTTACAATTGAAATCATGTGGCATTTTCAAAATAATTTAACGGTAAAATTATATATAAATTTAAAAACAAGTCAAAAGCTAAATTGCATAACATTTAGAAATGAATAAAAAAAATGTCATAACGTCTAAAGAAAAAATTAACACAAATGTTACTGAAGTAAAATTGAAATTAATGCCAGATCAAAGTTATACTTAAAAACTTTGAATTGCTTACGTTGGCTTGGAAAAATGCAAAACCAGAATCAGCATTGGTTTCATATTTCAACGATTGATTGGCAGCAAACAGAGCCATGGATGACATTGGTGTAAAACTTGGTCCTGTGAAAAGACAAGACGAAACGGAAGACGAAGGACAAGATGCTGTGGGAAATTCGTAAAATAAGACATCAAGAATCAGCGAAGCACAAAGACTTATCGTTCCAGTAAGAGCAGGAAAATGCCCTTAAAATGCCTTAATGGTGGTGGCCGAAACAGTGCTAACTAATAACGGAAAGACAGGTTCTGTGCCACAAGAACTTTACACTTCATTCATTCCTCATCTAAACCATTACAACTTTACTCAGAGCCTGCTCCCCATATCCACAACTAGGTAGCGCTAATTCCTCGTTGTGCAGGTAAGGAGCGGGTGCACTGCGATGTCCTAGTGGTTCAGATGGCGAACAGATGAGTGTATAATTCCCGGGGCTGGGGGGAGGGTGCAGCATTAGCATGGGCCTACTGCACCCGTCATCCTAACTAAGAAACCCTTTTTCTGTTCCCACAACCTGCTCTAGCTGGAACAAAATCAAATATGTACAAAAATCAATGTAAATTACTTACTTTTAGAGGAAAATCTTTTCCTTGCTGGCCATGGAATCCAAAAGTAAGTGTAACAGGATCCAACAATTCTTAATGTTCTCGATTGATCAATGATTTCCAAGGTGTCTGAAACATATTGCGCTTCGCACAAATGGATCATATCATGGAATGTAACAAAAAATTCTCAAGAATTATTTCGATTGATTTCAACACACCTTGTCTATTTAGATCAGCAACAGCATTTTTATATCATCTTCTTCATTACACCTCATCAAGCAACAGAATGTGGAAACGGTTGATCACCATCTTCAATTAAAGTCACTTTAGCCTAAGAAAAAGGAGAGCATTATAAATTTCAATGTAAGGCAAGTTGTACATAAGTCAATCGACAACAAAAGTCGGAAATCAGATTAGCGAGAAATTTCAAAAATCTCTTAAAACCAAGACCATATAACATGTCAAAACTAAGTTACAATTGAAATCATGTGGCATTTTCAAAATAATTTAACGGTAAAATTATATATAAATTTAAAAACAAGTCAAAAGCTAAATTGCATAACATTTAGAAATGCATAAAAAAATGTCATAACGTCTAAAGAAAAAATTAACACAAATGTTACTGAAGTAAAATTGAGATTAATGCCAGATCAAAGTTATACATAAAAACTTTGAATTACTTACGTTGGCTTGGAAAAATGCAAAACCAGAATCAGCATTGGTTTCATATTTCAACGATTGATTGGCAGCAAACAGAGCCATGGATGACATTGGTGTAAAACTTGGTCCTGTGAAAAGACAAGACGAAACGGAAGACGAAGGACAAGATGCTGTGGGAAATTCGTAAAATAAGACATCAAGAATTAGCGAAGCACAAAGACTTATCGTTCCAGTAGGAGCAGGAAAATAACCTTAAAATGCCTTAATGGTGGTGGCCGAAACAGCGTTAATTCATAACGCAGAGACAGGGATTGTGCCACAAGAACTTTACACTTCATTCATTCCTCATCTAAACCATTACAACTTTACTCTGAGCCTGCTCCCAATTTCCACAACTAGGTAGCGCTAATTCCTCGTTGTGCAGGTAAGGAGCGGGTGCAGTGCGAATTCCTAGTGGTTCAGATGGCGAACAAATGAGTGTATAATTCTAGTGGCTGGGGGGAGGGTGCAGCATTAGCGTGGGCCTACTGCACTCGTCATCCTAACTAGGAAACCCTTTTTCTGTTCCCACAACCTGCTCAAGCTGGAACAAAATCAAAGATGTACAAAAATCAATGTAAATTACTTACTTTTAGAGGAAAATCTTTTCCTTGCTGGCCATGGAATCCAAAAGTAAGTGTAACAGGATCCAACAATTCTTAATGTTCTCGATTGATCAATGATTTCCAAGGTGTCTGAAAAATATTGCGCTTCGCACAAATGGATCATATCATGGAATCTAACAAAAAATTCTCAAGAATTATTTCGATTTATTTCAACACACCTTGTCTATTTAGATCAGCAACAGCATTTTTATATCATCTTCATTACACCTCATCAAGCAACAGAATGTGGAAACGGTTGTGGAAACGGTTGATCACCATCTTCAATTAAATGCACTTTGGCCTAAGAAAAAGGAGAACATTATAAATTTGAATTGAACGCAAGTTGTAGATAAGTCAATAAAAAAGGCAGAGCTAAGGGACACTGCATATGTATTTTGAATCATGGTTATGAATACGAGGCAGATGCATTTTTTATGGAAAATTGTTATCAGAAGGAGACAAAATAGGTATGAAAATATGATAAAATAAGAGATCAGCTAAAAATGAAATTGTGATAAAATTAGAGATCAGATTGGAATGAAATTGTGATTAAATTAGAGATCAGATTAGATAATAATTGTGATAAAATTAGAGATCAGATTAGAATGAAATTGTGATTAAATTAGAGATCAGATTAGATAGAAATTGTGATAAAATTAGAGATCAGATTAGAATGAAATTGTGATAAAATTAGAGATCAGAATACAATGAAATTGTAATAAAATTGGAGATCAGATAAGAATGAAATTATGATAAAATTAGAGATCTGATTAGAATGAAATTACGATAAAATTAGAGATCAGATAAGAATGAAATTGTCATAAAATTAGAGACCAGATTAGAATGAAATTATGATAAAATTAGAGATCTGATTAGAATGAAATTGTGATAAAATTAGAGATCTGAATAGAATGAAATTGTGATAAAAATAGAGATCAGATAAGAATGAAGTTGTAATAAGATTAGAGATCAGATAAGAATGAAATTGTGATAAAATTAGAAATCAGATTAGAATGAAATTATGATAAAATTAGAGATCAGATTAGAATGAAATTGTGATAAAATTAGAGATGAGATTAGAATTAAATTATGATACAATTAGAGATCTGATTAAAATGAAATTGTGATAAAATTAGAGATCTGATTAGAATGAAATTACGATAAAATTAGAGATCAGATAAGAATGAAATTGTCATAAAATTAGAGATCAGATTAGAATGAAATTATGATAAAATTAGAGATCTGATTAGAATGAAATTGTGATAAAATTAGAGATCTGAATAGAATGAAATTGTGATAAAAATAGAGATCAGATAAGAATGAAGTTGTAATAAGATTAGAGATCAGATAAGAATGAAATTGTGATAAAATTAGAAATCAGATTAGAATGAAATTATGATCAAATTAGAGATCAGATTAGAATGAAATTGTGATAAAATTAGAGATGATATTAGAATTAAATTATGATGAAATTAGAGATCAGATTAGAATGAAATTGTGATAAAATTAGAGATCAGATTAGAATGAAATTGTGATAAAATTAGAGATCTGATTAGAATGAAATTGTGATAAAATTAGAGATCTGATAAGAATGAAATTGTGATAAAATTAAAGATCAGATAAGAATGGAATTGTGATAAAATTAGAGATCTGATAAGAATGAAATTATGATAAAATTAGAGATCAGATAAGAATGAAATTGTGATAAAATTAGAGATCAGATAAGAATGAAATTGTGATAAAATTAGAGATCAGATAAGAATGAAATTGTGATAAAATTAGAGATCAGATAAGAATGAAATTATGATAAAATTAGAGATCAGATAAGAATGAAATTATGATAAAATTAGAGATCAGATAAGAATGAAATTATGATAAAATTAGAGATCAGATAAGAATGAAATTATGATAAAATTAGAGATCAGATAAGAATGAAATTGTGATAAAATTAGAGATCAGATAAGAATGAAATTATGATAAAATTAGAGATCAGATAAGAATGAAATTATGATAAAATTAGAGATCAGATAAGAATGAAATTGTGATAAAATTAGAGATCAGATAAGAATGAAATTATGATAAAATTAGAGATCAGATAAGAATGAAATTATGATAAAATTAGAGATCAGATAAGAATGAAATTATGATAAAATTAGAGATCAGATAAGAATGAAATTATGATAAAATTAGAGATCAGATAAGAATGAAATTGTGATAAAATTAGAGATCAGATAAGAATGAAATTATGATAAAATTAGAGATCAGATAAGAATGAAATTATGATAAAATTAGAGATCAGATAAGAATGAAATTGTGATAAAATTAGAGATCAGATAAGAATGAAATTATGATAAAATTAGAGATCAGATAAGAATGAAATTATGATAAAATTAGAGATCAGATAAGAATGAAATTATGATAAAATTAGAGATCAGATAAGAATGAAATTGTGATAAAATTAAAGATCAGATAAGAATGAAATTGTGATAAAATTAGAGATCAGATAAGAATGAAATTATGATAAAATTAGAGATCAGATAAGAATGAAATTATGATAAAATTAGAGATGAGATAAGAATGAAATTATGATAAAATTAGAGATCAGATAAGAATGAAATTGTGATAGAATTAGAGATCAGATAAGAATGAAATTGTGATAAAATTAGAGATCAGATCAGAATGAAATTGTGATCAAATTAGAGATCAGATAAGAATGAAATTGTGATCAAATTAGAGATCAGATAAGAATGAAATTGTGATAAAATTAGAGATCAGATAAGAATGAAATTATGATAAATTAGAAATCAGATAAGAATGAAATTGTGATAAAATTAGAGATCAGATAGGAATGAAATTATGATAAAATTAGAGATCTGATAAGAATGAAATTATGATAAAATTAGAGATCAGATAAGGATGAAATTCTGATAAAATTAGAGATCTGATAAGAATAAAATTGTGATAAAATTAGAGATCAGATAAGAATGAAATTATGATAAAATTAGAGATCAGATTAGAATGAAATTGTGACAAAATTAGAGATCAGTTTAGAATGAAATTGTGACAAAATTAGAGATCAGATTAGAATGAAATTGTGATAGAATTAGAGATCAGATTAGAATGAAATTGTGACAAAATTAGAGATCAGATAAGAATGAAATTGTGATAAAATTAGAGATCAGATAAGAATGAAATTATGATAAAATTAGAGATAAGATTAGAATGAAATTATGATAAAATTAGAGATCTGATAAGAATGAAATTGTGATAAAATTAGAGATCTGAATAGAATGAAATTGTGATCAAATTAGAGATCTGATAAGAATGAAATTGTGATAAAATTAGAGCTCTGATCAGAATGAAATTGTGATAAAATTAGAGATCGGATAAGAACGAAATTATGATAAAAGTAGAGATCTGAATAGAATGAAATTGTGATAAAATTAGAGATCTGAATAGAATGAAATTGTGATAAAATTAGAGATCTGATAAGAATGAAATTGTGATAAAATTAGAGATCAGATAAGAATGAAATTATGATAAAATTAGAGATCAGATTAGAATGAAATTGTGACAAAATTAGAGATCAGTTTAGAATGAAATTGTGACAAAATTAGAGATCAGATTAGAATGAAATTGTGATAGAATTAGAGATCAGATTAGAATGAAATTGTGACAAAATTAGAGATCAGATAAGAATGAAATTGTGATAAAATTAGAGATCAGATAAGAATGAAATTATGATAAATTAGAGATCAGATAAGAATGAAATTGTGATAAAATTAGAGATCAGATAGGAATGAAATTATGATAAAATTAGAGATCTGATAAGAATGAAATTATGATAAAATTAGAGATCAGATAAGGATGAAATTCTGATAAAATTAGAGATCTGATAAGAATAAAATTGTGATAAAATTAGAGATCAGATAAGAATGAAATTATGATAAAATTAGAGATCAGATTAGAATGAAATTGTGACAAAATTAGAGATCAGTTTAGAATGAAATTGTGACAAAATTAGAGATCAGATTAGAATGAAATTGTGATAGAATTAGAGATCAGATTAGAATGAAATTGTGACAAAATTAGAGATCAGATAAGAATGAAATTGTGATAAAATTAGAGATCAGGTAAGAATGAAATTATAATAAAATTAGAGATCAGATAAGAATGAAATTATGATAAAATTAGAGATCAGATTAGAATGAAATTATGATAAAATTAGAGATCTGATAAGAATGAAATTGTGATAAAATTAGAGATCTGAATAGAATGAAATTGTGATCAAATTAGAGATCTGATAAGAATGAAATTGTGATAAAATTAGAGCTCTGATCAGAATGAAATTGTGATAAAATTAGAGATCGGATAAGAACGAAATTATGATAAAATTAGAGATCTGAATAGAATGAAATTGTGATAAAATTAGAGATCTGAATAGAATGAAATTGTGATAAAATTAGAGATCTGATAAGAATGAAATTGTGATAAAATTAGAGATCAGATAAGAATGAAATTATGATAAAATTAGAGATCAGATTAGAATGAAATTATGATAAAATTAGAGATCTGATTAGATTGAAATTGTGATAAAATTAGAGATCGGATTAGAATGAAATTATGATAAAATTAGAGATCAGATTAGAATGGAATTGTGATAAAATTAGAGATCTCAATAGAATGAAATTGTGATAAAATTAGAGATCTGAATAGAATGAAATTGTTATAAAATGAGAGATCAGATAAGAATGAAATTGTAATAAGATTAGAGATCAGATAAGAATGAAATTGTGATAAAATTAGAAATCAGATTAGAATGAAATTATGATAAAATTAGAGATCAGATTAGAATGAAATAATGATAAAATGAGAGATCTGATTAGAATGAAATTGTGATAAAATTAGAGATCTGATAAGAATGAAATTGCGATAAAATTAAAGATCAGATAAGAATGAAATTGTGATAAAATTAAAGATCAGATAAGAATGGAATTGTGATAAAATTAGAGATCTGATTAGGATGAAATTGTGATAAAATTAGAGATCAGATAGGAATGAAATTATGATAAAATTAGAGATCAGATAAGAATGAAATTGTGATAAAATTAGAGATCAGATAAGAATGAAATTGTGATAAAATTAGAGATCAGATAAGAATGAAATGATGATAAAATTAGAGATCAGATAAGAATGAAATTATGATAAAATTAGAGATGAGATAGGAATGAAATTATGATAAAATTAGAGATCAGATTAGAATGGAATTGTGATAAAATTAGAGATCAGATAAGAATGAAATTGTGATAAAATTAGAGATGAGATAGGAATGAAATTATGATAAAATTAGAGGTCAGATTAGAATGAAATTGTGATAAAATTAGAGATCAGATAAGAATGAAATTGTGATAAAATTAGAGATCAGATAAGAATGAAATTGTGATAAAATTAGAGATCAGATAAGAATGAAATGATGATAAAATTAGAGATCAGATAAGAATGAAATTGTGATAAAATTAGAGATCAGATAAGAATAAAATTATAATAAAATTAGAGATCTGATAAGAATAAAATTGTGATAAAATTAGAGATCAGATAAGAATGAAATTATGATAAAATTAGAGATCTGATTAGAATGAAATTGTGATAAAATTAGAGATTTGATTAGAATGAAATTGTGATAAAATTAGAGATCAGATCAGAATGAAATTGTGATAAAATTAGAGATCAGAGAAGAATGAAATTATGATAAAATTAGAGATCAGATAAGAATGAAATTTTGATAAAATTAGAGATCAGGTAAGAATGAAATTATAATAAAATTAGAGATCAGATTTGAATGAAATTATGATAAATTAGAGATCAGATAAGAATGAAATTGTCATAAAATTAGAGATCTGATCAGAATGAAATTGTGATAAAATTAGAGATCGGATAAAAATGAAATTGTGATCAAATTAGAGATCAGATTAGAATGGAATTGTGACAAAATTAGAGATCAGATAAGAATGAAATTGTGATAAAATTAGAGATCTGATAAGAATGAAATTGTGATAAAATTAGAGATCAGATAAGAATAAAATTGTGATCAAATTAGAGATCTGATAAGAATGAACTTGTGATAAAATTAGAGCTCTGATCAGAATGAAATTGTGATGAAATTAGAGATCTGATAAGAATGAAATTGTGATAAAATTAGAGATCAGATAAGAATGAAATTATGATAAAATTAGAGATCAGATAAGAATGAAATTATGATAAAATTAGAGATCAGATAAGAATGAAATTGTGATAAAATTAGAGATATGATAAGAATGAAATTATGATAAAATTAGATATCTGAATAGAATGAAATTGTGATAAAATTAGAGATCACATAAGAATGAAATTATGATAAAATTAGAGATCAGATAAGAATCAAATTGTGATAAAATTAGAGATCTGAATAGAATGAAATTGTGATAAAATTAGAGATCAGATAAGAATGAAATTATGATAAAATTAGAGATCAGATAAGAATCAAATTGTGATAAAATTAGAGATCAGATTAAAATGAAATTGTGATAAAATTAGAGATCAGATCAGAATGAAATTATGATAAAATTACAGATCTGATAAGAATGAAATTGTGATAAAATTAGAGCTCTGATCAGAATGAAATTATGATAAAATTAGAGATCAGATAAGAAAAAAATTATGATAAAATTAGAGATCAGATAAGAATGAAATTATGATAAAATTAGAGATCTGATAAGAATGAAATTGTGATAAAATTAGAGATCAGATAAGAATGAAATTGTGATAAAATTAGAGATCTGATAAGAATGAAATTGTGATAAAATTAGAAATCAGATAAGAATAAAATTGTGATCAAATTAGAGATCTGATAAGAATGAACTTGTGATAAAATTAGAGCTCTGATCAGAATGAAATTGTGATAAAATTAGACATCTGATAAGAATGAAATTGTGATAAAATTAGAGATCAGATAAGAATGAAATTATGATAAAATTAGAGATCAGATAAGAAGGAAACTGTGATAAAATTAGAGATCTGATAAGAATGAAATTGTGATAAAATTAGAGATCAGATAAGAAAAAAATTGTGATCAAATTAGAGATCTGATAAGAATGAACTTGTGATAAAATTAGAGCTCTGATCAGAATGAAATTGTGATAAAATTAGAGATCAGATAAGAATGAAATTATGATAAAATTAGAGGTCAGATAAGAATAAAATTGTGATAAAATTAGAGATCAGATAAGAATGAAATTATGATAAAATTAGAGATCAGATAAGAATGAAATTGTGATAAAATTAGAGATCAGATAAGAATGAAATTATGATAAAATTAGAGATCAGATAAGAATGAAATTATGATAAAATTAGAGATCAGATAAGAATGAAATTGTGATAAAATTAGAGATCAGATAAGAATGAAATTATGATAAAATTAGAGATCAGATAAGAATGAAATTATGATAAAATTAGAGATCAGATAAGAATGAAATTATGATAAAATTAGAGATCAGATAAGAATGAAATTGTGATAAAATTAGAGATCAGATAAGAATGAAATTATGATAAAATTAGAGATCAGATAAGAATGAAATTGTGATAAAATTAGAGATCAGATAAGAATGAAATTATAATAAAATTAGAGATCAGATAAGAATGAAATTGTGATAAAATTAGAGATCTGATAAGAATGAAATTGTGATAAAATTAGAGATCAGATTAGAATGGAATTGTGATAAAATTAGAGATCTGATAAGAATGAAATTGTGATAAAATTAGAGCTCTGATCAGAATGAAATTGTGATAAAATTAGAGATCAGATAAGAATGAAATTATGATAAAATTAGGGATCAGATAAGAATGAAATTGTGATATAATTTGAGATCAGATAAGAATGAAATTCTGATAATATTAGAGATCTGATAAGAATGAAATTGTGATAAAATTAGAGATCAGATAAGAATGAAATTATGATAAAATTAGAGATCAGATTAGAATGAAATTGTGAAAAAATTAGAGATCAGATTAGAATGAAATTGTGACAAAATTAGAGATCAGATTAGAATGAAATTGTGATAGAATTAGAGATCAGATTAGAATGAAATTGTGACAAACTCAGATAAGAGATAGAGATCAGAGATCAGATAAGAATGAAATTGTGATAAAATTAGAGATCAGATAAGAATGAAATTATGATAAAATTAGAGATCTGATAAGAATGAAATTGTGATAAAATTAGAGATCAGATAAGAATGAAATTGTGATAAAATTAGAGATCTGATAAGAATGAAATTATGATAAAATTAGAGATCAGATAAGAATGAAATTGTGATAAAATTAGAGATCAGATAAGAATGAAATTATAATAAAATTAGAGATCAGATAAGAATGAAATTATGATAAAATTAGAGATCAGATAAGAATGAAATTGTGATAAAATTAGAGATCAGATAAGAATGAAATTATGATAAAATTAGAGATCAGATAAGAATGAAATTGTGATAAAATTAGAGATCAGATAAGAATGAAATTATAATAAAATTAGAGATCAGATAAGAATGAAATTGTGATAAAATTAGAGATCAGATAAGAATGAAATTATGATAAAATTAGAGATCAGATTAGAATGGAATTGTGATAAAATTAGAGATCAGATCAGAATGAAATTGTGATAAAATTAGAGATGAGATAGGAATGAAATTATGATAAAATTAAAGATCAGATAAGAATGAAATTGTGATAAAATTAGAGATCACATAAGAATGAATTTATGATAAAATTAGAGATCAGATAAGAATGAAATTGTGATAAAATTAGAGATCAGATAAGAATAAAATTATAATAAAATTAGAGATCTGATAAGAATAAAATTGTGATAAAATTAGAGATCAGATAAGAATGAAATTATGATAAAATTAGAGATCAGATTAGAATGAAATTGTGATAAAATTAGAGCTCTGATCAGAATTAAATTGTGATAAACTTAGAGATCAGATAAGAATGAAATTATGATAAAATTAGAGATCAGATAAGAATGAAATTATGATAATATTAGAGATCAGATAAGAATGACATTATGATAAAATTAGAGATCAGATAAGAATGAAATTGTGATAAAATTAGAGATCAGATCAGAATGAAATTATGATAAAATTAGAGATCTGATGAGAATGAAATTGTGATAAAATTAGAGATCAGATAAGAATGAAATTATGATAAAATTAGAGATCAGATAAGAATGAAATTATGATAAAATTAGAGATCAGATAAGAATGAAATTGTGATAAAATTAGAGATCTGATTAGAATGAAATTGTGATAAAATTAGAGATTTGATTAGAATGAAATTGTGATAAAATTAGAGATCAGATCAGAATGAAATTGTGATAAAATTAGAGATCAGAGAAGAATGAAATTATGATAAAATTAGAGATCAGATAAGAATGAAATTGTGATAAAATTAGAGATCAGGTAAGAATGAAATTATAATAAAATTAGAGATCAGATTTGAATGAAATTATGATAAATTAGAGATCAGATAAGAATGAAATTGTCATAAAATTAGAGATCTGATCAAAATGAAATTGTGATAAAATTAGAGATCAGATAAAAATGAAATTGTGATCAAATTAAAGATCAGATTAGAATGGAATTGTGACAAAATTAGAGATCAGATAAGAATGAAATTGTGATAAAATTAGAGATCTGATAAGAATGAAATTGTGATAAAATTAGAGATCAGATAAGAATAAAATTGTGATCAAATTAGAGATCTGATAAGAATGAACTTGTGATAAAATTAGAGCTCTGATCAGAATGAAATTGTGATGAAATTAGAGATCTGATAAGAATGAAATTGTGATAAAATTAGAGATCAGATAAGAATGAAATTATGATAACATTAGAGATCAGATAAGAATGAAATTATGATAAAATTAGAGATCAGATAAGAATGAAATTGTGATAAAATTAGAGATATGATAAGAATGAAATTATGATAAAATTAGATATCTGAATAGAATGAAATTGTGATAAAATTAGAGATCACATAAGAATGAAATTATGATAAAATTAGAGATCAGATAAGAATCAAATTGTGATAAAATTAGAGATCTGAATAGAATGAAATTGTGATAAAATTAGAGATCAGATAAGAATGAAATTATGATAAAATTAGAGATCAGAAAAGAATCAAATTGTGATAAAATTAGAGATCAGATTAAAATGAAATTGTGATAAAATTAGAGATCAGATCAGAATGAAATTATGATAAAATTACAGATCTGATAAGAATGAAATTGTGATAAAATTAGAGCTCTGATCAGAATGAAATTATGATAAAATTAGAGATCAGATAAGAAAAAAATTATGATAAAATTAGAGATCAGATAAGAATGAAATTATGATAAAATTAGAGATCTGATAAGAATGAAATTGTGATAAAATTAGAGATCAGATAAGAATGAAATTGTGATAAAATTAGAGATCTGATAAGAATGAAATTGTGATAAAATTAGAGATCAGATAAGAATAAAATTGTGATCAAATTAGAGATCTGATAAGAATGAACTTGTGATAAAATTAGAGCTCTGATCAGAATGAAATTGTGATAAAATTAGACATCTGATAAGAATGAAATTGTGATAAAATTAGAGATCAGATAAGAATGAAATTATGATAAAATTAGAGATCAGATAAGAAGGAAACTGTGATAAAATTAGAGATCTGATAAGAATGAAATTGTGATAAAATTAGAGATCAGATAAGAAAAAAATTGTGATCAAATTAGAGATCTGATAAGAATGAACTTGTGATAAAATTAGAGCTCTGATCAGAATGAAATTGTGATAAAATTAGAGATCTGATAACAATGAAATTATGATAAAATTAGAGATCAGATAAGAATGAAATTATGATAAAATTAGAGATCAGATAAGAATGAAATTATGATAAAATTAGAGGTCAGATAAGAATAAAATTGTGATAAAATTAGAGATCAGATAAGAATGAAATTATGATAAAATTAGAGATCAGATAAGAATGAAATTGTGATAAAATTAGAGATCAGATAAGAATGAAATTATGATAAAATTAGAGATCAGATAAGAATGAAATTATGATAAAATTAGAGATCAGATAAGAATGAAATTGTGATAAAATTAGAGATCAGATAAGAATGAAATTATGATAAAATTAGAGATCAGATAAGAATGAAATTATGATAAAATTAGAGATCAGATAAGAATGAAATTATGATAAAATTAGAGATCAGATAAGAATGAAATTGTGATAAAATTAGAGATCAGATAAGAATGAAATTATGATAAA
This sequence comes from Aurelia sp. 4 Dawson et al 2005, assembly GCA_964019985.1. Classification (NCBI taxonomy): domain Eukaryota; kingdom Metazoa; phylum Cnidaria; class Scyphozoa; order Semaeostomeae; family Ulmaridae; genus Aurelia; species Aurelia sp. 4 Dawson et al 2005. The sequence goes on along the minus strand of OZ026512.1, from coordinate 9,540,079 downwards.
ATTAGAGATCAGATAAGAATGAAATTGTGATAAAATTAGAGATCAGATAAGAATGAAATTATAATAAAATTAGAGATCAGATAAGAATGAAATTGTGATAAAATTAGAGATCTGATAAGAATGAAATTGTGATAAAATTAGAGATCAGATAAGAATAAAATTGTGATCAAATTAGAGATCTGATAAGAATGAAATTGTGATAAAATTAGAGCTCTGATCAGAATGAAATTGTGATAAAATTAGAGATCAGATAAGAATGAAATTATGATAAAATTAGAGATCAGATAAGAATGAAATTGTGATATAATTTGAGATCAGATAAGAATGAAATTCTGATAATATTAGAGATCTGATAAGAATGAAATTGTGATAAAATTAGAGATCAGATAAGAATGAAATTATGATAAAATTAGAGATCAGATTAGAATGAAATTGTGAAAAAATTAGAGATCAGATTAGAATGAAATTGTGACAAAATTAGAGATCAGATTAGAATGAAATTGTGATAGAATTAGAGATCAGATTAGAATGAAATTGTGACAAACTCAGATAAGAGATAGAGATCAGAGATCAGATAAGAATGAAATTGTGATAAAATTAGAGATCAGATAAGAATGAAATTATGATAAAATTAGAGATCTGATAAGAATGAAATTGTGATAAAATTAGAGATCAGATAAGAATGAAATTGTGATAAAATTAGAGATCTGATAAGAATGAAATTATGATAAAATTAGAGATCAGATAAGAATGAAATTGTGATAAAATTAGAGATCAGATAAGAATGAAATTATAATAAAATTAGAGATCAGATAAGAATGAAATTGTGATAAAATTAGAGATCAGATAAGAATGAAATTATGATAAAATTAGAGATCAGATAAGAATGAAATTGTGATATAATTTGAGATGAGATAAGAATGAAATTCTGATAATATTAGAGATCTGATAAGAATGAAATTGTGATAAAATTAGAGATAATATTAGAAGGAAATTGTGATAAAATTAGAGATCAGATTAGGATGAAATTGTGATAAAATTAGAGATGAGATTAGAATGAAATTGTGATAAAATTAGAGATGAGATTAGAATGAAATTGTGATAAAATTAGAGATTTGATTAGAATGAAATTGTGATAAAATTAGAGATCAGATTAGAATGAAATTGTGATAAAATTAGAGATCAGATTAGAATGAAATTGTGATAAAATTAGAGATCAGATCAGAATGAAATTGTGATAAAATTAGAGATCAGATCAGAATGAAATTGTGATAAAATTAGAGATGAGATTAGAATGAAATTGTGATGAAATTACAGATCAGATTAGAATGAAATTGTGATAAAATTAGAGATCAGATTAGAACGAAATTGTGATAAAATTAGAGATCATATAAAAATGAAATTGTGATAAAATTAGAGATCTGATAAGAATGAAATTGTGATAAAATTAGAGATGATATTAGAATGAAATTGTGATAAAATTAGAGATCAGATAAGAATGAAATTGTGATAAAATTAGAGATCAGATAAGAATGAAATTATAATAAAATTAGAGATCAGATAAGAATGAAATTGTGATAAAATTAGAGATCTGATAAGAATGAAATTGTGATAAAATTAGAGATCAGATAAGAATAAAATTGTGATCAAATTAGAGATCTGATAAGAATGAAATTGTGATAAAATTAGAGCTCTGATCAGAATGAAATTGTGATAAAATTAGAGATCAGATAAGAATGAAATTATGATAAAATTAGAGATCAGATAAGAATGAAATTGTGATATAATTTGAGATCAGATAAGAATGAAATTCTGATAATATTAGAGATCTGATAAGAATGAAATTGTGATAAAATTAGAGATCAGATAAGAATGAAATTATGATAAAATTAGAGATCAGATTAGAATGAAATTGTGAAAAAATTAGAGATCAGATTAGAATGAAATTGTGACAAAATTAGAGATCAGATTAGAATGAAATTGTGATAGAATTAGAGATCAGATTAGAATGAAATTGTGACAAACTCAGATAAGAGATAGAGATCAGAGATCAGATAAGAATGAAATTGTGATAAAATTAGAGATCAGATAAGAATGAAATTATGATAAAATTAGAGATCTGATAAGAATGAAATTGTGATAAAATTAGAGATCAGATAAGAATGAAATTGTGATAAAATTAGAGATCTGATAAGAATGAAATTATGATAAAATTAGAGATCAGATAAGAATGAAATTGTGATAAAATTAGAGATCAGATAAGAATGAAATTATAATAAAATTAGAGATCAGATAAGAATGAAATTGTGATAAAATTAGAGATCAGATAAGAATGAAATTATGATAAAATTAGAGATCAGATAAGAATGAAATTGTGATATAATTTGAGATCAGATAAGAATGAAATTCTGATAATATTAGAGATCTGATAAGAATGAAATTGTGATAAAATTAGAGATAATATTAGAAGGAAATTGTGATAAAATTAGAGATCAGATTAGGATGAAATTGTGATAAAATTAGAGATGAGATTAGAATGAAATTGTGATAAAATTAGAGATCAGATTAGAATGAAATTGTGATAAAATTAGAGATTTGATTAGAATGAAATTGTGATAAAATTAGAGATCAGATTAGAATGAAATTGTGATAAAATTTGAGATCAGATTAGAATGAAATTGTGATAAAATTAGAGATCAGATCAGAATGAAATTGTGATAAAATTAGAGATCAGATCAGAATGAAATTGTGATAAAATTAGAGATGAGATTAGAATGAAATTGTGATGAAATTACAGATCAGATTAGAATGAAATTGTGATAAAATTAGAGATCAGATTAGAACGAAATTGTGATAAAATTAGAGATCATATAAAAATGAAATTGTGATAAAATTAGAGATCTGATAAGAATGAAATTGTGATAAAATTAGAGATGATATTAGAATGAAATTGTGATAAAATTAGAGATCAGATAAGAATGAAATTGTGATAAAATTAGAGATCAGATAAGAATGAAATTATAATAAAATTAGAGATCAGATAAGAATGAAATTGTGATAAAATTAGAGATCTGATAAGAATGAAATTGTGATAAAATTAGAGATCAGATAAGAATAAAATTGTGATCAAATTAGAGATCTGATAAGAATGAAATTGTGATAAAATTAGAGCTCTGATCAGAATGAAATTGTGATAAAATTAGAGATCAGATAAGAATGAAATTATGATAAAATTAGAGATCAGATAAGAATGAAATTGTGATATAATTTGAGATCAGATAAGAATGAAATTCTGATAATATTAGAGATCTGATAAGAATGAAATTGTGATAAAATTAGAGATCAGATAAGAATGAAATTATGATAAAATTAGAGATCAGATTAGAATGAAATTGTGAAAAAATTAGAGATCAGATTAGAATGAAATTGTGACAAAATTAGAGATCAGATTAGAATGAAATTGTGATAGAATTAGAGATCAGATTAGAATGAAATTGTGACAAACTCAGATAAGAGATAGAGATCAGAGATCAGATCAGAATGAAATTGTGATAAAATTAGAGATCAGATAAGAATGAAATTATGATAAAATTAGAGATCTGATAAGAATGAAATTGTGATAAAATTAGAGATCAGATAAGAATGAAATTGTGATAAAATTAGAGATCTGATAAGAATGAAATTATGATAAAATTAGAGATCAGATAAGAATGAAATTGTGATAAGATTAGAGATCAGATAAGAATGAAATTATAATAAAATTAGAGATCAGATAAGAATGAAATTGTGATAAAATTAGAGATCAGATAAGAATGAAATTATGATAAAATTAGAGATCAGATAAGAATGAAATTGTGATATAATTTGAGATCAGATAAGAATGAAATTCTGATAATATTAGAGATCTGATAAGAATGAAATTGTGATAAAATTAGAGATAATATTAGAAGGAAATTGTGATAAAATTAGAGATCAGATTAGGATGAAATTGTGATAAAATTAGAGATGAGATTAGAATGAAATTGTGATAAAATTAGAGATCAGATTAGAATGAAATTGTGATAAAATTAGAGATTTGATTAGAATGAAATTGTGATAAAATTAGAGATCAGATTAGAATGAAATTGTGATAAAATTAGAGATCAGATTAGAATGAAATTGTGATAAAATTAGAGATCAGATCAGAATGAAATTGTGATAAAATTAGAGATCAGATCAGAATGAAATTGTGATAAAATTAGAGATGAGATTAGAATGAAATTGTGATGAAATTACAGATCAGATTAGAATGAAATTGTGATAAAATTAGAGATCAGATTAGAACGAAATTGTGATAAAATTAGAGATCATATAAAAATGAAATTGTGATAAAATTAGAGATCTGATAAGAATGAAATTGTGATAAAATTAGAGATGATATTAGAATGAAATTGTGATAAAATTAGAGATCAGATTAGAATGAAATTGTGATAAAATTAGAGATCATATTAGAATGAAATTGTGATAAAATTAGAGATCAGATTAGGATGAAATTGTGATAAAATTAGAGATGAGATTAGAATGAAATTGTGATAAAATTAGAGATCAGATTAGAATGAAATTGTGATAAAATTAGAGATTTGATTAGAATGAAATTGTGATAAAATTAGAGATCAGATTAGAATGAAATTGTGATAAAATTAGAGATCAGATTAGAATGAAATTGTGATAAAATTAGAGATCAGATCAGAATGAAATTGTGATAAAATTAGAGATCAGATCAGAATGAAATTGTGATAAAATTAGAGATGAGATTAGAATGAAATTGTGATGAAATTACAGATCAAATTAGAATTAAATTGTGATAAAATTAGAGATCAGATTAGAACGAAATTGTGATAAAATTAGAGATCATATAAAAATGAAATTGTGATAAAATTAGAGATCAGATCAGAATGAAATTATGATAAAATTAGAGATCAGAATAGAATGAAATTGTGATAAAATTAGAGATCAGATTAGAGAGAAATTGTGATGAAATTAGAGGTCATATTAGAATGATAGTATGATGAAATTAGAGATAAGTGATGGATGAAAATGTGCTGAAATTTACACATAATATATTGTTGTATGTAGTTGTTTTTATTTGGAGTCATGGTTTTGTGACATGGCACACGGAAGATTAGTATTCCTGTCAAGATGATGTAAGAAAATTTTTTTGTTTTCCTATTGTTGTGCTGATTTAATTGTTCATTAATTGATATCAATTGTTCAGGAGATGATCACAGAAGTAGACAGCACATATTTCATAGGTCAACACAAACAAATGCTAGAAATTGAAAAATGCTTCAATTGCTTTGTGTACTACGTCACGAAATCAAAACTGCCAGTGAACATAGTTCTTGCCAGGTAGGCGCCCTAGCAAAATCGTTGATAACAAGCGGATAACATTGAAATTTTCATTAAAAATTGACATGGGAAGCAAAAAAAGTTTTAAGAAGTTCTTACCATTATCAATATTGTAGAATATTTGCGTCTTTGAGGCAGATTCGTATCTTAGGTATTACAAGATTTCTAGAAGGAAATTTCATATTGATAAAAAGTGCTTTACATTTGCCGATATGGCATGAACGTAAAAATTTGGATCCCAGAGCAGGGTAATTAATAATCTGCATAGAATTTGAAATCTCTTGATAGGAACTTTTCGGATGAAAAAAATCACGGAAAAACTATTTTTGGACAAACAATATTTGGACGTTTTGACACGGAATTTTGAACAATCTTAAAGAAATTTCAGATTAATAAAGAACTACATCTTTACAAGTCTATTTTTCGTTTTTCACACTAGAGATTCTGTATTTCTCAGAGTAAGAAATTACATTCCCAACAAGTCGAAATAATTTGCTGTGATTTTCCATGCTGCAAAAAATTTCGGACACTGAATATCTCGGAAGTTCGAACATATAAACGTCGGAAATTTGTGGCCCTTTTGGCAATTAGCTATCTATCAACGCTAGCTTCACAAATTATTCTTGGAAACTTTCTGTTCATTTCAGAAAAGTGGATTTATCTCCAAAACTACTCAAACAAACTTTGACTTTCAGTCGGTCTATCTTTAGCTAGATTATTCATCTATAAATGTATCAAGTGTAATTGAAAAAGTAGGGCTAGATTTTTGCAATCAAATTCGACATCGAAGTGGGAAACCAATATTGTTTGAATGCCCAGCGCAAAGCAAGGTTGTGAAACTGCATTACAAACGCACCAAGGATGTCTTTAGAGACTTGTACATAGCATTTCAAACAGATCGTGTTCATTCGTGTAGCAATGGAAACATTTCCGAAAGAAATTACAAATCTGAGGTTTGATAAAGCGAATCATAATGCAGTAATGATGACTAAGGTTTCTACTTCTCGCTGTCTGTCGAAAAGTAACTAGAAATATAAGATTCGATTGCAGGAAATCCAGCACAGCTTTTTCAATCAGACTTGGTGAAGTTGCAGATCAACAACCCAGCTAAAGACGGAAAGAAAGAAAACTGAAATATTTTCGATTAATTTTGTAGCCTCGTCCCCAGGGTCTTTGTCATGTGTGGCCGGAGACGAACAGTCCGTCCAATATGAAAAAAGGTCCTGTGGACGAGGTGGGTGGTTTTGAAGATAAATCTTATTTTCAGAAATGCAATCGGCAGAATGTTTTCAAAATAATTTGCCAAGCAAACGTTGATGGAAACAATCGATAAATACGTTCGTAAATTGAGCTTAACGTCATGGCAATAACATACATTGGTCTAACGCTTATGGTGGTATCCAGCATCACCCGTCTTCCTGTCCCGTTCTGCTTCGTTTGCAATGGTATACCCGGGGGGGGGGGTAACATAACATGTTGAGGGTACGCGTATTTGCCGCCCGGTGCATTTTTCGGTCGATATTCCTCTAAATAAGGGTCCTTTTTCAGCAGATTTTCCTTAAACGTGGGCGGGTCTTGCAGAAATTGGCAAAAATTCTAAGAAATGAGTAAGAGTGCGCCAAAATTCATCATAAAGGTGGGTATGACGGCAACTGTCGCTAATTAGAAGCGGGTAGCTTTCTGAAAGCCGGGCGGCAGACCCCCGTTCATCCAAAAGTCATGTACCCCCGGGGATGGTACATTGACTTAGATCCGAAAAAAAGAAAAAGGCGAAAAAAATCCTAGGAGGGGGGAACCCCAATAGGTGGATGACGGGGTGTGCCATTTTGAGACCTGAAATCACATCTTAAAATTTATCAGTTTTTGTGAAACTGATCCCTAACAAATTACAATTAATAATTTGAATTAATAAATTCAAAACATATGCGCTAAAATTGTAACCAAGTAAGTGAAATTTGATCAAAATCACTACAAGAGCTATTTGCCTGCGATTTTCCTTTAAATAACACCCCAAAATTTTATGTCTAAGTGTGACTTTGCCAAAAGTGATATCCTAAATTCATTTTCTGCCCGAATAAACGTACCCCGAAAAATGGCACATCCCGTACCGCCACATAAGGCATCCCCCCGGGGAAAAATTCTCAAAAACTACTCACAACCATTGTTTCTGCTGAATATGTGCATCATTCAGCCAGAATCACATCACAGGTCATTTGAGATTTCTGAAAGGAAATTTAAAATTGATGCAGGACGCGGTTTCCAGCTAATGCAAAAATATCTATGATGAAATTTTCTTAATTTTCCTAAATACAACAAGAAAACCCTTAAACTAAACCCAAGTGTTCCGATTTTTCAGCAATGTGGCCCTTCCCTTGACAAAAATCGTAGGAGTCTATTTGCGGTAAAGGTTTTTGGTTCGAAGTTCATATGGGGCCGCATACAAAATGATTCTTTCACGCAAAACGCTCATTGGACGTTTTCATAATACCCCAGTCCCTTCCCCCGAAAACGTCCAATTGAAAATTTGATGTAATTTTTCCGAACGCGAGAAAATTTCATACCCTTATTTTGTTGCATATCAAATGGCCTAAGTAATTATGAAGGCGACATGCTTTCTATGACCAGACTCAACGAAAACGGACAAGATACTTTCACTGCTGCCGAAATTCTTTCGCATTAACATGATATACAGCTGATGAAAGCTGTAGAAAAAATTCTGGGAACAATTATCGATGAAATGAAACAAAAAAATTCTAAAAGTGCTCAGTCCTTTTACCCCCACCCCAAACGCCATTGGACTTTTTGCGTGAAAGAATCGATTTGTGTTCGACCCCTAACGATTTTTAACTTGCCAATTCGGATTTAGGCAACGCCCAGCAGCTGAAATAAAGTCAAATCAAGGCCCAGCAGCTGAAATTAAGTCAAATCAAGGCCCAGCAGCTGAAAGCCTCGCGATTCACTTTTTGGTAGACATGACACGCCTTTTTAAACATGTAAAATCCATACGCAGCGATTCCTCTTACAAAACAAACAATACCAGGAAAATAAGTCAACTCTGTAACACTAGTAATGCTTGCCATTCAGAAGGATATCTTTGACCAAATCCTATACACGTGTCAACTCTGGGCGTCCACGTGCAACAATGTATGTCTGGCAATTTTGCAAAAACCCATTTCTCACATCTTGCTTGACAAAATGCACCCTTGCCCCTTTTAGGCTTTTTCACCTACAAAAATTGGAAAATATTGCCCCGTGGTTCAGGTAATCTCACCCATACTTTAGAAACCTAAGTTTGTAAATCAGACACTCTACAGGAATTGCCCCCCGCTCCAAGGCCGAGCTGAATTTCCTACGGTTTGGTTCAACATAGCGTGGTGGTACGACATACATCGAACGGCATCCTAAGACTTTTGCTAATGACGACAAAGCATAAGAAAGTTTGCTTACCGACAGAACTGTTGTGCAAATGCTTCTCCCGTCTCTTCTCTCCTTCTCCATGCTTCACCTCATTGCCAAAGCTTCTGCTGGCCAAACTCAAAGCAAATAAAGTCGCGAGCTCATGTCATAATGTCACATGATCCTTGAACTTTCTCCGACGAATGACCCAAAAAGACAGCGTGGGGAAATATAAAACCAAGGTCCTTTGTGCTGCATGATACATCGTCCAATCAAAATCCTTCAAAATCGTTTCACTCCTCTGATTGGTCAATAGAACACGAAAAATTTGAACCAAAAAGCGTGTTCATCCGGTCGCATACCAGCGCACCGGACCACGGGTTTTCCTAAATCTATTCAATGTTTTTGTAATTTCTTATCAATTTGGAATCTGAAGAAGTGCTTACTGCATGAAATTTTTTGGCATTTTAAATAGAAGTGACCATACATTGAATCATTTTTGACAAACGTTTGAAAGTACGCAAGAGCAGATCAAAATAAACGCAGAAATATTTCTCGTTTTCATTCTCAGTATTTTTCCGATGCCGTACGAACTGTAAATGCACTTACAGAGTCTATTCATAAGGACTTAAGGTTCAAACGACTTGGGTTTTCGACAACCAAAACGACATAGTGTGAACCAGGCCTAGCCAGGATATAAGAAACTCATTTTTCGGATTAGGTCGGACAGTTTCTTATAAGGAACCCTGATGAAAATAGCACGACCATGCAGGAAAGGAAAAATCGCCATAATTGTTCGATAAAAATCTCCATAATTGCTCGTTTCATGAAAACTCTTTGGAGAAGGCAAAAGAACAGAGATGATTTTGAATGATTTTTGTGCAACAATGCTGGACAATATCAACTGGCAGTACAATTCCTAACTTTTTGCCTCGGTGCAATTCATCTTTCACAAACATTAGAGTTGCCTTGAATGGAAACAGCTCGAAATGGGCACCGATTTGTGCTGGTGTACCACATGGCTCTGTCATGGGTCCACTGTTATTTCTTGTCAACATAAATGATCTTGTCGAGAATGTGAACTATGATGTCAAAATGTTTGCGGATAATACCTCTCCCTTCTCGGTTGTTAAAGATGAAAGAAGGTCTGCTGCTGATGAACTCAATGCAGATCTTGACAGGGTGCGATTATGGGTATGGCAATGGAAAATGCAGTTTAATGTAAATAAGATTGAAGAGGTTGTTTGGTAACATAACTGATATTTTGCTAACATAACTTTTTTTTAACATAACATAACATAACATAACATAACATAACATAACATAACATAACATAACATAACATAACATAACATAACATAACGTATTTTGATGAATATTTTGCTAACATAACTGAAACGCTGAATATTCCGAAATTCCCTGCTCCCCCGGTACAACTTACAGGGGACCCTGTTCTTGATGCTATACAAAAATATGCCAGCCATCCTAGCGTTCTTAAGATCAAAGCGATGGCTCAGAACAATGGACAATTCGAATTCTCATCTGTTGACCCCACTCTTGTTTTCAGTGAGATCAGCAAGATGGATTCCTCTAAAAAGACAAGTGGTGCTATACCCACCGATCGTTCCATCCTCACCTTCTGCTAGGCAATGATGAAGTTGAGAGAAAATCTGAGCACAAGCATCTTGGAATGCAGCTTGATTCTGAACTGAATTTTCTTAGTCATATTAAAGAGGCTATTGGCAAGGCTAGAAGGGGCATAGGAATGACAAGATTTCTGTCGAAGTATGTGGCTAGGGATGTGCTAGACCAAATATACAAATTGTACGTGAGACCACACTTCGACTACGGAGACATCATTTATCACAAATATGATCCAGAAATGCGCTTATCATTTACGCCAAGACTTGAACAGGCCCAATATCCTGCAGCCTTAGCTGTTGCTGGAGCTTGGAGAGGTACAACCAGGTATATGATATCTTTTTCGGGGGGTGGGTATTTGATACGGCAAAACCGCAAGAAAATTTCTCTTTTACCGCAATACCGCAATTTGACACTGAAGATTACCGAGGATAAGCAAAACTCATCATAACCATTATTGGGTACTGAAGGTGAATGAACAGTCAATTTCTTACTGATCTTATACAAATCTCTCTTCCTATGGACCCATCCAGGTGAGAAAATTATGAATACAGTGCAAGAGTTCTGTGCCATTTCTTTTACAGAAAGCATGTTGGCTAACCTAAATAATGGTCATCTGTTATCAGTAGAATCCATCCAACGGCGTGGTCATGTTACATTAGGTGAGAGGTATGGGACGCAGCCCCCGACAAATAATTGGGACCACGCCGTTCACTTTGGCTTAGAATGCCTTTCCCAATATCATGCTTGCCATTAGAGACAGGGAAACTTTGATGGTTTTGTGACCGTTATTCTAAAAAACAGAGAAAGAGGAAATTTTTTTGAAGAAACAGTCTTTATTTTGGCTTATAAGGCATCCCCTGATTACAAATTTACCAGTACTAACCTGGAAGCTTTGAAAATTTGGCGACAGATCTATGAGCTAATAATATGAGCCTCTCGCCGTCTTCATTTCCGGAAAACCGGAAAATCATTGAGCTGGAAGCTCAATGATTTTTTCAAGCGCGTTTTCAAGCATTTCTCGGAAATATTCTTACTCATCCTATACCCTGCCATTTTCTCTTCAATTCTGACAAAATTTCAAGGACCATCTTTCAACAAGATGGAGTAGTTGCTTCTGACTGGTCGCTTATTGAATCTTATGGCTCTACCTACTACACCTAGAGCATGAGGCAAACAGAAAGTTAGCCGACCCTCGCTTCCACTTTCAATGGTTACTTCATCGTCGCTTCACTTCTTTCAAATGAAACACATCATATTCATTCGAAAATTCCAAAGCTTCTCTGGAAATACCGACTAAACAGCCTCAACGTACTAAAAACTGTTCACCGCTGAATTCCCCAAAACCGGAATACCGCCAAATTTTAAGGAAATTACCGAATAACTGACGTCAAAATAGAGAAAAATTGCAATACCGTCAACCCCAAATAGGCAAGTTTGTATGAAGAAATATGATGGGAAAGTCCGTATCACAGAAGATGGTACAGAAGGCTATGCCATTTCTTTAACTTAGTGAAATCACAATCACCAGGCTACCTTTTTAATGAAATCCCTCCCGAACGTCAACTTAACTACGGTCTTAGACACCCTCGTGATTATGAAGTACACGTTGCCAGAACCAATCGCTTTTCCAATACTTACTTTCATAATACCCTGTTTGAGTGGAATTTGCTTGGGGAAGAGATCAAAAATTCAGTATCCCTCTCTCAGTTGCTGAGAGAGCTTTCTCCATTTTGAAGTGAGCGTGTGGCCGAGTGGTTAAGGCGTCTGACTCGTAAGCCAAAGGTCAGAACGGCCGTAGGTTCAAATCCCACGCTGGACAGTTTGGTCGCTGTCCGTAACAGTAGCCCGGGTCTACCAGAGCCATGTGAGGGAAATCTGGTAGCTGTGGCGGGTAGCTGCGGCGGACTGATGGTAAAACATCCGTGGCCCCTGCTGGAAATAAGTCTCTCAGACTTTCGCGGGTTAGCCACGTTAAATATAAATACCTACCTGCCTACCTACCTAGTTTAAGAACAAATTATAAAAATCTTAAGTCCGGAGGGAAATTCTGTCTACAATATTTCTGATATTAAAGGCGTGAGATTGCAACGGTGGTCCACAAGTGTCAAAGCAAAACTTTCTTTTTCAAGACAAAACTTTCTTTTTCAAGACAAAACTTTCTTTCTTAAGGCAAAACTTTCTCTCTCCAGACAAAACTCGTTCTGGAAGGAACCAAAAAGGAACCAATTCGCTGTTAAGTAAGAGCTGCCATCATGGCTGTTGTTAAAAGCGCCCGAAGTACCGAGAGTCATCATTATTCTATCTGGCACACGCTAAGGATGGATGGCACGAGTCTCACGAAAAATCGCAGACGTCCTCGGGTGTTCGGGTAATCTTATGAATGATGCCAGTCAAACACAGCAGCAGCAACATTTTCGTTTTATCTGTAGCCTAATCGGGTGTATTCGTAACGGGTGTCTAATAAAGAAGTACTCCAATGTGCACTATCAATAGTAGATTTGTTTCCATAATAATTTGTAGGTGCTTCGTTGATTATCTGTAGTAGTGTGGGAGAAACTTCTTTCAGAGACGCCTGTTCGAGTTTTTGTTTATTAAATCATCTGTATATATATTTTGAGATTCTTTTAAGTGCCTGTCGTAGTTGGAACTCGATGGCCTCATGTCCTTTCCAGCTATGGGTACTGCAATAACAGGGTACTGCAACAACAGGGTACTGCAATAACAGGGTACTGCAATAACAGGGTACTGCAATAACAGGGTACTGCAACAACAGGGTACTGCAATAACAGGGTACTGCAATAACAGGGTACTGCAACAACAGGGTACTGCAATAACAGGGTACTGCAACAACAGGGTACTGCAATAACAGGGTACTGCAATAACAGGGTACTGCACTAACAGGGTACTGCAACAACAGGGTACTGCAATAACAGGGTACTGCAATAACAGGGTACTGCAATAACAGGGTACTGCAATAACAGGGTACTGCAATAACAGGGTACTGCAATAACAGGGTACTGCAATAACAGGGTACTGCAATAACAGGGTACTGCAATAACAGGGTACTGCAATAACAGGGTACTGCAATAACAGAGTACTGCAATAACAGGGTACTGCAATAACAGAGTACTGCAATAACAGGGTACTGCAATAACAGGGTACTGCAATAACAGGGTACTGCAATAACAGAGTACTGCAATAACAGGGTACTGCAATAACAGGGTACTGCAATAACAGGGTACTGCAATAACAGGGTACTGCAATAACAGGGTACTGCAATGACAGGGTACTGCAATAACAGGGTACTGCAATAACAGGGTACTGCAACAACAGGGTACTGCAATAACAGGGTACTGCAATAACAGGGTACTGCAATAACAGGGTACTGCAATAACAGGGTACTGCAATAACAGGGTACTGCAATAACAGGGTACTGCAATAACAGGGTACTGCAATAACAGGGTACTGCAATAACAGGGTACTGCAATAACAGGGTACTGCAACAACAGGGTAATGCAATAACAGGGTACTGCAATAACAGGGTACTGCAATAACAGGGTACTGCAACAACAGGGTACTGCAATAACAGGGTACTGCAATAACTGCAATAACAGGGTACTGCAATAACAGGGTACTGCAATAACAGGGTACTGCAATAACAGGGTACTGCAATAACAGGGTACTGCAATAACAGGGTACTGCAACAACAGGGTCCTGCAATAACAGGGTACTGCAATAACTGCAATAACAGGGTACTGCAATAACAGGGTACTGCAATAACAGGGTACTGCAATAACAGGGTACTGCAATAACAGGGTACTGCAATAACAGGGTACTGCAATAACAGGGTACTGCAACAACAGGGTACTGCAACAACAGGGTACTGCAACAACAGGGTACTGCAACAACAGGGTACTGCAACAACAGGGTACTGCAATAACAGGGTACTGCAATAACAGGGTACTGCAATAACAGGGTACTGCAATAACAGGGTACTGCAATAACAGGGTACTGCAATAACAGGGTACTGCAATAACAGGGTACTGCAATAACAGGGTACTGCAATAACAGGGTACTGCAATAACAGGGTACTGCAATAACAGGGTACTGCAATAACAGGGTACTGCAATAACAGGGTACTGCAATAACAGGGTACTGCAATAACAGGGTACTGCAATAACAGGGTACTGCAATAACAGGGTACTGCAATAACAGGGTACTGCAATAACAGGGTACTGCAATAACAGGGTACTGCAATAACAGGGTACTGCAATAACAGGGTACTGCAATAACAGGGTACTGCAATAACAGGGTACTGCAATAACAGGGTACTGCAATAACAGGGTACTGCAACAACAGGGTACTGCAATAACAGGGTACTGCAATAACAGGGTACTGCAACAACAGGGTACTGCAATAACAGGGTACTGCAATAACAGGGTACTGCAATAACAGGGTACTGCAATAACAGGGTACTGCAATAACAGGGTACTGCAATAACAGGGTACTGCAATAACAGGGTACTGCAATAACAGGGTACTGCAATAACAGGGTACTGCAATAACAGGGTACTGCAATAACAGGGTACTGCAATAACAGGGTACTGCAATAACAGGGTACTGCAATAACAGGGTACTGCAATAACAGGGTACTGCAATAACAGGGTACTGCAATAACAGGGTACTGCAATAACAGGGTACTGCAATAACAGGGTACTGCAATAACAGGGTACTGCAATAACAGGGTACTGCAATAACAGGGTACTGCAACAACAGGGTACTGCAATAACAGGGTACTGCAATAACAGGGTACTGCAATAACAGGGTACTGCAATAACAGGGTACTGCAATAACAGGGTACTGCAATAACAGGGTACTGCAATAACAGGGTACTGCAATAACAGGGTACTGCAATAACAGGGTACTGCAATAACAGGGTACTGCAATAACAGGGTACTGCAATAACAGGGTACTGCAATAACAGGGTACTGCAATAACAGGGTACTGCAATAACAGGGTACTGCAAACTGCAACCTAGCTCTACATTCAATGAGTGAAAAGCTTGTTTGTGTCTCGAAAATTACTTCCTATATTTTGCTTCACGTGATTTTGCTTTACGTGATTTTGCTGTCAAATAAGAACTTAATTCGGGAATAAACGGAAAGAAACGGAAATAAAATCAGGCTCACTAGTTTCTTATATGTTTGAGAATACCAGCCAGCCTGAAGCCAGCCTGAAGCCAGCCTGAAGCCAGCCTGAAGCCAGCCTGAAGCCAGCCCGAAGCCAGCCCGAAGCCAGCCCGAAGCCAGCCTGAAGCCAGCCTGGAGTCAGCCCGAAGCCAGCCTGAAGCCAGCATGAAGATTTTTTTAAGTGAGTCTCTCATATGCGGCCTTTTACTGTCCTACTGGTCTCACTGGGAAGGGAAGTTCTCTATTGATTTGAGAGTTACTTTTCCTATTTGGCAGTTACTATTACTATTCGTATTTCCAGTACCAGTTAGGCCCCCCCGGGTAGGGGAAGTTACTACAAAAATATTTCAAATGAATGCGCTTCCCAGTAACTGCCAAAGGCTTGCCTAGTTTCTCTGTTACCTGGCAGCAATAGTTGGGCCGATTTTGGCAAAAGCAAAGGGTTGGTCTTACTTTTCGGCCAAGAATTGGTATTTTCAAAACGGCCCACTTTGCTTTGCAAATTTCTAAAGTTGGCCTATTTTGAGCAAATCAGTAACTAGCCTCACTTTCTGCATATATACAAGAACCTTGAAAATCGGTTGAATTTTTGCAGAAAGGAAAGGGATAGCCTTACTTTGGCCACAAAATGGGCTGTCCAAAACAGGCTTATTTTAGCGGACAAGGAAAACATGTGGACCTCTCTGAAAAGAAAGCAGTTGAGTAAGCACGTGGGCAATGCTTATTTGGCGGAAATTTGGATTTCCAAACTAGGTCGATATTCGTTCGTTCATACGCTCGCATTTTGAACCGAGATCCCAAGAGACCAGGAAAACTTACACATCTAAAGACAGGTTTCTATAAGACGAAAAAACATTGCGAAACATTTGCCATTATTTACGATGAAATGACTCTCTATTCTAAATCGAATTATAGATATCGAAACAAATAAATCAAAGCCACGATAACAGTTTCCAAACGACTTAGGCGATATTGCGACAATATAACGATGATGCGACAGTGGCGATACATTGCCAAATAAGAAGGAATACAAAGACTGGTTTTCAGTTGGTGGAATTTTCCGAGGGCCCATAATTCTACCCTTTACGAGGAAAAACTTTATGGAAACCACTGCTCGCAAATTGGTACACAGAAATTATGCACTTTGTGACAAACTTTGGGCATCTACATTACGTCACTGACGTCTAAAATCGATCCAAAGTCCATGTGGCAAATTCGGTTCACAGCTTGCATGATGAATTAGGATTATGCACATGATGTGGCAAATTAAAGAGCAATGGCCACCCAGGATACATTGCGGGCGGGCATGTTGCAATTTCACACTGTCCGAAAATTAAATTTTATGAAAGTGGAAAAAAGCCAAAACAAACTGCAAAAGCTGAAATTAGAGGACACTGCAACTGATGTAAAAATTTTCGGTTGTTTTATTTGAAACATCTGTGTTTCCGGTTTGACCAAACTTGATTCTTTAGACGGTCTTGAGATTACAGCTTGCCCAGAAAGAAGACCTGGGCATAAATGGGTCTCTTGGGAAGCTTTGCAATTTGAGGAAGCAATTTGCAATTAAATGTTTACTCCAAACATTTGAGGAAGGATTAGTAACATTTTTATGAAAAACAAAGAGCATTTTGGGTTTGTTAAGCAAGGAGCAGAACGAGGCTCGTCTTCAATCTTCAAACGAGAACATACTCACAAAAATACATTCGCGGTAATACAATATAGGCGGTAATATAGAACCGAAACAATATTCCATGTCTGACCGAAAATACCAAAAATACGCAGCGACTTTTGGTTAATAAGGTTCGATCGGTTTACCAAGAAGTAAGAAACATGAAAATAAACAAAAAATGCTTAACTACTTAATCATAGACCCTACATTTGTGAAGATATAATTTACAGCGAAAAAGATCATCCATGGTTAACAGAGTGATTTGAAAACGAGGCTGCACAAGGTTTCCCATAAGACTGTGCCCATTGGTGTGCATGGTGTGAAGGAGCGGTCACTCAAATTTTACCGATGATTACACAGTTGCATGGGTCAGGCTTTAAACGTAGTGTTTGCGACCTTGTTTGAATAAATGTGACACGTGGTTGCTGATTTATGGCAGAAAAAGACAAAATAAGTGGTTGCTTCAAAAACAGCATTTCTATTGTTCTCAGCAATGTCAATTGACTCGAACAAGAATTTATAAGTTGAAGCCTGCCCAATGCATCTGTGTAAAAACCACGACAAATAAGGCTACATCTCCTCCACAACAGCCATACAAATGGATGCCAGATAGTCTCACACAGACAGCCTCTCACACGACTCATAAACGAATCACATATTGACTAGATTAGTCGCACCAAGTTGAACGGTACTTTTAAGACCAACGGCTAACCAGGATCACCTGTGGCACCAAAGTCAACTTCCATAGCATATCAAAACAGCTATACAAATGGATGCCAGATAGTCTCACACAGACAGCCTCTCACACGAGTCATAAACGAATCACATATTGACTAGATTAGTCGCAACAAGTCGAACCGTACTTATAAGACCAACGGCTAACCAGGATCACCTGTGGCACCAAAGTCAACTTCCATCAGTCGCACCAAGTCGAACCGTACTTATAAGACCAACGGCTAACCAGGATCACCTGTGGCACCAAAGTCAACTTCCATAGCATATCAAAACAGCCAATGAGCCATACTGTAGAGGAACCAATTATCCTTCTTTAAGACATTACTACAAGAGATGATGCAACAACAGCAACATCGTTTTAGATTTTATACTGGGAACTTGAAAAAATGAATTCACATACCTCGTTTTCAAAACCATCTTTAACCAGGGAATACCAGAGTCGCCAATTGAAATCGAGGCAGTTTAATATGAAAATTACAAACTTATCAATAGAGGAGATTTTTCATTCAGAAAGTTGTTTGCATTGAAATGTCTATTGTTTGTCTGTTGTTGTTTGTCTGTTATTACAGCTGTAATTATAAACAAGTTTATTGACAACACGGCATTTTCTTTCGTTGTTCAGTGTCATTTGTTGGTCCCACAGTGATTGGGCGAACATTGGAACTAACTGGCGCGATTTCTGGCCCCGTCTCTCGAATTTGTTTTTGCGATACAATGTGGTATATTTCTATAGAAGAAAATGGTCACTTGATTATCATAGTGAAAAGCAGAGATGATAACATGGTTTCTTTTTGGTAAATCTGTCTAAGATACAGTAATCACATGAATATAATAGAGTAATATAAAACCAAATCATATGTAAACCAGGAAAGTGGATTTCTTTTATGATATGATGAGACACATTCCTTCTGACTGAGTTGCAGAGCAATAATATTGATCAATTTCTTGCTTCACATCAAATAGACCAAAATAAGCTGACATTTGCTTACACCCATTTCAAGTCGTGATCAATCTCTTGATAAAACATCTTTTCATTTCTCTAACATGTTTCATGTCATGCAAAATTGTGCCAGTGGAAGACATTGCAAAATACTAAAAGTTCTCAACAGTATGGTCACGTGACTTGAAATTGGCAAAAAAGGCCCCAGAGGCTTAGCTCTGTGTTCCAATTGAATAACGAAATTGACCCATCATCAATCCATTAGCCCTCTCCGTGGTTATGCAAGATTCTTGAGTAGTATGCCCCTTCAGAAACCTGCCAGAACACATGAAAACAATGGCCCACATTTTCATTGGTTTTCTTTCCTCACAACAATTGCATTTAGAAAACCCATGACATGTTATCCTCCATTCAGAGCTGCAAAAAATATTTTCCTTTCTGCGAACCTGGTAAATGCGGAAAAATTTTCTGCGAAGTCAAATTATGTTGTGCAAAATACAGACATCTCTGCTGGCCACGATCTGCTGAAAAGGTCCAAAGGACATTCTGACTTCTGACCAAGCTAGAGTTTTTGGATGTATAAAATCATAAAATCTACAATTGGATAAAAAAATGCTAGATAAGACCTCAAACTAAGAAATCTTCATGTAAATTATTTGGCATGTGGTAAAATATGTACAGTATTGTATGTTTATTGGATAATTTTGTTTGACAACTTTACCAAAATTGTAGACTCAGTCATGAAGCATCTTAAAAAATCAAAATGCACAAGTAAGTTATCTGTTGATCTATTCAATCTTGCCAAAGTTGACTGAAACTGTTGCTCATCTTTTTATGAAGAAACAAGTTTTGCGGCCATTTCTAATATTTTGTTGGCCATTTTGTGAACATTTTGAAATTTTCATGCTGTACTTTGGAATGAAAACAAATTTTTCCTGCAACTCAGATTTACAGAATTATGATTTGTATAGTCCCGCCCTGTGTACATTACTTCTGCAATAACCTATAAAGAATATTTGATATTCTCCTGAGGTCTGAAGACTGTGAGCATTTAAAACAAGAGTTATTCTAGATAATATAAAACTTCTTTGGCAGAGACCATTATTTATACTGAGATCTCTGTGGAAGAGGTCTGTCAAGTAATATTATGGCAGGAGCAAAAGAATTTCCAGCAATAACATTTTATGAATGTCAGGTTTAGAGAATAAGCCATTGCAGGGTGCACACTGTAATGTAAGGGTTCTTTAAAGTCCTTGGACAACTGTAGAAAGTGCAAAATCTCCACATACATGAGACATCCCCTTTCATTGCTAGTTAGGTACTCATTTTGCATTGCAAATGTTCAGTTACAGTACAGACCCTGCGTACAATGACATTTTTTTCTCCTCAGGGAATTCTTAAGGATTCTTTCAAAATCTAGAATTTCTGAAGAATTCCTGGTTGAAAATTTTGGTCCTCCAAGTACTTTTCAAGAATTTTCAGCATGGATTCATCCTTGGCAGAAAATTTTTCAGGAAACATTTGCTTACATAAGGAGAAAGTGATTGTTTTCACAACATATTAAAGAAGAGAAAAATTATTTGAATTTTCTATACTATGGATCACATGCCCCAGTAAAAATGCAAGGTTACAGGCCTTGCACACATCAACATGGCAAGAATTCTCAAGAAGTCTTAAGAAATCTTAAGAAGAATTTTTAAAGGACAATTGTATAATTCTTGAAAATTCTTAAGAATTCTTAAGACTTCTATAGAATTCTTGCCATGCTGATGTGTACAAAGCCCGTAAATTTGTACTTTTTACTGTAAATATGATCTATAGTGTAGAAAAATCAAATATAAGTTTTCTTTTTTAAGAAATCGTACAAATACAATCATTTTCTCCTTATGTGAGCAAACTTTTCCTGAAAAATTTTCTGCCAAGGCTAAAAATTTTCTAGGAACCTAGTTCCCAGGTTCCGATACTTTTTGCAGCTCTGCCTCCATTATCCTCCTGGAAGAATGGAATCCCCTAACTATTTTCTAAGCCTAATTGAGTGGCTTTTTTCATCCTTCCATGGGGATCAGCACAGGCAAGTAATTGCTGCACGGTTGAAATGCTGGGGAAATATTGGGTCATAATGCCACACCCTTTTTAAGGATATTTGTAAGGGGGCATCGTTACAGAAAATAGTCCTCGTATTTTCACCTAATTTCAGTGAGGAGACTTCCAAAGCATCTAACCCTACCTTCAAGAATATTTCTAAATGCCATTTCAACATTTGTTGAATCCAATGCTGAAGTTTCAATGAAAGACAGTCCGTGTTTTTCTGAAATTGGATAAAATATTGTTAACATTGCATCAAATTTACTATTGTTACCATAATGTTACCATTGTTACCATAATGTTACCATTGTTACTATAACATTACCATTGTTACCATAACGTTACCATTGTTACCATAATGTTACCATTGTTACTATAACATTACCATTGAAACAAAATTGCCATAATGAGATGAAGTTGCCATAATGAGATGAAGGAAGAGTCATGATGAGACATAATGAGTCATAATGTAACAGACTGTTTGATTATCAATAAAATGCTGAAATTCTCTTCAATAATTGTCAAGAGAGATCTTTTGAGATTCTCTGTGAAGATATAAGGGCTTGAAATACCTCTTCTAACTGAGGAGGGTTCATTGCAAGAATGGTCCTAACTATATATCTATTTCCATTTTCTTGCTCTTTCAAATCTACGCAGAGAAAGATTGGATGCAGACCAGCCATTCTGAAGATTTACAGTGCACAGTAAGGCCCCACATTTAAGAAACGACTTTTCACACCTTGGCCTAAAATGTTTCTTATATCTATCATACTTGTCTTATTTCAGCCTCAAGTTTCTTATTTCTCTTCTGGAAAGTCCTGGAAAAATAAGTTACAACAATATGGAACTTTCATATTTAGAATTATCTTTTATAGACTTGTTATCCATATGTGCATGCTGTCGATGATTGTTAAAACCTCAATCAAAATTTAAGTAAAAATCTGTTTAATCTAAGACATCTTTTCCTTATGAACTTTGTATGAATTGGAATGTTTCCAGGCCATCAAACTGGGACTTAATGTCAATCAAGAATACAAGAAGCTTTATTTCAGGTGTTAGAGT
Organism: Aurelia sp. 4 Dawson et al 2005; assembly: GCA_964019985.1. Taxonomy (NCBI): domain Eukaryota; kingdom Metazoa; phylum Cnidaria; class Scyphozoa; order Semaeostomeae; family Ulmaridae; genus Aurelia; species Aurelia sp. 4 Dawson et al 2005. Next base: position 9,517,972 of record OZ026512.1, on the reverse strand, counting down.
TTCTTGTAAGTAACAGGTATATATTCAATGTTCAAAAGTCTCAAAGTTTCTTTCAGGTGGTTTTTTAAATGCGGGGCCTTACCCTATTTCTGTTTGCACTTTGTTACATAGATGTGAATTAGCATACTATACCTGCAAATGCTTTTGCCTCCTCTGTAGGTACTGCTCGAAGATGCCTTAAATCGCTTTTATTGCCAACTGTCATAATTACAATGTTTGAATCAGCGTGGTCACGTAGTTCCTTTAACCAGCGTTCTATATTCTCATATGTAATGTGTTTGGCTATGTCATAAACAAGCAGGGCACCAACTGCTCCTCTGTAATATCTTTAAGAAAGAGAGAGAGAGAGGAATATTATTCACAAGCTATCTTCACCACCAAAGGCTTTCAAATCTACGGTAGTAGGTGTTAAATCTTGTCATGACTTTACAATGAAATGTGTCATCACCCTGCTTTCTCAACTGAATTGTTTGAAGGAAACATATTATGTAATTTGCCAAATCCTACAAAAAGCAAATCCGATATAATCATTATCTTTGGAATTACGGCATTTTCAAGTTTTATGAAATTATGTACAGGATTAGGCATCTCTGACTATTTGACAAAATATCAAAAGCTTCATATCTCCTTAACTGTTTGAGGGAAATTAACAATACCACTAGAACTACATATAGATCTATATTCAACATATATAAGATTTACAAATGAACCACTAAAGACATTAAAAATGAGCTACTTTACGAAAAATCAAGTACCTTACCAGGGAGTGAAAGAGACCATGACAACTCTGCAGTCATAACATAGGAAACATGTGGCTAAACTAACATCATATAAATAAACAGACCCTAAAATGCACATGAATATGAACAAATCTTTTGGGAAAAAGTAGTAACTCACTGAGTGTCTAAAATATGTTGGCAAACTGATATTTGTCACTCTTCTGGTTCAAGATCAGGAAATTTGATAATGTAGCTGCCTCAAATAAGATATAGTTACTGTACTTGTTCAGGAGCTAGATTTTAAAACATCTCCATTGCAAAATTACTTAAAAATTAGCATCATTTGCTTTCAAACTACCCAAGCACATGCACCTGGAAAATTACATTAGCTTGATAAAGTGAGTCATTAGATTGACATTTCAAGGCAGTCAATGTGAATATGAATTAAATTGCAAATTTTTGATTTTATCAGGTCTACTGTTGGAGCAATTTCTTGTCACCTTTTTCAGGCCTGACCATTTGAGGATTTCCAAAGTCTTTATTCCACTCTGCTCTAGGCTGCTGTCAAATGTTTTTTCAAGTCATATAAAATTATTACAATACAATGAAGATCTTACATTATACTTACTACCCTAATTACTGTACTACACTACAGGGATGACACCACAAGGAGCGAAAGACAATGACAACCCCATGGCCACTACATAAAGAAGCACAACATTAAACAAAGATAGAAAGAAATATAACTAAGCAAGGTAAACTAACTACAAATGCAAAAGCAAACTGACAAAACATTGGCTCTAATATATGCAAGTTTGCAGTAATGGAACATTTAGCATTCTGAAGCATGAATGAATGTGATGGTTGCCTCAAGTAGCTTCTTAGTGGTGTCAATGGTTAACCACTTGTCACCATAAAAATGAATTTATGTAAAACTTCATATGAAAGAGACGAAAACCACAAGGGAGCACTGTTGCATTCACACTACTGAGAAGGTCAGATATAGGCCCTTCATACAAATGACAAAGCAGCAGGAAATGTTCCATGTCCTCTACCCCATCATTTGCGGGTCACAAAGGGTTGACTGTATCTCCAAAGTTATGCCTGAATTTATATAAAATTTAGCTTCCTCAGTCCTACCGGTAACTGAGTGAAGATAGCTAAATGAAGGGGATGCTCCCCTGAACTTTCAGAATAGAAATGTGTTGCCCTCTTTGAAATCGCACTGTTCTCAATTCTCTACATTTTCATCAAGAGATAGCTTGCTTGAACACCATTAGGAGAGCTGAGAGCCATTTAATGATCCCCAGCTAAAAATCTTTTGGTGACAGGTGAGGCCTGCTTTGTTGCTGCATCATATATTGACAGCAATTTCTTCATGTCCATGGATAAAATTTTTCCAGCTGTTCAATCAAACATCTTCTATCTATATGGTGATCTAATTGACAGAAACCTGAAGTTTTTCTCCTCACAAAGCCAGCAAGACATCACTTACAACTATCCCAGGAGGCACAGGCCTCTAATCTTTTCAAACCTTCAAATTAAAATTAGCGCAAAATGTTATTGCCTCATTCTTTATACTGATACAGTGGAATTTTCAGTTTTTTGCCATAATTGTATAAGAAGCACTTTTGATACTGTTATCCTTTTTTTTCACAGTTATCTGCAAATGTCTTCAAATTGCTAAATTGTAAGCAATTAAAGCTATCAACTTGCTACCTTGCAAATCTTCATAAATGCATATTCCCAGGGCATTCACATTCAGAAATTAAGGTGTGAAAGAAATATAAAACAGTACCAAAGGTATATGTCATACTTCCTGAGACCAAGCGATGGAGACACAGACGGAAACACATCAGTGAGCAAAAGCTGCTTGAGAAGTCTGACATTTATGATAGAATGAATCTCGGAAGAAGATGGCCTAAAAGTGAGGCTGATTGAAATTGAGTGGAATGAGGAAACAAAGTAACTTAGCTACATCCAATAAGTAAAATCAGCATCAGCGAGATACAAGGTATGTTTTAAAACAAAGATAAATTTGTCTACAAAGTTTTCCCCCCATGGGACATTGCTCTCTTCAATTTGTCTACAAAGTTTCCCCCCCCATGGGACATCGCTCTCTTCAGTTTGTCTACAAAGCTTTCCCCCCATGGGACATCGCTCTCTTCAATTTGTCTACAAAGTTTTCCCCCCATGGGACATCGCTCTCTTCAATTTGTCTACAAAGTTTTCCCCCCATGGGACATCGCTCTCTTCAATTTGTCTACAAAGTTTTCCCCCCATGGGACATTGCTCTCTTCAATTTGTCTACAAAGTTTTCCCCCCATGGGACATCGCTCTCTTCAAGGGAAATATTCTCTTATCAGGCATGTGAGCTATTGTGCACCCCCCCCCCCCCACTGAAAGCCTTGCATTCCTTGCATTGGTCCCTTTGAATTTGCCACTCCCAAGTGAAGATTTGGTCACATGCCTGCATGCGAGTGAGCTATTGTGCACCCCCCCCCCCCACTGAAAGCCTTGCATTCCTTGCATTGGTCCCTTTGAATTTGCTCACCCAGTTCACAAATTATGCATGGTTAATGTAATGCATGTCAAAGCATCAGACACCACCTCAGCTTAAAGCCACTGCCATTCTAAAAATGATCGTGATATCCAAAATGCTCTTTCTGGAACTAAGGCAAATGATGTAAAGCTCCCTTCAATCTATTCCGTTGAAAGAATCTTACACATTTAAATTTCAATGTTTTGCAAAGAAGCAAACCTTGTGCTATCAGCAGCTAACACTTAATGGCATACAAAGTGAAGAATGTACTTACGCACTGGTTATTGCTCTGTATCTCTCTTGGCCAGCTGGTGAGAAAAAGACAGGTTATTACAAAACAACGTTACTAAAACACAGAACAAGCAGAACAAGCCAGTAACAAGCGGAACAAGCAAGGAACAGGCCAGTAACAAGCGGAACAAGCCAGGAACAGGTCAGTAACAAGCGGAACAAGCCAGGAACAGGCCAGAAACAAGCGGAACAAGCCAGGAACAGGCCAGTAACAAGCGGAACAAGCCAGGAACGGGCCAGTAACAAGCGGAGCAAGCCAGTAACGCAATGAACAAAGCGTGAAATTAGCATGGGTACATGGCTGAACCTCACAAGATAATGTTAACATTGCCGCAACAATCAGAAGAAAAGGGCCGTCCATTCCAACGGAAATTTCGAAATACGTTGCTATGTTAAATGAACAAGTAATGGCAAATGGTAATAATATAACCAGAAAAAGGTACCAAGCAAGCAGGAATCACGCAGTGGCGGCGCCAGCTCTGAAAAATCGGAAAAGTTGGGAGGGGGAGATTTTGACGTCATTTTTCCACCTAAAGGTATACCCTACTAAGTTTATGCCATTTTTTGATAATTTTTGTCGAAATAAAATAGAGTGATGAAATAGGCAAGCCCCCCCAGCCTCGCCCCTGCCAAAAGTGTAAAAATGGGTAGAGGCATACCTGAAATAGTTTTACCATTGAAGATTTCCCGGGAAAAACTTATACCTTTTCCTTGGGTATTGTCTGCACACAGGCTACAATTAGGCTAGATAATTTTAACTTTATCTGGCAACTTGACAGCGTCCTTTATGATGAAAATTAGCTGTTAACAAACTTAAGTTAGTGCAGCTCAGAACAGTGAGCTAGAAAAGACAATCGTCTGCCAACCTGTAGGCACTACCATTCCCCAGGAAAGGAGTTAGAATGATTTTCTCACTTGGAGTGGTGTGTATGTGCAATCGTTTTCCTTCCACATTCATTAAGAGCTTTAACAAAGAAAGTACTTGAAAATTCAACCACTCCTTTCGGCCTTTACCCTTGCAAAACGCGGAAATTTATCTGCGGGAGGAAATTGCTTGTAAGTTGATCGAAGGGGCTTAGGTCGCTGCGCTTTTTGAAGCATGTCGGAAAAAAGAATTCTCTGGAAATTGTATGCTTACTAAAACCGATATTTTGGGGTAGAAGTTTAGTTCCAAACCTCCCCCTCGATTATCAAAGAATATAAAATACAACAGCAACAAACAAGTAGTGTCCTCTTTGACAACACTACTCTATGGACAACACAGAAATTCATTCTCGCTCAATTCTTGCCCCAATATTTTACATGCGCCGGAATTCTTCGCCCATCCCCATAGGGTCCGTTCAACTTCGGCAAAAACCCTTCTCTTTTCAAGAAAAATCCGCAAGTCGCTTTCTTACGCTATATTTTCCCAGTGCTGGAGTTTCTTAACTTTATATGGCGATCTGTTTCTCATAACCAGTTTCTTCTAACAAGAAAATACGGTTACTTGATCATTTCACACCACAACAATTTTGGAAATTTCCGTTGGAATGAACGGCCCTTGCGGCAATGTTAACGTTATCTCGTGGGGTTCAGCCATGTACCCATGCTAATTCCACGCTTTGTTCAATGCATTACTGGCTTGTTACTGGCCCGTTCCTGGCTTGTTCCGCTTGTTACTGGCCTGTTACTAGCCTGTTCCTGGCTTGTTCCGCTTGTTACTGACCTGTTCCTTGCTTGTTCCGCTTGATACTGGCTTGTTCCGCTTGTCCTGTGTTTTAGTAACGTCGTATTACAAAATGCTCTCAACTACACCACTTCGAGTTGGGTATGCACCTATCCACTAGACTAACTACTTCAGTCCCAGTTTCCGCTTCGTTCATTGAATTGGATGCTGCCACTGCACTGCATCTGGGCCTGATAATCAAACTAACTGAAAATCCAGCCAAAATTGCTGCAAAAGTGGCGCAACCAATGAGATTGCAGAGTTCCAAATAACAATTGACTGTGTTCAAACTGACCAATAGGGTATCAACATTTCAGCCTCATTCTCAAAATTAGCCTCCTTTTAGTCATGAGGCTTCAAAAGTGATGAAACGTGCAAGGATTGCTGTCGATTGCCTTGGTGAAATCTGAAGAATAATTTGGCCGTTAAAAGCAGATTTCCCATGTCAAAGTGAAGGAATCTCCAAGCAGTACATGGAAAAAGCATCTGTCTTGACACAGGTTGGTTTTGTTTTCTTTTCAACCCCAACTAAATACGAATTGCAGGCGCTTTAGAATTGGTGAGATGTGATCGTGTAGAATGGGCCTAAGCTCTGGTCTTCCGACATCAATGTGAGGTTCATCAATTTCTGGCTGGATTTTTTATTGGTTTATGAGTCGTTGTTGTAGCGATTATCAGCCTATCTAGGAGCGAAACTACAACGATTTTCGTAAGTCTACCTATCCACTTTTGATAGATTGCAATAAATTGTATACTAGATAGATTTTTAATTTTATGGTTTGACCTTTGGCTAAACATTTGAATTACATTCTAGACTTTTTGCAAATTTCTTGGTCTTCTGTTTCTTGAGCTAGGAGTTTTTAAAATCATTTTAATTCTTGAAAGCATCAAAATATTCATGATCAAATTCCCTAGAGGCACCTTGTGAATTGGTTTTTTTAATCTTACATTCAGGAGGAATCATTTACTGTCAATGCAGGAAAGGAGTATTCCAATCATGGAAATCTGTCATGTGGGGTTCCTCAGGGGTCAATTATTGGTCCACTCATATTCTTTTTTCCGTGAGTGACATGGTACAGGCAGTTGACTGTGACCTGCTTTAGTATGCAGATGATTCTTGCTTAATACTTAGAGACAAAAGCATCAAGCAAATAGAAATAAATTTGAATAGAAATTTCAACACGCTCTGCGATTGGCTCTTAGAAAACAAGCTGAGTATTCATTTTGGAGAAGACAAAACAAAGTCCACTTTCTTTGGGCGTAAAAATTGACGAACATATGTCTTCCACCAAGACCCTTCCTCATCTCTCAAAACCAGGTTTTAGTCATACAAACAGTGTTTTGAACTTATAACAACAACAGTACTTTCCTATTTTCTTTTTTTTCATCTTTTCCGTTATACCAGCACCTCTAAGGGGACCATTATGGAAATAAGGTCAGCCTCACCCTTAATAGAGAGTTAACGCCATGCGCCATTCAGAACAACACAACAACAACAACAACACAGTAATACTTGTTCTTACTTGTCCTTTTCTTTTCTTACTTTTCACTTTCTTTGAATGCTTTGGCAGTGTTTAGGGTTGCACTTGACAATACAACCAAATATTTGAGAGCAGCAAGGTGAAGACAACTTCAAGGGAACTGGGAACTAGCACGAGGTCCAGTTGCGGAGGAAACTGGGAACTAGTCTAAGATGGCAGGCTTGGAGAATTTGGTAAAATTATAATGGTCTTGTTGTTAACAAAGATTTACTTCGTAAATCTGTCTTTTATGAAACCATGACGGCAACGGCAACTGCAACGCAATGTTGCTTTTGTTTCAGAACTTTAGATTCAAGAGATTCCTTGTTTTTCGTTCGAATTTGCTTCCCTTGAGAGAAGTTGAAGTTGTCCTTTTCAATTTCACAACTTAGAAACTCCATTTCTGGTGTTCTGTACTGCTGATCTAGGCCTGTGAAGTAAAACTCAGTCATTTTATATCCTTGTTGTTAAAGAGAAAATATAGCTTTCAGTCATTTCTCAGTTATAGGGGGGCCTTATTCAGGCCTTTTGGGTGATATATTAAAAGGTAGCTTATGGAAACAAGACTTGCTTTGCAAAATTTCAGATGATGTTCTGGCTGGTGTTGCCGTCCTGGTTTCGTAAACCCTCTAATGCTATTCCTGCCACTGTAATTACAGTTGTTTTCCTTCTTTACATTTTTATCCTAAAAATTAAATTGTATATATTTTATTGTATCTATTTTTCTTATATTCATCATAATAATTTGTGAATATTCTTTTTAAGTGGCAAATTCATACATACATACCCAAATACAAAAAGAGAAAACATTTTATGGTGATATGGGGATTTACAAACTGGTTAGTCATAACTTGCTTCACAAGGATCCATTCAATGAGCTGCCTGTTGCAAATTCTGTAGTACAATGCAATGAAGTGTAGTGATGAGCCATCCCATTCCCCATAAATTAAAAAGTAGAAATAGTATAAACTAGTTAGTCATAACTTGCTTCACAAGGATCCATTCAATGAGCTGCCTGTTGCAAATTCTGTAGTACAATGCAATGAAGTGTAGTGATGAGCCATCCCATTCCCCATAAATTAAAAAGTAGAAATAGTATAAACTAGTTAGTCATAACTTGCTTCACAAGGATCCATTCAATGAGCTGTCTGTTGCAAATTCTGTAGTACAATGTAATGAAGTGTAGTGATGAGCCATCCCATTCCCCATAAATTAAAAAGTAGAAATAGTATAAACTAGTTAGTCATAACTTGCTTCACAAGGATCCATTCAATGAGCTGTCTGTTGCAAATTCTGTAGTACAATGCAATGAAGTGTAGTGATGAGCCATCCCATTCCCCACAAATTAAACTAGAAATAGTATAAACTAAGTGTCCTACTACCTGTAACCATATTACAGTCTTTCTTGACTTGAAAAAAATAGTTTTCTGCTGGGCCTATCATGCAAGTGCATTGGTCATATTCAGTGTAAAAAGACAGTGAACTATAAACGCCTAGAAGGCAAGCAAAACATGCAGCAGTGAATGTCAGGCCAAGGTAATCCTAGACAGCTGTGCTTAGAACTGGGTATTGTTTTGACTCATTCCCTTTCTGCAGACCAAAGTTCTCCAGATTTCATCTTCCCTACTTTCCATGCAGGGAATTCCTATTTGTGTAAACTCATTTGTGCGAATTCCTATTTGTCTAAACTCATACATCACAACATATTTGCCAATTACTGTTGACAATAAGACACAACCAGGATTGCCATTAAATCACATGAAAAAAGTGTGAACAAAAATTTTTTACGTCAATCTGCTGGCTGTAGCAGCAACAACTACAATGCCGTCAGACAAAGCTAGAAAGCTCCACTTTGTGGTGTGAAAATGCATGCTTGCTTGACATTACAATGCTTATCTCATAGTCTTTTTGATACCCCTTTTGTCACAGGAATGCAAACTGCGTCAAAATATACATGCAAGGAGCTTACCCGTATCCCAGATTTGTGCCTTGATTGTTTTGCCCCCGATTTGAATGCTTCTTGTTGCAAACTCTACACCAATTGTTGACTTTGATTCTAAATTGAATTCATTTCTTGTGAATCTTGATAGCAAATTGGATTTTCCTACCCCTGAGTCTCCAATGAGAACAACTGCAGAAAGAAAACAAACCTTTATATGAAGTCAGGCGTTGCAAAAAAACTTTGCCTCATTTGTGGCTGTAAATGAGCTGCATGTAGTATATATTGTGTCAGATCTTATGTAGTTGTATATATCTGTCACAGAGTTTGAGAACTTGTTGGATTCAATCTTGCAAGATGATTAATGACAGACAAAAGTCAAAATCAAAAGTTAATTTTCAAAGAAAGGGTTTCGGCACGATTAATATACAGTGTTGTTCATCTAAAAAGTGAGTTAGCAAAAATGTGGGGTATTTGGAACAGTGTGAAATTGCACTAGCCATCCCATCATCATCATAATTCAAAAACCTTTCCCAATTGAAATCAGTCACTTGATTACAAGTTAAAGAAGATTTACGTCATAAGACCCATGGGAGTCTTGAAAACTGATGGAATCTTTAACCAAGCTCATTCAGCATTCTAGCCTTGCAAATGTTACAAGTGGTAAGTTTGTACTGTGTATGCAAGATATTGCACGCATAGCAATGTACACAGTTTTCAACCTGAGCTGCACAGTTGGCAATAAACAAAGGATCTATTCTCTCAATCTATTGTTCTCAACCTCCTCAATCGCTAATTTTCTGCGCAGTCTTACTTAGGCTATCAACTTGTCCACACAAGATACAAACTTTCCAGTCTGGCAGGCACATTTGGTATTATCAGGGGAGAATTGAATATATATATATGGTTCAGAAACTATGTTTGGTCCCCTTTATGTTTAGAAAATATATATGGTTGGAAGCCATCAAAAAGTATGACTCCTTGTCCTGTGAAGGGGTTTCCTGCAACCAATTCCATGCTCCGTAAATCAAAATGGAGATTCCCACTCGTTGACATCACTTTCACTGTTTCATTCTCCCTTGATAATACCACATGTACCTCAACTTTGGCAAGATCTCATTACTTTGTAACACACCCATACAAGACGTATGATGAAGAAAATCTGTTACTTACAATATCATCAAGTGACTAAATTCAACGGGCAAGGATCTAAGTTACACATTTAGCTGCAAACAAAATCAAGTTTGCAATGCTCTAGGCAAAACTCAACTCACTGTCTGCCAAACAACAATTCTTTTCTGAATCAGCCCATGTAAGATGACACTGTCTACTGTTTCAAGAATTTAGAGCAATATTCAATATCAAACAACAAAAAAGATCACTTGGTGAAGACCTCATGAAAAACAAACATTTATCCAAACAAGAACAACAAAAAGGAACAAAAACAATAACAAAATAGCCACAATTTGTCAACATGTTTTGATTTTAAATTCCTTCCCCGCTGGGGCTCAAATGAATTCCGTGAGAATAAAAGCCAATGACATTTAGGCCTGTTGTGATCTAGTTTTTAGGCCAGTTTATTTTGATTAAAAGGCCCAGCCAAATTTCAGTTTCCAAACTGAAACGGCCAACGCCACTTAGGCCAAGTTTTTACAAGGATTAGCTGACAGGCCCAACCATATTCGAATTTAGCAAGTCAAGAAAGCTTCTTTTAGCATTGTCAGCTTCTTCTATCAGTCGTTCAATGATGCATATCTTCAATAATGAAATGATTGTAAGAAATTTCGTGTGATAATCAGGTCATCTGTCTATTCAAAAGCGATGGAATCCATTTATCAAGGAAAAGCCATGTCGAAACAATTTCCGCCGAGTCACCTTACTACTGCTGAAAGGGAAGCAAAGTGGCCTAAGAAGCTATCAGCCAAAATGTCCGCCGCTGCAAATTGATTGTTAAAAGAAAACTTGTAGTAATGGCGAATGAAAATGACCGCATGCATGGTTACTAGCGATTAATAGATGCTTTGGGGATGGAGCGAGACGGAAGGCAGATTAAATGGCGAAGTTATACAAATAAATGGAAGTTATACTCACTTTTAAAAAGATAGTCATACTCATCATCTTTACTTGACATTTTGACGATTCCGGGTCAATTTTCAATCCTTTCAAGTCCAGTTTTATTTGAAATAAATTTTCCTCGCTTTAATCCAATGTTTCAAGTTGCTTCTCGTTGCAATTCTGCATGAAAATATCTTCTCGTAAGCGACGATTAGACGGATTTAAATTGCGCCTTTGCTCAACAATCGAAAGACGACATTTTGAAATTTTTGCCCAAACTGAAAGACGCCCAATCTTGGTCACGTGATCCTCGCTCTGGATAACAGTGCCAGCCTCGATTTCAAACCAGTCAGCAACGTCATTTATTCGAATGTCATCGCTCCTTCACACTTCAAAATCATCGGCCACCCCGTCTTGAGCCCCAACTGACCTTCAAAGTTCTATCTTGCTCCCTTTCTAATAATCATCCTCTCTTAAAAGGCAAAATGTTCGATTCGTCCCCTTCTTGCTCCTACTTACAATGAAGGCTGTATTTAACATGACAGAGAAGAAACTACGTTCAACTGTATCCATGTATGCTGATGATACTAGCCTTTGCTTGAAATCAAGAGATATTTCTCAGCTGAATGAAGCTATCAATGACGATCTTGCGCACTTAGACTCATGGTTGAAGGGCAATAAGCTTTCACTAAACGTTGCTAAAACACAATCAATGTTGGTCGCAACCAAACCAAAGCATCGAACTCCAAACAACGCTGCAGAAAAATTGCATCTTAAAATTCGTGGTAGTGAACTTGACGTTGTCAATAAGACCAAATACCTTGGTGTTCACGTTGACAATAGTCTAGATTGGAAAGAACATATTAAAACGGTATCCACCAAAGTATCACGAGCCATCGGATTTTTAAAACATGCAAAGAATATTCTCCCAATTGCTTCTTTGAAAACATTGTACTCGAGTATTGAGGAGCCCCATTTTCGATACTGCTGCTCTGTATTGGGGTTGTTGTGGCACAACTGATATTGATCAGCTCCAAAAGCTTCAAAACAGAGCCGCCAGAATTGTAACGAACAGCCGCTTTGATGCTCCAAGTAGGCCTCTCATCGAGAGTCTTGGTTGGAAAACCGTTCGAGACCTTGTTTACCAGGATTCTAGACTAATGGTCTATAAATCTATTAATGGGCTTGCTCCCCAGTACATGAGCAATCTTTTCACAAGAAACTCCGCCTGCGGCTCTCGCAACCTTCGAAATACGAAAACAGACTTGAGGCTGCCAAAGAAAACATCCGCAAATGGGCAGAAATGTTTTTCTTATCGAGGTGCAAAACTATGGAACAGCCTCTCAGCTGAGATCAAACAGGCACCCTCCTTTGCCGTCTTCAAACAGAACATTCAATAGACTGGGGGACTTTTCTTGCGGTTGGGTGGCTGGCCGCGGCCCGCGGTCTCTGTGCTTGATTCGCTGCTGGATCGGCGATGGAGATCTATTTTGGGGTCTCCGTTGTCGGTTTGGCGGTGGTCGGGCGCGGGGACGGGGAGTGCCCTGGCTGCTTGATCGTTGGAGAAGTTTTCCCAGTCTATTGGTTTTTATGTACATTTCTTTTAATTTATCAAATTAGGGTTTACTTTTTAGTTTTGTATATATATTGTAAGTAGTTTTAATATTTCTAACCGATTATTTATTGTATTGTAAGTTTTTATGTGGAGGGCCCCTTGAAAACCACCCAATTGGGTGAAGGGCAACCCTCCTTAATAAATTGAAATGAAAATGAAATGGAAAATACGTAAAATGGCGTCATCAAGCAATCTGGGATATGGAAGTGTTTCGATAGATAAGCTCTTTGAAATGACAAATCAAGAGTTTGACGCCCCGGGAACAAAATATCAAGTGTTGCTCGATTTTGGGGTCTGTTGCAGGGAGTTAAGGGTCCTCGAAGTTACGAGTCTTGGCGAAAGCGTGCGCAGTTTCTACTCTGCCCCCCTGTATTGGACCCCAAGCTCTTCTTAGCCTCATCTTTATCAAGACCCTTCTCTTTTAAGTCCCCTCTCTAATATGCTAAAATCTCAAAGTGTGCCCTGTACTAACCCCCAGCTAACAGTAAAAGTTCAATTTAGCCTCATCTCTATGAAACCCGTCTCTCATAAGGCTAAATCTTAAACACTGCCCTTTGTATCAGTCCCCCTCCCAATTTGCAATAAAAGCTCTGTTCATTCTCATCTCTTATTGTCCAGGGTCAAACTTGTCAAATAATCAAATGCTATAAATCCCCAATTGGGCTGCCACCCCCACGTACGCCCTTTCCCAAATAAACTCCCAGCTCCGAACTGACTTTGACAAGTAAGCCCCTCCCCCCCTCGAAGAAGCCTCCTAAAGACGTTTGAATTTGAATGGCGTGAATAAGAGTTTGATACAACGGACAGACACAGACGGACAGAGACGACTGCTCACTTTACTGCTGATATTTACGGGTTCCCTGGAAACGTCATCGTGACGTCACAAGTAAATGGCAGTTGATTTCTTAAAAAAAACATCGACACTCGGAATCAAGAGAGAACGAAAAACTAGCCATGTCACTGCATGTCAGACGCACCGGATGACAGCAAAAAAGGAGCTGTCAAGAAAATGTTGATTTTCAGTCCTGTGTTCTCCTGTTTTCATATAATCCTTTATCATCTTAATTCAAACTTTTTAAGCTACTCAACCATTTTTGGAGCTCCGTTCGCATTGATAAAACTCATTTGGAACGCAATGGAAAGAAAACTTAAAACAATTAATTTTTAAGACAATCGACGATATTTCATCATAATTTTATGATATAACACTGCAACAAATATTTATCGAGAATCGAAGAAATAACTAATACATACAATCTATCATCAACATATGTACTTCTTACAACTGGGTGACCCAAAACCACGCAAGAGATAGCTCCTTGAAATCAAAAGTTATTGACAAATGCTTTGCAGCACAGATTTGTTGAGGGCTTACCTACATTTTGAAAGCGCTCCCGGACGCACATGTTTCATTGTTTTTGACCAAACATGTAATCACTATTGAAAGCAAACGTTACCTCATTTAGAAATTGAAGGCACTACTTGCCTTCGTTCCGTTGGTCTAGACATATTCTGAACATTTCCTCCAGCCAATAAATTTTAAAGTAAATGAACGGAGACGTAGCAACATAATCTAAAAATAGCACAAAAGAACGGCGGGCGCCACTTATCTTCCTTTTGTTTCATAGATCCAAAACATCAAATACAATGGGTTATATTTAGATTACCCAGTCCCCCTAGCTAAGTTTGCTTTTAACCCCGTTGATTTACTTTAATGGTTGAGCTGAGTCAAATCCAGCGGCGGAGCCAGCCTTCCAGGAAAATTTTGTGTGATTATGCCCTTCAAACTGTCGGAAAATGCAGGTAGCGCTCTTTTAGTTAAATTTTCATCAGGCATTTGTTTAAATATTTCATGAGATCGTTTAACTACATGACAAACACAACTGAGTTGGCTTGCTCTTCCAAAGAGACAATTTTTATTGCATTTTTTGTGTGAATCTCAGGACGTATCTTTTGGAAAAGTGGGGGTGTACCCCCCATTCCCCCCCCCCCCGTGATTCTGACACTGGTCAAAACGACCTTTGCATTACGCATAGATAATAGTAGCATTATTCAATAATAAGTCTTAGGCTAAACTAATCTGATATGAAATAAAAACGGCATCGTATGAACGGGGCGTTACACTCAGACATCATGCAGACCTGGGCCATCTTCCTCTTTTATTATGGCCAAAGCACCAGCTTTAAAGAAACTCCTGTGCTGTGAAAATATAACTTAAGAAACTATTTATTTTGATAAAGGAAATCCTAAAACTATATTTTCGTAATTTCATACCTTATTGTTCAAAACCATTATTGAAAACACACTTACACGTTTTGTCTTTCTCAAAATTTTTTCACCACCCTTCGGCGGCCTCTGCAGTGACAATGTTTGATTCTCCCGAACGTTGCGTTCTTGTACTGTTCGTAACATTTTGATTCGCAAAATCGATGAATTCGAATACGTTACGTCGTTCTCTTAATTTGTTCGAGTTTCCCCATTCCTCTTTTGTATTCAGTGTTGGGTTCCATTCATTGATAAAAACTGCTTCAGTTACTTGCCTGAGCATCGCATCACCAGAGCACATAGCCAATATATCTACGTTTATGTCTTGCGGAAAGGAATCGTGCCTGTCTAACATGTGTTTGTAATCCTAAATCCTAATCTATGTAAATCCAAAACATTTTTACTTTACTTTTCACTTGTTTCCTGTATCAAATCACTCGGACGGCACTTGAATAATGTCTAAACATGATAGTGGGTTTCAAAAGATTGCTTTGAAGTGTTCACAGAAGAGTAGGTAGTGAGTATTAAGATTGTTGTGGAACCATTAAGAAACTCATAAGAAATTCTGAGTATTGAAAAGAAAATCTGATAATTTCAAGAAACTTTCAGTTCTGGCCCAATTTCTTAGTTTCTTATAAAGGTAAGAAGTCTGCAAATAACATTCGCCCATTTTGATTCTTATCAACAAATTACGAGATCTTATAACATGATTTAAAATCACTTGCAATCAGCCTGCTTGCAATAGATATATTTCTACTAAACAGATATTTAAATTCAAACAAAGTTACCAAAAGCTGTTCGTTTACCCCCTTCGTTTACACTAATTTTAATTTTCGGAGGCAAATTGATCAAGTCACGTGAGTTGTCGTTTGTAAGATTAATAGGCCAAGAGACCGGATGGCCTAGGTTAGTTTAACTTGCAAGTGTAAGTGGAGGCATTTAGGCATAGCGTTTGTTGCAAAAATAAATCCTAACATCTAATCTAAAACAAATAACTCGAAATGTTTCAAATCAAAATTTTCATTAAATCACAAATATTTCCTCCTAATCAACGAATGTGAAAAAGTCAATCAACGTGACAAGTTCCATTCCAAAAAAGATCAAATCCACTGTCTCTCTGATATCTGCTGGAAATCGAGGGATTCTATTTAACACCAATTAAAACAGTCATTAAAACCTACTTTCATAGGTAGCTAATACGATGGGAAATGTTTCTACTTACACCACACAGGAGAAAACCTGGTTGCTCTCTAGCTACCGAATATTTAGGATGAAAATAATGCACGCAGACCTCTGAGAGGAAATTACCAAACACGGCACTCTGCTGTCAGTCATAGACATCTCCTTAGTTTTCGCACTGTATCACCTTCATTCCTACAAACTCTATCCTTTGAGAAAACAAGCCTGCCCCCCCCCCCGAACTTAAAATTTGCAGGCTCTCAAAAGCTCAATAAAAGCAATTAATCGTAACTCAATCTTCTAACCCCTTTCCCTTAAGGTGAAAGTTCAACTTTTCATCAGAATTCGTTTGAGGTGACATTTTGATAGGACGCTGGTGTGCCCTCTACTTCATGTTAATCATGTAAGTCCACAGTGAATAAACAAATCAAAGAACGCTGAATGGCAAGGAACTCAAGGCATAAGTCTACAGCTTACCTTGCCCAAAAGCGAATGTATTATTTTGCCTTCCCTTCCAGCCAATCAGCGATAGTTTTCTCGTTTCTCTTTAACCAATCAATATTCGCCTTGATCCGCTCACGTGACTGTGTTATTGTTCTTGTTGCAGTTCCTGTGTTTTTAAGAGTGCTGACGAAAGCATCGAACTGAAACATGAGAAATGAAACGATATTCAATCAATCAATCAATCAATCAATCAATCAATCAGTCAGTCAGTCAGTCAGTCAGTCAGTCAGTCAATCAATGTGTCAAAATATTTAGCTTACAGCCTAATATTAAAGAGCAACTTTCACCCAGGGTCCTTTGCAGGTGTGTCACAATTTTAAACAGTCTGAAAATCAAATTTTGCCCTTTAAGGGAAACTACAAATCAAATCAAATCAAATCAAATCATAACATTCTTTGCAGTTGGTGTAACATAGTTCAAAGGAAAAAAACTAATTAATACCAACTATTTACAATATAATTTACAAGGATGTCAAAGAAATATTTTCAAAGCTACGCAACGTAATGGGCAGGCTATTTACAAATTTTGGAGTTACATGGTTCACCCGTCCAAGTTCTGATCTTTGTTTTAAAGCTTGCAACTGTTGGTAGCTCCTTTATTTCATCGTTAAGATTGTTCCACAATACGCTTCCTCTGAATGAGAGTGACTCCATGCCAAATTTTATTGTCTTCGTAATCGGCAATCTGCATAGATGCTTAGTTCTGAGATCATACTTAGTTTCCTTCCTTTCATGAAGGTGCCAGATGTATGATGGATTTAGATGGCTCATTGACTTATAGATTTCTAGCGTCAATTTTTGTAGATTTTTAACATTGATTATTACAGTGTCACTTTTCTCCAAAAGTGTATTAAAGGAAGAGTCGTAATCATTGTGGAGAGTTCTTAAAGGTCAGATAAAGGCAAAAGACATTTTCATTGATTTCGATCATTTACGACCTGGAGATTTCAAAATTTCAAACGAAATTTCAATATGAGTTCAGGAACTCATCGAAATCGTCTGTCGAATTCGGTTTTTTGGTCAAAATTTCCAAAAAAACCGCGCAAGCAAAAGAGCCTGGAACTAGCAGAGGCGTGACGTGAAATGAGTCGAAGGAGTCATTGCAAAGCTGCGAGGGAATGGAGGAGTCTGGTTGCACTCACTGATAGTCAAGTCACGAAAGTTAGAAACGACTACTTACTACAACTATCTCAAACCAAAACGCCCAGAAAGTAGGTAGTTTATCGTCGTGGCTAGTCAGCTTATGCAGAGAAGAATGTATGTGCACATTATTCCAAACTTTGGCGTGGACCGACTTGTCGCAGCAGTGAGCTGTGGACTGACTTGGAGAGGGAACCCTTCCGACTTCCAACAACGAAAACATTGCGGGTCTGCACACGATATTTCAATCCTAACGACTTTAAACATTCATTGGTTGCTGCAAGTGCATTAACTGGCTTCCAGAGCACCTTTCTGAGAACTCTTCGACGTGCTGAACATGAAATTATAGCTGAAATCGAATGATACACTCACCCACTCTTCGAACATGACGACACCGGATTTTGCCAAATCAAGAGTAGGCCATGTGAGCACACTCATGCTCGCAGATAGATAAGTGCAAGTTCTTTCTCCACATTTATGTTTCCTTTTCCTCGATAACGCTCTGGTTCTTTGCGAATTTTTTAGGTGGCCAAAGTATTGCCTCACACAAAATAGTTTGTATTTACAGATCCTTCGTACAGCCATCCAAATGCAAATGTGCCTTCGATAGGCGCTTGTCGCTCTAATGAGGAAAATGAATCCTGATGGAAAAACAATCAAACCCTGGGGAGATCAAGGCGTCTTTTTCTGTAGTCTTTGCAAATAACACAATACTAGAATGTTTGATCAAGACCATGACTTGATCAAGACAATCAATATTTTCAACTGCTGATTTGCATCAAAATAATTCAAATGATGTTTTTATGTCTCCATTACAGAGGCGGTCCCACTTGAGGAGAGCAGAACACAGGAAGCTTGGCCCGACTGTGTTGAATTCACTCCTCCGCATCGAGGGAAAACTATGAGGGTG
This sequence comes from Aurelia sp. 4 Dawson et al 2005, assembly GCA_964019985.1. Lineage (NCBI taxonomy): Eukaryota > Metazoa > Cnidaria > Scyphozoa > Semaeostomeae > Ulmaridae > Aurelia > Aurelia sp. 4 Dawson et al 2005. The sequence goes on along the minus strand of OZ026512.1, from coordinate 9,499,589 downwards.
TGCCGCTCAAATACTCGATCTTTGAAAATGTTTACTGTTCGATGAGTATCTGCAATGCGGCGTGTGTTCTTCACGGTTAATTCTTCAAGTCCTTTGGGCCTCTCAAGTGATGAATTTCTTATGACTCATTCCACGTCATGACTTACCTAGTTCCAGGCCTCTATCATCACACGGCTTTTTGAAGGAGTGCCCTTTTTCAAAACCCCCAAAAATATCCTTTTGCATCGCAAAGATAAAAAGTATTCTATCACATCACCATCATTCTCAGTATGATCATACGTTACTTTCCTCCTCCACATTAGTATGTTTGCGCTACACATACTCATCCTCCACATCCACCAACATTCACCCCTGCGATGTAGCACAACTTAGCCAATCATGTTTCAGTTTACCTTATTCAAATTATTGTTCATTTGTGATAACGTTAGTTTAGCTCTGAGGAAGCCTCGTATGCCGAGGCGAAATATCAGCTCTCATATAATCAATATTTAATCGAAACAATAGTTGTCATTTCTTACGCGTTGTATTGTGGTGTTCCTGTCTTCAAATATTTTCACTCGTTCTTCACTGCAAGCATCTTTCATTCAAGGAAGATCCGACGCACAGCCTGTCATCGTGGTTTTTTCTCGATACAATTCATAAAAAGTATTATTGCGATCGGATTCCCCATAGTTTAAAATTATAAATATAAAAAGATCGCATTTGCCTTTATCTGACCTTTAAAGCACGCTTGTGAGTACGGTTTATTTTATGGTTGGGATCTTTGCCACAAAACATCCACATTAATGGGCAATAGTTAAAGCTTGAGATGATTACTGTGTTGCACAGTTTCATTGCCTGTTCTCTTGAGAGATAAATATTTAACCTCCTGAAAGCACTGACTTTTCTGTTTGTTTTGTCACATAGTGTTTCTACATGCTTATTGAATGGAAGCTTGTTGTCAATTTCAATTCGAAGAAGTTTAACATGTTCAGTGGTCGATATTTTTACACCCTCGATATTCAAGCGTAACTTGTGTTGTTCATTTAGTACCAAGAACATCAACTGGAACTTATCAGGGTTTGCCACCATACCATTAGCATAAAACCAATTTAGGAGTGTACTTAGGTCGTTTTCTAAATTTGTCGCAATTTCGCTAATACGAGTTCCACATGAATACACAGTATTATCGTCAGCAAAATTACATATTTCTGAATTTAATTCCATATAGAATAAATCATTTAGGAAGATGTTGAATAGCAATGGCCCAAAAACAGAGCCTTGGGGGACGCCAATCTTGACATTGCTCTGAGAACTTTTATAAGGCCCAATTTTTACCCTCTGTTTTCGATTCGTTAGGTAGCTATGCATCAGTCGCAAGCTTTTTATATGAAACCCATAGGCCTCCAATTTAGCGATAAGAAGGTCATGAGGTATACAGTCATATGCTTTTGATAGTTCCATAAGGATCGTACCAACTATACCAGACGAATCCAGGCTTCTTCTCCGTGCATCTATAACTCTTACTAGCGAATGCTGCGTGCTATATCCCTCTCTGAAACCAGACTTGATAGAATAGGTTTAAAAAAACCTTCCATTTGTCCTTTGAGTATTCTCTCGAAAATTTTGGAGACCGATGGCAAGACACTAATAGGCCTATAATTCACCTTTGTAATGGTTACACCTTTTTTAAAACCGGGCGACACATCAGCTTCCTTCAGTTCCTTTGGAAATTCAGAATCGTAGATCGCAGAGTTGATGCAGTCGGTAAGATATGGGCAAGCTAAATCCTTTGCTTTCTTAAGTTTATCGGTAGGTATTTTTCCACTATTTGCTTTATTACTATTTAGTGCGTCTATCTGCTTCCCAACTTCATTTGGTAAAACGTGACTGAACTCAAATTTGGAATTTGTCCTGTCACTATTCTCCCTGATTCTCCTGATAGAAGGGAGGTTTTTATATTTCTCAACTGCCTTTTCTACCATCTGATCAACTGTTAGATCGACTGCCATATCCCCATGAACCTCCTTAAAGCTTGGTGCAATATCTAACGAGTCAGTTATGTTGCTACAATAATCGTTAAAACATTCAGAGACATCTTCGTCTCTCAAGAGTATCTTGTCTCCTTCAATCAATATGATCCTATCTCTTGTAGGATCCACATTTGAAAACAATGGCTTTACGCTTTTCCAAAACTGTTCATCATTCTCGATGGTCTTCGATTGAATGGATTCAAAATACTCCCCTTCTATTCAACTTTACAACAAGGTTCCTCTGATCTTTATACTTTCTCATATCTTCCATACTACCACTTTTATTTGCAACCTTTTTGAGATTGGTTCTTACCATTATCGCTTTACGCAGCTCATTTGTTACGTGTGGTTTGTTATTTGCTCTAACTACTTTTGTTTTAAGGGGTGCATTTGCTTCAAGGGTGGTCAAGAAGACTGATTCAAATTCCGAGTAGCTCGCTGGATGCGAAGAACGAAGATTTCTCTCAAGGTCCATTTTCCAGCGGTCCACTGACCAGTTCTTATAGTCACGATAGAGAAGTTTCTTTGGAGGTGCCTTGTTGTAAGTTGACTTAAATACAGTATATATCAAATGGTGATGATCGCTAAATCCAGTCTCAAATGACTGGGTCATCATAAAAGAATGCTTCTTATTTGTTAACAGTAGGTCAATGCACCGTCCCTGGCAAGACTTGAAACATGTGGGCCCTTTGATGAGATTGTAAAGGTTATGTTCTTCCAGTAAAGGAGACAGATTTTTATCATTAGGTTCCATGTTGAAGTCTCCAAGTGCAAGTACATTGTCATACCGCCCAAGCTTATCAATGAGCTTGGAAATTTGTTCTATGAAGAAAGACATATTTTGATTTGGAGGTCTATAGATCGGTAATAACAACCATGTTTGCTTTCTAATATTTAGTTTAAACGGAATAACCTGTATATCTGTTGACATATTGTCAACTTTAATCTATGTCAAAGCCATACATAGCCATAGTCTGACAGAAAAGTTCAACTAAGGGACTGGTCATTAACTATCTGCTAGGGTGGGCTAGATGGAATATGGCTGAGGTCACAAAATATATTCCAAGAAACAGGCTGGGCTGCCGCATGATCTCTGAAGTTTTTGATGGGTCATGAAGCAAATATATATTGATTTGTATGACGATTTATACCTTCTTTGCGATTTAATTCTGATAGATGTGCTTGATTTTAGACAATTTTTAAATATTTGTTCAAAATATGAATACTGAACTGTGACAATAACACACTATTTCAAAGAAAAATCTATATAATTCCATTGGCAATGAAGTTTGTTTTGCACTAAAAAGGGTTGATTGTCATTTCATTTTCTAGCAATACCTCTTGATACAGACAAAGACACAAGGATGGGCCATGAAAAATTTTCCTTCATAGCTGGTGGGCCACTGAAACGCCTTGTTTTTTTCAGGTTGGGCCACAAAATTCTTTGAGAAAATTTCGATTTACCCTCTAGCCCACCCTAGCAGATACTTAATGTCCGTTCCCTGAATTAAAACCTTTCTATTAATACAACAACTTTTCAATTTATCAAAAATCACAATGCATATACTGTTACAGTTTGAATCCATGTTTTCGGCTTTGGCCAAACTTGATAATCAGAAGAATTTCAATATTCTTCCAATCCGCTTTTTGGCATTAGTTACAGCTCAAAATGACCTTCCAACATCTTAGAAGATAGCTTATTCTTTCAACAAAACCGTGATTCAAAACTACTGGTCAATGAATTTTGATTCCAAGAGAGGTTGTTGTGCTCTAGCTTCTTTTGGTCAAGCAGTAGTTGCTGAATTTCGTTCCTTCCTATGTCTCTTATTACAATTAAATTTGAAAATGAAATATGAAATACGAATACAAATAAATATGAACATATGAAATATGGAATACGTAGGCATACAAATAAATATGAAAATATGAAATATGGAATACGTAGGCATACAAATAAATATTAAAATATGAAATATGAAATACGTAGGCATACAAATAAATATTAAAATATGAAATATGAAATACGTAGGCATACAAATAAATATGAAAATATGAAATATGAAATACGTAGGCATACAAATAAATATGAAAATATGAAATATGGAATACGAAGGCATACAAATAAATATGAAAATATGAAATATGAAATACGTAGGCATACAAATAAATATGAAAATATGAAATATGAAATACGTAGGCATACAAATAAATATGAAAATATGAAATATGGAATACGTAGGCATACAAATAAATATGAAAATATGAAATATGAAATACGTAGGCATACAAATAAATATGAAAATATGAAATATGGAATACGTAGGCATACAAATAAATATGAAAATATGAAATATGGAATACGTAGGCATACAAATAAATATAAAAATATGAAATATGAAATACGTAGGCATACAAATAAATATTAAAATATGAAATATGAAATACGTAGGCATACAAATAAATATGAAAATATGAAATATGAAATACGTAGGCATACAAATAAATATGAAAATATGAAATATGGAATACGAAGGCATACAAATAAATATGAAAATATGAAATATGAAATACGTAGGCATACAAATAAATATGAAAATATGAAATATGAAATACGTAGGCATACAAATAAATATGAAAATATGAAATATAGAATACGTAGGCATACAAATAAATATGAAAATATGAAATATGAAATACGTAGGCATACAAATAAATATGAAAATATGAAATATGGAATACGTAGGCATACAAATAAATATGAAAATATGAAATATGGAATACGTAGGCATACAAATAAATATAAAAATATGAAATATGAAATACGTAGGCATACAAATAAATATGAAAATATAAAATATGAAATACGTAGGCATACAAATAAATATGAAAATATAAAATATGAAATACGTAGGCATACAAATAAATATGAAAATATGAAATATGAAATACGTAGGCATACAAATAAATATGAAAATATGAAATATGAAATACGTAGGCATGCAAGTAAATATGAAAATATAAAATATGAAATACGTAGGCATACAAATAAATATGAAAATATAAAATATGAAATACGTAGGCATACAAATAAATATGAAAATATAAAATATGAAATACGTAGGCATACAAATAAATATGAAAATATGAAATATGAAATACGTAGGCATACAAATAAACATGACAATATGAAATATGAAATACGTAGGCATGCAAGTAAATATGAAAATATAAAATATGAAAATACGTAGGCATACAAATAAATATGAAAATATAAAATATGAAATACGTAGGCATACAAATAAATATGAAAACATGAAATATGGAATACGTAGGCATACAAATAAATATGAAAATATGAAATATGGAATACGTAGGCATACAAATGAATATGAAAATATGAGATATGAAATACGTAGGCATACAAATAAATATGAAAATATAAAATATGAAATACGTAGGCATACAAATAAATATGAAATTATGCAATATGAAATACGTAGGCATACAAATAAATATGAAAATATAAAATATGGAATGCGTAGGCATATAAATAAATATGAAAATATGAAATATGGAATACGTAGGCATACAAATAAATATGAAAGTATGAAATATGAAATACGTAGGCATACAAATAAATATGAAAATATGAAATATGGAATACGTAGGCATACAAATAAATATGAAAATATGAAATATGAATTACGTAGGCATACAAATAAATATGAAAATATGAAATATGAAATACGTAGGCATACAAATAAATATGAAAATATGAAATATGAAATACGTAGGCATGCAAGTAAATATGAAAATATGAAATATGAAATACGTAGGCATACAAATAAATATAAAAGTATGAAATATGAAATACGTAGGCATACAAATAAATATGAAAATATGAAATATGAAATACGTAGGCATACAAATAAATATAAAAATATGAAATATGGAATGCGTAGGCATATAAATAAATATGAAAATATGAAATATGGAATACGTAGGCATACAAATAAATATGAAAATATGAAATATGAAATACGTAGGCATACAAATAAATATGAAAATATGAAATATGGAATACGTAGGCATACAAATAAATATGAAAATATGAAATATGAAATACGTAGGCATACAAATAAATATGAAAATATGAAATATGAAATACGTAGGCATACAAATAAATATGAAAATATGAAATATGAAATACGTAGGCATGCAAGTAAATATGAAAATATAAAATATGAAATACGTAGGCATACAAATAAATATAAAAATATGAAATATGAAATACGTAGGCATACAAATAAATATGAAAATATGAAATATGAAATACGTAGGCATACAAATAAATATGAAAATATGAAATATGAAATACGTAGGCATGCAAGTAAATATGAAAATATGAAATATGAAATACGTAGGCATACAAATAAATATAAAAATATGAAATATGAAATACGTAGGCATACAAATAAATATGAAAATATGAAATATGAAATACGTAGGCATCCAAATAAATATAAAAATATGAAATATGAAATACGTAGGCATACAAATAAATATGAAAATATGAAATATGGAATACGTAGGCATACAAATAAATATGAAAATATGAAATATGGAATACGTAGGCATACAAATAAATATGAAAATATGAAATATGAAATGCGTAGGCATATAAATAAATATGAAAATATAAAATATGGAATGCGTAGGCATATAAATAAATATGAAAATATGAAATATGAAATACGTAGGCATACAAATAAATATGAAAATATCAAATATGAAATACGTAGGCATACAAATAAATATGAAAATATGAAATATGGAATAGGTAGGCATACAAGTAAATATGAAAATATGAAATATGAAATGCGTAGGCATATAAATAAATATTAAAATATGAAATATGGAATGCGTAGGCATATAAATAAATATGAAAATATGAAATATGAAATACGTAGGCATACAAATAAATATGAAAACATGAAATATGGAATACGTAGGAATACAAATAAATATGAAAATATGAAATATGGAATACGTAGGCATACAAATTAATATGAAAATATGAAATATGAAATACGTAGGCATACAAATAAATATGAAAATATGAAATATGGAATACGTAGGCATACAAAGAAATATGAAAATATGAAATATGGAATACGTAGGCATACAAATAAATATGAAAATATGAAATACGTAGGCATACAAATAAATATGAAAATATTAAATATGAAAAACGTAGGCATACAAATAAATATGAAAATATGAAATATGAAATACGTAGGCATACAAATAAATATGAAAATATGAAATATGAAATACGTAGGCATACAAATAAATATGAAAATATGAAATATGGAATACGTAGGCATACAAATAAATATGAAAATATGAAATATGAAATACGTAGGCATACAAATAAATATGAAAATATGAAATATGGAATACGTAGGCATACAAATAAATATGAAAATATGAAATATGGAATACGTAGGCATACAAATAGATATAAAAATAGATACCTGCTTCAACTCAAAATCTGTTTTAAATCCGGATGTGACACTGGAGAAAATTCGCCGCATTGCGAAGAAACCTCCACCAAACCTAGAAGAAAACAAACAAATATATTTGTTTATTTGTCTGTTTATTTGTTCTTGTTTATTTTTGCATAAAAACAAAAAAACAGTTTTAAAATGATTCAATCTTTGCGCTATCAACGAAAAAGTTGATTTATTCAGATCTATGCAATAATTTACGTCGTGCGCTAGGCAGCCATTTAAACACAAAACTATACATAAAATAAACTTACTTGGCCTGTATAAGATCCCATTTGTCCTTCAAGAAGTACCACGCATAATATCGACCAATTGGGTTGTAATTGGAAATGTACGAGAAAATGTATGACGTATCTTGGGATTTCACTTTATTGTCATCCAGAGAATAGTTCAAATATCTGCAAAACAATCAATCATTGAATCAGGAATCATTGAATCATCATGATCATCATCATCATCATGATCATCATCATCATCATGATCATCATCATCCTCATCATCATCATCATCATCATCATCATCATCATCATCATCATCATCATCATCATTAAATCAATAAATCAATAAAGCATTGCATAATTGAATCGTTGAATCATCATTGAATCATTGAATTATCTTTGAATCATTGAATACCATTGTCAAAGAGGGCTGCGACACTTTTACAAATTGAATATAGAAAAGGAACCTTTCGATCATCCACGGTTCTTGAATTGCTGACATTCCATACAATAATTTGATTCGTTCTGTACCCAGTGTTGTGTTCTGATATTGTTTGAAAGCAAAATCCCATTCAGCTTTGCCTCCATTCAAAATTCCATAGAAATAAACGAGAGAGCGAAGATCTGCAGGAACACTGTGAAAATAAAAAAAATAGGTCATAAGTTAAAGGGCAGCATAGCAAAGGACGATTTTTGATGCTGATGGCGACAAGTCAAAGGCTAGACTGATAAAAAGAGGTAAACAAGGGATCGAGGATCAGCAGGAGGCCTGTGAAAATAGTCAAACAAGAGACCCGAGGTCTGCTGAATTGCTTGCAAAAAATGCAGAAAACAGATAGCACGATTATGATTTAAAAGGGCAAAGTCACATAACCGTAAACAAACCTGATATCTCTTAAGTCTGTATTGTTGCCCACACGTGGCCATTGTGTTCAGCACAGATATTGGATGGGGTGAATCCACACTTAAGTTAGATCCAAAAGTCCACCAATATCTCTGCAATCGTACAACATATAAGTGTTTTGTTTGTTTCTCTACGAAGCTCAGAAGTCAATCGTCAAAACAACACTTTCATTTTGAGGAAACTATTGCTTTGACTACCCCACGAACTAACTTTATCTCTGCAATCTTTGTGATATACCCAATCAAAAATACTGATTTAAAAAATACTGCAAAATCATCGTTTTGAAAGACGTTTGTTTACATTACGTGACCCAGCCCCTTTGAATAGTTATTGTCACACACAATACTTTGCGGGCATGCTGCAATTTACGACTGTATGAAAATGAGATCTGGCCTGAGCTCAAAATATGCAACAACACTGCTGCAGTTTTGAAAATCAACATGCCAACGTGCAACTTTTCTATGATTTCAGCCACTGCAGTGTCCAGCAACCCACATTTTCTGCTTCGGCCGAATTTACTTTTTAGACAGCACGAAATTGCAGCTTTCCCGCAAAGCATTATGGGTAACAATAGCTCTTCAATTGAAGCAAGTGAAACATATCTAAAGCGCTTACGGATTTTTAAGAGGATCTTTCATCCATTTCTTGAAATATTCTGTTGCCTTTTCTAAGCATTGCGTCATGCCATTACCACATGCCTTGCCAAGAATCACAGAACGAAGATACCTAAGATAAATGAATTTAAGATAAATGAATCTAAGATAAATCAATCTAAGAAAAATGAATCTAAGATAAATCAATCTAAGATAAATGAATCTAAGATAAATGAATCTAAGATAAAAGAATCTAAGATAAATGAATCTAAGATAAATGAATCTAAGATAAATGAATCTAAGATAAATCAATCTAAGATAAATGAATCTAAGATAAAAGAATCTAAGATAAATGAATCTAAGATAAATGAATCTAAGATAAATCAATCTAAGATAAATGAATCTGAGATAAATGAATCTAAGATAAAAGAATCTAAGATAAATGAATCTAAGATAAATGAATCTAAGATAAAAGAATCTAAGATAAATGAATCTAAGATAAATGAATCTAAGATAAATGAATCTAAGATAAATCAATCTAAGATAAATGAATCTGAGATAAATGAATCTAAGATAAAAGAATCTGAGATAAATGAATCTAAGATAAATGAATCTAAGATAAATGAATCTAAGATAAATGAATCTAAGATAAATGAATCTAAGATAAATGAATCTGAGATAAATGAATCTAAGATAAATGAATCTAAGATAAATCAATCTAAGATAAATGAATCTAAGATAAATGAATCTAAGATAAATGAATCTGAGATAAATGAATCTGAGATAAAAGAATCTAAGATAAAAGAATCTAAGATAAATGAATCTAAGATGAAAGAATCTAAGATAAATGAATCTAAGATAAATGAATCTAAGATAAATGAATCTAAGATAAATCAATCTAAGATAAAAGAATCTAAGATAAATGAATCTGAGATAAATGAATCTAAGATAAATGAATCTAAGATAAATGAATCTAAGATAAATGAATCTAAGATAAATGAATCTAAGATAAATGAATCTAAGATAAATCAATCTAAGATAAAAGAATCTAAGATAAATGAATCTGAGATAAATGAATCTAAGATAAATGAATCTAAGATAAATGAATCTAAGATAAATGAATCTAAGATAAATGAATCTGAGATAAAAGAATCTAAGATAAATGAATCTAAGATAAATGAATCTAAGATAAATGAATCTAAGATGAAAGAATCTAAGATAAATGAATCTAAGATAAATCAATCTAAGATAAATGAATCTAAGATAAATGAATCTAAGATAAAAGAATCTAAGATAAATGAATTTAAATATTAGATCGAACAAGGTGTTTCAGAAAGAACGAAGACCTACTACCAGGTGACATCAAATAAATGTTGGCAAAATAAATCATCAAGAACCATGCATCAATTTTGATATAGTACACATCATTTTGTAGCCGACAGAGTTGCTTGTATGCACAAATATATTCCAGGAAAATTCAAGCTAAAATTCGTGCGATTTTCAGCTTTAATAAAACGAGATTTGCCTAGTTAGCTGGTTAGAAACTTAAAGCAAGCAACTGATATAAATTGACATGTAAGAGGTGTTCATTTATCATAATGCCTTTCTTTTTTGTGGATGAATATGCCTACTTATTTGTGTGTTGAAGTTGAAGCTAGGCAAAATGCCATCAAACGTTTACTTTTCTAATATTTATGCTCGATTTCCGAATTTCAGCATGCGATTGTTTTCAATCTATACAAGGGCAGACTATTTCATTCTCTTCTCGTACTCATGGATATAACTGCAGAAGCCCATATCATGAAAACTGAAGTTACCCCTCCTTCTCCCCAAGGGTACACTTACGTATCAAGATGTTTTGTACTGGAGTTGTCTGGGCTTTGTTTGAATCCGAGGCTATTGTATAATGGTTGAATCTTCTTCAATATGTATTTCTAAAGAAAGAAATTCATTAAAACTGATTGAATAACGAATTGAGTGATTAAGTGATTAAGTGATTGCCTGGTTACTCCAATCACTGATCATAACTAATCTACCAAACAAAGAAAAATTTTTTGAAAACAATGGAATCGGCTTGTTCGGATTGACACGTCAGAGTTCAAAGAGATTAGCAACCATAGACAAAGGAAATCATCTCAACCAGTAATTCCATATAAACAAAGACGCAAAGATTGTTGAGAAACTTGTAGGCAAACAGTTCAGTTCAGTTCCTTTAATTTCAAAATTCCATCAAAATACAATTTCAGCAAAAGCCTTACAAAATCAGTTAAATAAAATTTTACAAAGCAAAGTACAATACAAAACAAAGGAGGGATTTGCACGAAGGGAATTTCTTATAGAAGGAGCTCTCTCAATAGTTAAACTAATCGAGGAGAGAGCAGCCCCTCAGTTAAAAGAATCGTTTATGTTCGGAAAAAAACTGTGCATCGAATCAATCATCACTTGAAAACGTTAGGATCTTACGACTGATAGTTAACGGAAAAGAAATGCAGTTTAACTTGCCGACGGAAGGGAATTACAGAATTGGCTTGTTTGATCAAGGTGGGGATGCCGTTCCAACATCGTGCACCTGCATACTTGACAGATTTCAAGCCATATTGCAGAGTGTTTTTACGCGTCAGAAAAATGTCACTTTTACAGGCCTGCCTGGTATCATGTTGATGAACATTGGAAAGTAAATAAAAAAACTCATGAAAACAAGATGGGGAGATCTTATTTTCAGATTTATAGACAAAAGTCAACAGTTTTAATTCAAATAAATCCTGCAGCTTAAGAAGTTGGAGAATGTGAAAATAGGAGAAGATGAAGCAGAACGATTTTCAAAGGCAATAGCTCTTACAGCTTGCTTCTGTAGGATGAAAATCGGTTGATGCATGAATCACAAGTAAGACCCCAAACAACAATTCCATATTGGAGAGAAGAAGCAAACAGGGAGTTATACAAGGAAACCAACACATTTCTGGGAAGCAGATGTCTCACCTTAAAGAACATACCACAGGTTCTTGCTAACTTTTTGGAGAGTTCATTTAAATGACACTTCCAAGAAAGATTTTCGTCCAGGAGAAGAACAACGTCCAGGAAACTCGAGCATGCGAAGTGTGGTTTTTATAATGAAAGAAGGATGAATCTAAAGATCTCACAGGAGGATTGTAAACGAGGATCGCTTGCTATTTGCTCATTCACAGCACGGGCTCATCAAGAAAGTTTATGTAAAATTCTTATAACCTATTGTTTCAACTGGATGTCTTCAAAGATCTTCTTAATGTGTCATGCGCTAGGGCGTTGACGATCATGATCCTCCAAACTTCTCTTTCTTGACACGCTTGAATAAGTTCGTTTCCATTTGTCCTGTTAGTCCATTCTTTGATGTTGCTCAAATACGTCATTCTCTGTCTGCCTCTTGCTCTTTTACCTTCTACTTTTTCGGTTAGCGATAGGTTCTCTATTCCTTTTCTCCGCATTCTCTATTCCTTTTCTCCGCATAACATGTCCTAAAAATGTCATTCTCCTCTTTTGGATGGTCTGTAACAATCTTCGCTTTACGTTAGCAGTTGTGAGTACTCGCTCATTTGATATCTTATCAGTCCATGAAATTTTCAACATTCTCCTTAAAAACCACATTTCTGTTGCCTCCAAACGCTTTTGCATAACAGATGAGATACTCCATGTCTCACATCCATATATAAAGATGGACCATATATAACAATTCAGGATTCTCTGTCATAGTTTATAGATGTTTAAAACATAGTGAAAAGCCAAATTCCGTCACTAAAGAACACAATGTAATTTCGAACAACTTTCAACAGTTCTTCTAAGAAATCCACACTAGAAGCCAAATTAGCCCAACAGGCTCCCGGGCGAAAGCCCTTTGGGCGCCCTCGAAGGGGGCTTCAATAAAGAGAGCCGTGAATTATGTTATCCAGATTAATCTATTTAGGAATTACAAATAGTTAAATTTTCATAAAAGCTAAAGATATTCCCATCTTAGTTTCGTTAAAGCTGGGATTTCCCCCTAACTTTCTTGAGATGTTTTCAAATACGAGAAAGAAACGTGAGAATTATAGATCTGGTCGTGTAGAAACTTAGCGAAATCATTCGAGATCTATTTTGCCAACGGGATACATTGGATCGAGAGAAGTGTTCCAAGCGAAAGTAGAGTGTGCCCCTAAATCGTACCTGTTGGTGATGTGACGGTAAACGAACATCAACAAAATCAACTACAAAATGGTGCAAATTTTCATTTCAGCAATGGCAAATATAGAGTCGAAAGAATCATTCTCAGCCGCAGTAAACGGTGTGATGAAATCTAAGATTCTTCGCCATCAGTCCATGTTGAAAATAACATAGGCAAGGCTCGAGAGTGTGTTTACAAGTCGAGTACAGTAAACACCCGCGTATAAGAACCTACAATGTGGCAAGTCTGCCTGATTAGGTTCTTATATATTGAGTATTCAGTGGGAAATTAGGCTGTTCAGGTTCTTAAATTGGTTCTTATTTCATTCAGGGCTTTCAGGTATTTCTTTTGTTTCGATTGAAACTTCAAGCCCATTAATTACTGTCAGTTCACAGCACCTGACTTTGTGAGGCCTTATTCTTATTCACAACAGCAGTTTGTGGAAGAATCAGAAATCTTACAGAATACTACGAAAAGCTTTCAAAGCATCTTTAGAGTCCTTTGCAATATGCACATATGGCAGTATCAGTAATATGTATTGTAACTGTTTAGATTGAATGTAAAAAATTCTGCATAGGTTCAATGACAAAGCAACTGCAGTTTTGATCTAATTGATGATCTCTACAAATAAGAACCTATTTCAAATTTCAGGCTGAATGGGTTCTTATATATTGGGGATCTAATTTCAGAATTTCAGCCTGTAGGTTCTTAATCATTAGGTTCTTATAAGCGGGTTTTTACTGTATGAAGTCTTTGTTTTGTGCTAAGTTTGGTAAAGTAACTGGTCTTCTTGTAGTCAACAAACATTACTTATTTTCTACTGTTTTCGACCCTTTTTCTGGAGCTAAACTACGAGTATGGTTTATACATATTAAGTATACATACATATTAAGTATACATACATATTAAGTATACATACATATTAAGTATACATTCATATTAAGTATACATACATATTAAGTATACATTCATATTAAGTATACATACATATTAAGTATACATTCATATTAAGTATACATACATATTAAGTATACATTCATATTAAGTATACATTCATATTAAGTATACATACATATTAAGTATACATACATATTAAGTATACATACATATTAAGTATACATACATATTAAGTATACATACATATTAAGTATACATTCATATTAAGTATACATACATATTAAGTATACATACATATTAAGTATACATACATATTAAGTATACAACGTTTCCATTGCTGTTGGAGTAGAATTTCGAGCCAATGCCGGAAAATATTCGGCTCGTGTAGTAGAGGAACGGTTTATACACACTTAGTTATGAAATACACAGTTTATAGACATTCAGTGAAGAAGATTTTGAGATGAATTCTCAAATCCAATGAATAGACGTTTTCCTGCATCTGGAACTCTCAATTGAATTCTCACTCCAATCCATTTGATGTTTAACACGTTTTTAACGTTCTATTGAATATTCACACTTGTTAATGCTCTCAATGAAAATTTCTATCTTTTTATAAAGTATTTGAAGTAGATGTTTTTGAGAATCCAAGATTCTGTGATGAATTTTCGCATCTAATAAATAGACATTTTGTTGCTTCTGCAAGTCTCCCAAGAATTCTCACTCAAATCCAATTGATGTTTTAGACGTTTTTAACGTTCTATTGAATTGTCACACTCTTTATCTTGCTCTGAATAGACATTTATATCAGTTAAAGAATTGTATGAAGTAGATGTTTTTGAGCATCTAAGATTCTGTGATGAATTCTCACATCTATCAAATAGACGTTTTCTTGCATACGCAAATTTCTATTGAATTCTCTCTTTAACACCATTGATGTTTTAGAGATTTTTAACGTTCTGTTGAATTGCCTCATTTATTACTTAGTCGTCAATGAACATTTCTATCAGTTTAACAAGTGTTTGTCGTAGATGTTTTTGAGCATCCCTGATTCCGTGATTAATTCCCACATCTAATGAATAGATGTTTTCGTGCTTCAGCAATTCTCTGATTAATTCTCACTTCAATCCCATTGATGTCTTAGACATTTTTAACATTCCCTTGAATTCTCACATTTATTATGTAGATTGAAACGTTGTTTTCCATCACTTTAATAAGTGCTTGAAATAGATGTTTTTAAACATCCTATCTTATGTGATGAAATCTCACTTCTAGTGAAAAGAACTTTTCTTGCACGTGCAACTCTCTGTTCATTGCAAACTTCAATCCAATTGATGTTTTAAGACAATTGAACTGTCAAACTTATCATAATTTTATCAATAAACGTTTCTATCAATTTAACAAGAGTATGAAGTAGATGTTTTTGAGCATCCTTGATTCTGTGATGAATTCTCATATCTAATGAATAGACGCTTTCTTCCATCTGCAAATCTCTGTTGAATTTTCTCTTCGATCCAATCGTTGTTTTAGACGATTTTAACGTTCTATTGAATTGCCACACTTATTATAATGCTCTCAATGAAAATTTCTATCTTTTTATCAAGTTTTGAAGTAGATGTTTTTGAACATCCCTGACTCTCACATCTAATGAATAGACGCTTTCTTCCATCTGCAACTCTCTGTTGAATTCTCTCTTCAATCCAATTGGCCAATTGGCCGATTGACCTCGGCATGACGGGAGCCCCTGACGGAAAGTGCGTGGCCCTTTTTTAGAGCTAATCCGCGACTGACTTGAGACATATCTAAATAGCTAGAAATTCATTCAAGCAAGCCAATAAAATACATTCGATACTATATCAATCTGTGTAGAAATGGAAAATGAGGACTATAGATGAAAACGAGGACTATGAATGAAAACGAGGACTATAGATGAAAACGAGGACCACTAACCGGGTAGTTTCTTCCAGCTTTACTTGTCTTTGAAAACAAGGAACCAAGATAAGAAATTCCAGTACTTGCAGCAGACCAAGGGATGTAATCTGTTTCATTGTGAATGTAGTCAAATAGATTCAATGTTTGACGGTAATCAAGTAAACTTGCCCTAAAATAAATGATAACTCACATCAAAAGAAACTCACGTCACATCAGATCGCATGTTTTAACTTGCATGCCTTGCTTGTGTCATTGGTTCCCTGTGTCGTCCTATTTATTTGTGAAATTGTAAACAGGATGCTCAACAAACTCCCTTGATGCTACCTATTTCTGCTAACTCGACTCCTTCTAACGGTATTCCAAGGGTATTCCAAGGGTATTCCAAGGGTATCTTGGGTATCTTGGGTGCTCACGTGATCCGTCTTACCACATTACTTCTACTACTACTGCAGACAAACACAAAACAGATCAGTGATTTGATTTCCAACAATCGCCTTCGCCCGCACATACCTCGATCCAACATTACAAAACTTTAGACTTTTTTTACTACTTGGTAACCCATTTTCATTCACCCAGGGTACCTTGCGGGCATATTGCGATTTCAGACTATCTAAATATCAGATTTGGCTAACTCAACAAAAACATCGATCAATACAGCAGTATCTGATTTAATGGAAAGTCAACTGCAGGCATACTTTCCTATCTGTACTACTACTGCAGTGTAGAGTCCTATCAGCCACTAAGCTCAGACCAAAATTTTATTTTCCGACAGTCAGACATCGTGGCGAGCCCGCAAAAGATGCTAGGTGATGACGGCTCTTTAATGGTCATAGAAATAAGAAAGGACGAACCTTGCCAATGCAAATGCATCTCCCAGAATTCCTGCTCTATCTTTTGGTTCCAGGACCTGCAAAAGAACGAAAACTCAATTTTGCTGTGCTGATTTCAAACGGGCAAATACTTTTCTAAAACAGGGCGTCCTAAAAAGATCACGCAGACGTTTTAATGCAGCTTAGGTGAGAGAGTCCTAACTTCAATCCTTCCTTTTCTCGTAAAGTTGTATAAGATAGGCTGTAGCTGATAGCGGTTTCTTCGTCGAATTGTAAACAAATACGTATGCACCGTTGTTCAGAAGCGTCGAGAAGGGGGGGAGGGGTAGAGGGGGTAAAAGGTCAAGGGCCCGGGCCCCGAAGTGCCATAAAAGTTGATATTGCTATATATCTCTTCAGTGCATTTTTATGAAAATTTATTTGCCTAAGAGTATTTGCAAGAACCGCCGATTTTAAATACATGACACAAACTAAACCGTCGTATTGATATCATAGAAACTGGTTCTTTCCCAGCGAATCAGTTGTTGGTGTCGTAGGATCGTCGAGTTACCGTTCAAATTCAATCTTCCTCTGTAAAAAGATAATTGTCTTCATAATAATGCTTTAACCTCAGAAAATTGGATATCATCTTTCAAATAACCGAAAGATCAACATTTCCACGAAAATTTGATGATGGAGCCCATTTAAGGTTTGCTTAATGAATTGATTGTTTAATTGATCAATCAATAAGGCTTGTTTGTTTGGGTGAATCGGACAACTCAGCAACGACTGTAATTTGTCATGTAAAGGGTCTCTTAGTCAAACTTCCATGGTTTTCGACAAAATTCACCTATTGGATCGGGCCAGTCACTGATGGTTTGGAACAAGATTCAATTTCGGGCTGGAACAGTTACTGATGGCTTAGAAGGAGATTCATATTTTGGACTGGGGGCAGTCACCCGATACGACATACTCGCATACCATATGGTTTGGACCACGTCAGTTATCCAGTTCAAACTTTTTGCATACCGTGTGGTTTTTATTCATCTGCTTGATAATGTCATTCCATCCCTCCGTATCGTATGTAACACGATAAAACCCATATTGTCCAGCATTCCCCTTTATCCATTTGTTGTTACCAACAGAACTTCCCAAGGATCCTGCATACAAAAAATGGCAATGTAAAAAGGACAGATTCTGTAAGACAATTCCATCAGAAACTTTTTACTGACGCTGCCATTGAAAGTGATTACTGTTGGAAGACAAAAGTAATCTCTCGCAATCAGCAATTCAAAATAAACAAAGTCACAAAGTTTCCCTGAAACCAGTAAGGCAAATTGTCATCTGGTCCATTTCAAAGGTTGGTTTCAAGAGAAGTCATGAGTTAATAATTAAAAAGAAGAATTAATCTAGGGATTAATCTAGGATTTATGACTAGTCTTAGGATAAATCTAGGATTTATAATTAATATAGGGATTAATCTAGGATTTATAATTAATCTAGGGATTAATCTAGGATTTATAATTAATCTAGGGATTAATCTAGGATTTTTGATTAGTATAAGGATAAATCTAGAATTTATGGTTAATTTAGGGATTAATCTAGGATTTATGATTAGTCTAAGGATAAATCTAGGATTTATAATTAATCTAGGGATTAATCAAGGATTGATGATTAGTATAAGGATAAATCTAGGATTTATAATTAATCTAGGGATTAATGTAGGATTCATAATTAATCTAGGGATTAATCTAGGATTTTTGATTAGTCTAGGGATTAATCTAGGATTTATAATTAATATAGGGATTAATCTAGGATTTATGATTAGTCTAAGGATAAATCTAGGATTTATAATTAATCTAGGGATTAATCTATGATTTATAATTAATCTAGGGATTAATCTAGGATTTATAACTAATGTAAAGATCTGCTTGGGGAATTTCGTTCGTTTGATTCAGGAGTTGGGCAGGAAGCATTTCAATTGTACAACTGGTTTCAGAACAACTTTTGCGAGTTTGCTTAATTTTAATTCTATGTTGAGAGAATTTCTTTTGTCTGCAATTGCAAATCATTTTGAATTTGATGTCAATCAAAAGTAATTAATGCCATTTGTGTTATCAAATCTGCCCTAGCTTAGCAATGCGACAAGCCTGTAAAAATGATTTAAGAAACTGTACTCCTAACAATCCTTTGCAACCACACAAACCGTAAGGGGACAATATATACCAAGGAAGCAGCGAACAAAACATATGGTGTGTTTCAATGGCTTAGCGTATGGTAGTCTAAGCAAGAGCAAGCTGCGATTTTCGAATTGTTGGATTATGATGGATTACGCTGGACTGGACTGGATTGGATTGGGTTGGACCTCTTTGGATTGCGATCTTTCATAGAGCGTGTACATTTCTCTGACTCATTCGGCATACGGAAGGCCATTCTCTTCAGACAAAATAATGACAGTTGAAATGTGTTCTTTAAGCAGAAAGCAGGAATCTGCATAAAATAACAGTCACTCGCAACCTTTGCTGAGATGAATATTTTGCTTATCTCTAGGACAATTTTAAACAATAGTTTTTTTGGCAATTTTTCGACAAGAGTGATGAGAACGAATTTTGAATTCGGAACGTCGTGATTTCTAGGCAGCCTCTCTACCGACTAAATAAACAGAAATGGAGAATTTCACCTGATTTCGATTTTAGCCATTTCATTGGTTGAACAACGCAGTTTCCTGTTGTTTTATCACATAATGAATATTGTATTGGAATCTGCCAGACGTATCTAAGACACAAAATAAAATCATCATCATCATCATCATCATCATCATCATCATCATCATCATCATCATCATCATCATCATCATCATCATCATCATCATCATCATCATCATCATCTTAAATTCTTGGAACAATGGAATTTGTATACATTTATACTGTTATGCAACTGTCAAGCAAAGCTAATCTGATCTAGGGCGCCTAAATAAGAACAGAAATTGATATCTGATTGATTGATTGATATCTAAAAGAAAGTAAGTTGATTTGTCTTAAAACCTGTCCAATTTGGAATCCCATAACTTCTTGCCAGACCCTCTTGCCAGACTCAATTTATCGAATAACGCTAGGGATTTCTGATTGCATTAAGATTCTGAAGAAATATCGTCGAGAAATAACGACAAGTATTATGCCAGACAGTGACTTTATATATAAAGTTTCGAGGCAGCCTCTAATGGACCAACATTCCTCATTTGATAAAGAGACCTCTTCAGCTAACATGATGTTCAAGGAAAACATCGAAAATTGGGGTGGATCAAAATGCAATTCCAACTTATAACGATAAGTATTATGCCGGGCAGTGACTTTATCAAGTTTCGAGGCAGTCTCTAATGGACCAACGTTCCTCATTTGATAAAGAGACCTCTTCAGCTAGCATGATGTTCAAGAAAAACATCGAAAATTGGGGTGGATCAAAATGCAATTCCAACTTTATTGTGCCCAGTTTCATGGTTGCTATGGAAGAGCTGTAGGTTATTATCGTGGAAAGGTTTTACACAGCTGCATAGAATATGCTTCAACTTAGAGTTTGGGACCAATCGTTTTGGGACCTTGTTTGAGCCAATCGTTAATGCAACTGCTGATTTATGGCACACAAAAGTCAAAAAATTAATTGCTTAAAAAACAGCGATTTCCTTGTCCTCCAAAAATGTCAAAATCAAATAAACACTGAAAAACAAGGTTTCATTGCTTTGTAAACATTTTTCGGACATTTCGAAAGGTTTGGTGGTGTCATTTGCTGATAGTAAAATAGCACCGAGCCACTTTCAAATGTATAAAGGTGCAAGCATGATGCTCGGATTCAGTCTTTCAAAACCGGCATGATTTGGACATTTCTGGGGATCAAAAGAAGTGGCATTAAGAAAATAAAATGTTGTAATAGCAATAAAAATCTAGCCTACCCATAAGAGGAATTGTATTTCTCCTTGGAATAATCTGGGTTTGGGTCAAGTAGAAATCGTTTTTGTGTTATTGTTCCATCTTTAGAAATATTGACAACTGGATAGCCCATCTGTCGTGTCCACGTGTCCATAATGGCAGCTACATTGTATTTGTTAGGGGTTGCATTAGATGCCTAAATAATGAAAATAATGGGTGTTAATAGCTCAAAATAAAAATCATTGGCAACAACAACAACAACAATACAAATAGGAAAACACCTACTCAACAATCATAACAAATACAAAGTATCCAACAAAATGACTTTTGCTTGCAGCATAGATCAGAGTTCTACTTGGATACACAAATATTTGGATACAAAAACATTTGGATACAAAAACATTTGCTTGCAAAAACATTTGGATACAAAAATATTTGGATACAAGAATATTTGGATGCAAAAACATTTGGATACAAAAACATTTGCTTGCAAAAACATTTGGATGCAAAAACACTTGGATACAAGAATATTTGGATGCAAAAACATTTGGATACAAAAACATTTGGATACAAAAACATTTGGATACAAAAACATTTGGATACAAAAACATTTGCTTGCAAAAACATTTGGATGCAAAAACACTTGGATACAAGAATATTTGGATGCAAAAACATTTGGATACAAAAACATTTGGATACAAAAACATTTGGATACAAAAACATTTGGATGCAAAAACATTTGGATTCAAAAACATTTGGATACAAAAACATTTGGAAACAAAAACATTTGGATGCAAAAACACTTGGATACAAGAATATTTGGATGCAAAAACATTTGGATACAAAAGTATTTGGATGCAAAAACATTTGGATACAAAAACATTTGTATGCAAAAACATTTGGATACAAAAACATTTGGATACAAAAACATTTGGATACAAAAACATTTGGATACAAAAACATTTGGATACAAAAACATTTGGATACAAAAACATTTGGATGCAAAAACATTTGGATACAAGAATATTTGGATGCAAAAACATTTGGATACAAAAGTATTTGGATGCAAAAACATTTGGATACAAAAACATTTGTATGCAAAAACATTTGGATACAAAAACATTTGGATGCAAAAACATTTGGATACAAATACATTTGGATACAAAAACATTTGGATATAAAAACTTTTGGATACAAAAGCATTTGGATACAAAAACATTTGTTTGCAAAAACATTTGGATACAAAAATATTTGGATTCAAAAACATTTGGATACAAAAACATTTGGATGCAAAAACATTTGGATACAAAAACATTTGTATGCAAAAACATTCAAATACAAAAACCTCTGGCTGCGAAAACATTTGGATACATATACATTTGGATACAAAAACATTTGTATGCAAAAACATTTTGAAATTTTGAGATAGGCGGTATAAAAACATTAAAAATTGACGCATTTCAAAGCAATATTTAGGGTATGTGAACAATAACATGAATTTAGATACCTAGGGATTAAGAATTCAAAAAAGGGTGAATTGTGCAATTTGGCGACACGCATATCAATGACCCTTATTCATTTGTTTGCCCGTATTCTAGCGTTCATCTGTCAACACATAATGTAATGAATAACAATATTTGGAGTGTTCACGACCTACAACGATCGATAGATAATGATAGATGAAGTGTTCAAAACATTACATTCCATATTCAGGGGTCAGCAAGGATACAGTGGCATGGATGCCTCTCCCTCCCGCACGGAAAGTCATGGAGTACGCCCTAGCTCTAAAGGAGAAGCGTTTCTTCATACTCTCTGTATCATATACATACATGCACATACGTAATTAGTGAAGCCCCTGCGGGGCAAATACAACAATACCTCTGTTAAGGAATTCCACAGATCCTCAGTTCGTGCATTGCCAAAAGAATACTTGTTCAAATAACTCTACAAGAAAATTGACAAGAAGTTAATATATTTTTGCAAATTAAAAACTGTCTGTTACTAGATGAATTAAATGATGAAAGAAAGTGGAGAGAAAATGGCAGATTCGCCTTGAGAAAATCCTTTATGATTTCAGGACGAACTTGCTGATTTCAGTCAGGTAAATTTTAGAATTTCCTTAAATGTGTCCAATGTTGAATGACATATGTGCTAAGATCATTGCCTTGTTATCCCTTTTAGAAAGGGATTCTTTCACCCATCATGTACCCATGTTTGCAGTACTTACGTTCAATCCTTTGCGGAAAACAGCATTTGTTAAGAAATGATCCAACATCATCAGTATAGAGCAACCCTGTAATTAGATGACAAAGCACAATAATACTAGAGCTTCACTGTCCAATCTTCCCTACAACTATCGGGTCCTGGGGGGAACACTTGACGTGATTTGGGGGGCTTAGCAAAAACATTTCCATAACGTTCATTATGCCAATATCTCCAAAATGAAATGTATACTTGTTCTTATAACAATCTTTCCAAAATGGTCTATTAATTCATTTTTTTACTAAAATCACAAAAATTGACAACGTTCTTCACATCAAACAGACGTATACATATCTTGAAATGTATACTTGTTCTTATAACAATCTTTCCAAAATGGTCTATTAATTCATTTTTTTACTAAAATCACAAAAATTGACAACGTTCTTCACATCAAACAGACGTATACATATCTTGAAATGTATACTTGTTCTTATAACAATCTTTCCAAAATGGTCTATTAATTCATTTTTTTACTAAAATCACAAAAATTGACAACGTTCTTCACCTCAAACAGACGATTGCGCTAAAGGTGGTGGCGAGGAACTTTTTACCAAGATGCACTTCGTTCGAATTGTGAATCCTTAACGATTCTATAGGAATTCGATTAAAAAACGCTGCGAATCTTGGTAAAAAATTCCTCGCCGCCATCTTTAGCGTTTGATCAAATTTTTTGAAGTCATTAGCTTCCTCATACCAAAATCAAGAAACTGATAGTCTTCCAATGACACACCTCCAGTATATCCCCAAAATGTGCATGGTGTCATGTACCACAATCCATGTCTTGGCACGTACATCATTTACCAGAATGGAATGTGCAAGTCTTGTACCAGCACAAATTCCAAATAATCAGTATTTTCCTAACTCATTATTCTAAATTCTAATATCTATTCTAAATTTAATATCTATTCTATCCTATTCTAAATATTCTAAATCATGAGTGATTTTACCAAACGAAAATTTCTCATTTAAGTTAGCCTTTGACTAATAGATTTACATTTCAGTCTTGAATACGAGCTATGCAGTTTTTCTTCCACAGTCCTCAAAAACATTTTTTGTACTTATGATATGAAATATAACAAAGTGATTCAATTCCATTAATCATAAAAAGACCCCCTGCGAAACCTCAGCCGTGATGAAAATGTAATATACAGTGATATATTTGCCGGGGGATATTACATCTTCATCGTTTCATTCAGTCACACTCTGATGATAACTTAAGTTTGAAAGGCGTTAGTGTGCTTAGAAAAGTTTTGGTTTGTTGCACCTTGCTCTTATTGTAAATATATATATTCTAAGTAAAAATGTTTACCAGTATGCCGGGGGGATACTTACTTTTTGATAAGAAATTGAGTCAAATATTTCATTAATTTCATTTGGATGACTGACTGGCACATAAATTGGATGCGATGTAACAAGGGCATCTGCTGCGAAGGCGGAAGCTTGATCATTGATCACAATCTGCTCCATCTACAAAAAAAAGAAATTATCCAAAGGAATTGTTTCAGGTACAAAATTTGATAAGAATAACTAAATAGATAAAATCTAATGTCATAGAAAAACACCAAATTTTACTGCAGACGTGAAGGATAATGGAAATCGCAATATTATGGGTGTCAGGTAAATTTACAATAATGCTTAAAGCCATCATAAAAATATGACAGTAACCTTCCATTCATTCCAAAATTCCATTTTCCACGTTTCTTCAACATGGCCAACGCCAAAATACTCGATCTAATTTACAAAATCAAATAAAAAATGTATTTTGATCAGATCTCGATCAAAACCTAAGATTCAATCAAAGTTCAGTCAAAGATCTGAACAGTTGAAACAAGACATAGAGACCAGTCATTATCAATGGCGAGTGAGTGGCTGGAAGATATTTTTATCAATGATAACAATCTTTATAACCTCTTCATTTCCTCATTGATATTTTCAAGGGCCGTTGATTATATAGCTGTATGCTTTGGTGGCCCCACTTTGCATCAAACTTGATGACAACTTCCCAAGCAACTAACCATATTTTCTGATGGTAAGTGATGCAAAAAAGACATAGAAATGTATTCAACAGAGAAAAGTGGCATGCCACTCAAAGATACTTTGACGAAATAGGCAAGGCTTCACAAAGATCATCGAAGGATGACGTTTGCGTTCAGATAGCTGAGATCAGCTATGTTAAGTTTTCATGGCCCCTTATTCTACACTTAAGGTTTTCGGTGGCCCCCCTTCACTGCCCATTTGAAATTTTTGGTGGCTCCCCTGAATATCCTCCAACCCCTACTCAGCATTAATAACGACTGGTCCCTTACCATTCTCCAACTTGGTTCAACGTGGTTAACTCCAAAATACTCGACGTAACTTGCAAAGCCCTCATTTAACCACAGATCTGACCACCACTCATTTGTTACAAGATTGCCAAACCACTAAAAGAAACATAAAAAAACTTATTATAATTTCTCGTTATTCAGCTATTATGCTGCTCAAAGGTAACCAAAACATGAACAGGGGGTGACCAAAAACGGTTTCAACTGCTGAAAAATCTTTCATGTGGAGAAAACTTGAGATATTGAACTGAATCAAAGTTTGATTTACATCCAAAATGCTCAAGTACTTATTAATTTTTGCTCTATTTTGCTGAGCATTGGAAGTATAGCTGCCATTTAGTTCCCGAAATGTTTGTAACTTCAAACAGTTTGAAAGAGGCATATAACCCTCGATCAAAACTGTAGACATGCAAATCACTCAATCCTATCTTTATTCCTCTCAATTTGTAAGAATCAAGTCTGAATAGAAGCAACAGTGCACATGAAATCAGTTTCTCAGCCTCAAGGGAAATCATCAGTATTCTACATAATTGTCTAAATTGCCTATTGCAGTTAACATAATCACTAATTGCAAATCGAAAATGCCACAAACTTGATCAAATTTTGTTCTCTACATTACCTATTGCAATTAACATAATCACTAATTGCAAATCGAAAATGCCACAAGCTTGATCAAATTTCGTTAACAATTGAGACTGCACGGGTCAAATTCAGTCTTCGGTTCGCAACAAAAGTGTATCAGACCAGATCAGTGCTCCTTTTCCACTTTTCTTTTTAATCAGCCTTTTCAAACACCCTTATAGAATTCTATATTCGAATATTGAATTCTATAGAATGATTTTGCTCAGGAGCACTGTCACTGTCAATGCACTTGAAGCGAAAGAGCATTATAATAATCAAAAACTGAACTGTACACTGTAAATATGCTCTCAGATTCTTTCTTAGTTCAGCTAAAAAGCCGATTTAAAACTTACTTGGTGCACGAGTTCATGTGACACAACAATGGCAACTCTTTGTTTGTTACTTTCTGATGATCTCCCAGGAGAATACAAAAGTGCCGTTTCCCTGTATGTGATTAGTCCCCAGTTTTCCATTGCGCCTGCAGCGAAATCTGGAATCGCGATCATATCTGACGAAGAGAATGATTGAATGGTCAAGAGAATGATTGAATGATCAGGAGAATGATTGAATGATTAAGTAAATGATTGAATGATTAAGTAAATGACCAGTCTGATTGAGAGTGATGTCAAGGGAGGCTGTGCTAATGCCAATTTTTGAGGCTTGTCTTCGTAACTTCGTGCTTGTTTGCACATGGTGGAAGGACGGAATTCCTATCAAGCTGTCTTGGATTGAGAACTTGCTGAAATAGATTAGCAGCCAGTGAATCTACGGAATGTTACTTGGGGGCCTCACAAACAGTCGCTTTTATACCTTATTCGCTATTTATTGCTGAAGATGGTTTAGTTCATTTATTGCAGCGTTGATGTAAAGTACTGCAAAACCATCAGCAAGCTGTGATATCTCCTTTTCGGTCTGTTTTTCTTTCTGAAATCCCCGGTCTCGATCTCACAAATATGGACTCAAAGCATTGTGTGAGTTGCTTCTCTATGGTAGCCCTCAGCTCACTATAATCGAAAACAGAATAATCCTAGAAGCAACTATGTCATTCATTGATAGATCGATGCGGTTGAACTAAATACCAATATTAGCAGCTATCCCTAGTTGTCTGTGGTGTAATGTGTGAGATTGTCGTACTGTTTTGTAGTGTGAGGTGCGGCGTGAGGCCATGTGGCACACCACGCTCAATAAACACAGAGTCATGACAAAGTTATCGAACAATTGAACAATGAACAAAGTCATGACGCCTTCTTTTAGCCGTGGGGCTGCCACTGCTTTTCAGGGTGCTGCGGGCTGGGTGCCTTCTTGGGGGTTCGGTGGGTGGTGCTTGAATCTTGCGATGGCGAGATTTGGGTTCCGCTTGCTGGGCTCCCTGGGTGGGGCTTGGTGTGTGGTGCTCTGCAGGTTGGTGGTGGCTCTATGGCTGGGGGCGGATTTGCTCTACATGGTTTTTCGTCGTACCTTAATGTAGCGTAGTGTTTATTGGTAAGGCGTGGTGTAGTGTTATGTTGTGTTCTTCTGTTAGTTGATTTTTAGATTATTGTTAAAATTATTGTGAGAGCCATTCATAGTGGGGACTAGATGACCATGTGTCTTTTCCCGCTATGATTGGCTCAGATTATTGTATTGTTGTTTCTTTTAATATTATATGTATAGAAAAAAAAAATCCTCCAATTCGCTTCGCTAGAAGTAACCTATTTTGATCACACAATAATGAAAGCGTCAGAGGCAGTGTCATCAAACCCATCTTAATTGTCTCCTATTTCATGGAATGAATGCGTGTTTTTCTGCGGGAGACGGGCAGTCATTTTGTGATCCCATGCCAACAGAACTGGACTGACTGGAAAAAGGTGGGGTGGGGTGGGGGGGCAAAGGCATTTTGTAATGTCAACAGAATGAGAAAGGTCTGTTACTTTTATTTGATTCTATATGTTGGTGTAATTTTTGTTCAAATTTCCTATAACGCTGCATTGACTAACTAATTATGTTGCTAGTTATGACAAAGATGAAGTTATCATGGCGATGACAATTATGATGAATTTATCAGATTCAAGACTCACCAGCTTTTGGCAATGGATATGAAATGTTATAATATTTCTCAAAATATGGAAGTATCTTTGTTCCAATATCTGCTGAGTATTCTAACTGATCAACTTGGTCCACTGGGGCATAATACGTCATCTGAAATGATACATATAAAACCCCGTATGAGTAAAAACTTCGTTCCAATTTCAAAGGCTAATTCTCGTTAGTGATTCCTCAAATGATGTTGGTAAGTATTCAATTTAATGGTGGATGCGTTCAAACTAAATTCAAGAATCACCAGGCTGAAATCTGCCACTCCGTGCTGAAATCATGCAGCATTTTTTCGAGAAAATTCCTTCAAGAAACCTTAAGACGAGCCTAAAACAGGGTTCCATCGAGAATATCCCTAATAATTTCAGGACAGCGTGGCCGATTCAGCGTGGTAAGTTCTGAAACTGATTTGAACATGTCAACCATTAAAATATATTCCCTTCGATATAATCGTCCTGATATCTAGGAAAAAGTAACCTTTCAAACGGGGGATGGACTTTTTACTCACTGCCTCGAAATGGTTGAGTAAAAAAGAATGTAGAAATTGGTGCAGATGACGAAAGCGATAACTATTCAAGACAGTAGGAACTAGCGTTTATGAGCCATTGTCACGCCAGAGCCTTTGCATGGCAAGCTGCAGTCTCAGTATGTCTCTAAATCAAATTTGGCTCTGCAGAAAAAACATGGATCGGCACTGCAGTGGTTGAAATGATAGAAAAGTCCGACTTTAGTTGAGTCTTCTATGACTCCTCCACTGCGGTAATGTGGATACATATATTTTTGCTTTGAGGCCAAACTTGATTTTGAGACGGTCTGAAATTACAGCAGGCCTGTAAAGGACACTGGGTAATAATAGCTCTTTAAAAACAGAGAATTGTAAAAGGACGGAAAAGTACAAACCGCAACATTGCTAGTTGATTTCATACTCCTTTTTCCAAAATCACAAACAACAAAGGCTAGCAGGTAAGTAGGCATTTTGACAGTCTTCTGAAAATGATCAGCTTTAAGGCCACCTTTCGTTGTTGTTGATACAATGGGCATATTTGACAGAGCGATGAAGGATGGGTCATGAACCAGGGTTATGTTGAACGTGGCTTTTAGGGCTGGCTCATCAAAACATGGGAAAGCCCTCCGTGCATCAGTTGGCTGAAACTGTGTAGCTGCTATTGTGCTGCAATGAAAATACATGGTAAGTAAGATCAAGAAACGGGGGTAAGCAACGAGGGTAATTTGAATATTCTACATGGGCTCTGCAGTGCTTTGAAAGGCACGTGGAAGAGCTTCTCCCCCCCCCCAATCCAAAAACTATCTTAGCGGATCCATTGATTGAAATCAAAAGGAAGAGAACAAAACATTACTTGCGGCTCTCAATAGAAGATAACCGATTTGATTCTCTTTGTTTGTTTGCATTCAAGAGAAATCAAACGTGTGTAAATTATTCACGAGTTTCCTCCTCAAGCCAAGAGCATGAAATCATTTCATAATTTCTGATACAAGACTACGTTCACACTATTTCATCTTCGTTTTTATCAGTGTTTGTGGATGAAAACGCTGCCCGTTCACATTTTTTTCTTGGTCCATTTTTAAACAAATACGCCATAAAAACGAAATGTAAACAAAACGAAATGTAAACAAAACGAAATGTAAACAAAACGAGTTTACATTGCTCCAGCAAAATGGTGTTGTTAATTCCTTTTTCAAAACATAGCCTTTTGTTAATAGTTGTGTAAAAGGCGCCAATAGGGACTTTGAATGCCATTGTAATCAAAAGTCTATTAACAAAGGACTGTGAAGCATTTTCAAATGTCTCCCTTTTTGGCGTTCACACTGAAAACCGATCGCTTTCAAAACGCACCGTTTTCAAATTTATGCGTTTTCATTAGCGTTTTCGAAAAGCTCCGTTGCCACGGCGGAGCAAATGTGAACGCAAGGCGAAAACGGAGAAGATTTACTCCGTTCTTAGATGAAAACGGAGCAATGTGAACGAAGCCTGAGCCTGGTTTTTACTGGATTATTATTCATAGTTTAAGATTGCTGATGCTCTGTTTCATAAGAAATTAATTGTCTTAGCTATAGTACCGACGATGATCGCCAATGAGCTCCGAAAACAAAATGTTTGATCCTGAAAGTAATCGACGATGGTCAATGATGAGATATGAAAACAAAATGTTTGATAATTTTTTCCAATGGTATCGAATGCATTAGTTTCGAAATAAATTTGCGTAAAAAGAAATGGGTATTGTTCAGCGTTTATCGACCACCAAATCAGTCGCAGGATTACTTACTTGAAAACTTGGGTCGTGCACTCGACCACTATAGCGAAAATTATGAAAACTTTATGTTTATAGGAGATTTCAATATGACTGAAACTGAGGAGCAGCTGAAAAATTTTCTGGACCTATATAGTCTTAAAAATCTTGTGCGCGAGCCAACATGTTACAAGTCTCAAACAGCAAAGTGCATAGATCTCGTATTGACAAATCGAAATAGGAGTGTGCAACAAACTACTACAGTTGAAACTGGCTTGTCAGATTTCCATAAAATGGTTGTTTCTGTTCTTAAAACCACTTTTCCTAAACACGGACCAACTGTAATTAACTACAGAAATTACAAAAACTTTAACGAAATTGTTTTCAGAAATGATCTGCGGGACGAATTAGGGAAAATAGAACCATCCAATTTGAATTATACTTCATTCGAAACTACAGGGTGTCCCAGAAAATTTGTGCCCCGTTTGCCTGAAGACCACGACAAAGCAGCAAAAGGTCGTCACCATATTTTGGCATGATGTTGCTCGCAAGATGTTAAATTAAAGTTTGCTTCCATCCCCGTAAAAATCCGTTAAGAAATGATGGAGCTATGACGTTCAGAAGACCAAATTTCTCTGATGACTGAAACCAGCGGTCGGCCATTTTGTATTACTATTTTTGCAACGATAATCAGCTTCATGGATGAGCTGAAACAGTAGCCTCCAATCTCATAGCTCTCGCGAAAGTTTCAATAATCATCAGAGACTTCAGCTATTTCTTACCCCACGATCCTTTATTGAATGTCAAAACGAAGACGAGGATCCCATGATAAAATAAACAATCGAAAGGCAATGACAAAAATATAGTCACATTTTTTTTGCAGGTGTGATGAGTGCAGCAATTATTTAGTTTATCTATCAGTTCAAAATGAGGCAATACAGCTCCAAAAATCTTTTGCCCTTCTCGTTTCTTTTAGTTCATTGTCTTCGGTAGTAAATCAACAATTGCTTGTAACAAATGAAGGGAGAAATCTGAGTAGGGATACGCTAGGGATGGCGACAAATTAAATGTGAAATATATTTTTGTCGAAGCTTTTGATTTTTATTACTTTGGGAATTCTAATCTTCACTTTTGCATTCTATCAAAGATCGTGGAGTAAGAAATAGTCTAACTCTCTGATGATTATTGGAACTTTGATGAGAGCTATGACATTAAAGGCTGCTATTTCAGTTCATCCATGAAGCTGTTTATCTTTGCAAAATAGTAAGATAAAATGGCCGACCACTGGTTTCAGTCAACAGGCAGATTTGGTCTTCTGAAAGTCATAGCTCCATCATTTTTCGACGGATTTTCACGGGAACGGTGGCAAACTTTAATTGAACATCTGAAGAGCAACGTCATGGAAAAGGATAGTGATAATCTTTTGCCGTTTTCTCGCAATCTTCAGGCAAACGGGGCACAATTTTTCTGGGACACCCTGTACTTTTAATAGACTTCTAGACAAGCATGCTCCAATTAAAAAGAAATATGTGCGTGCAAATGACAAACCATTTATGACCAGAGCTCTGCGTAAAGCCGTAATGTTACGTTCTAGACTTCGTAATAGATATAACAAAAATCAAACTATTGAAAATTGGAACGAATTTCGCAAGCATCGCAACTCCTGTGTTAAGTTATTTCGAAGGGAAAAAAGAAATTATTATAATAACCTAGACATTTCACTTGTCACTGACAATAAGAAATTCTGGAAAACCGTGAAACCTCTCTTCTCGGACAAACTACAGTCTAAGAATAAAATAGTTTTGATTGAAGATGAAACTATCATTTCCAACGATGACGAGGTAGCAGAAACCATGAACGAATTTTTCGTCTCTGTAACGGATTCCCTTGGCATAAAAGAAAGCTCTGGTTACGAAAATGCAACAGAAGGAATCACAGATCCTATTGATAAGGCTGTACCCAAATTCTCCAATCATCTTAGTATTCTGAAAATCAAAAATCATTACCAAAATGCTGGTTCCTTCCACTTTCAGAAAGTTACCCCCGATGCTTTGGACAAAGAGGTCAGGGATCTAAATCCCAGGAAAGCTACAACGCACAAAAATGTTCCTCCTAAAATCCTCAAGTTAAATTCTGATATATGTGTAGAACCTTTGACGCAAATCTTTAATGATTGCATAGAAAATTCGTCCTTTCCTCATGAACTAAAGTGCGCGGATGTCACATCTCTTCCCAAGAATGGACCATCCAATTCTAGGACTAACTTTCGGCCAATCAGTGTTCTGCCTACGGTCTCAAAGCTGTTTGAAAGAATAATGGATAAACAAATAGTTGCGTATATTACACCCTTTTTATCGTCACTTCTCTGTGGCTTTCGAAAAGGTTACAATGCCCAGCACGCTCTCGTAAGGCTCTTAGAAAAATTTAAAATTAGCCTTGATGAAGGTGGTAAGGCAGGAGCTGTTTTGATGGATCTCTCCAAGGCATTTGATTGTATAAGGCATGATCTGTTGATTGCAAAATTGCACGCCTATGGCTTCTCTCGCGAAGCATTAACACTTATTAACAATTACCTCACAAATAGACAACAAAGAGTTAAAGTAAATGGGTCATTCAGTTCTTGGAAAAGCGTCGTACGTGGTGTTCCACAGGGGTCAGTCTTAGGGCCTCTGTTATTCAACATCTACATTAATGATCTTTTACTCTTTATTCAAGACTCGGATATATGTAACTATGCAGATGATACTACAATCTATACCTGCAATAAGAACCTCGATAACATAGTTCATAAGCTTGAAAATGATTGTAAGATAGCATTGAAATGGTTTGCTGACAACTTTATGAAATTGAATGCAGATAAATGCCATTTGTTGGTTCTTGGGCAGAGATGTGACGATCCTGTTACTGTTAGGATTGGAAGTGCTAACGTTGTAAATAGCTATGAAGAGAAACTACTGGGAGTTCAAATTGATAGTAAACTCTCCTTCGAAAACCATGTTTCCAAACTGTGCCAGAAGGCTAGCAATAAACTTTACGCACTTGCTCGCATATCACCATACATGGATCAGAGAAAATTGAGAGCTCTCATGAGGGCATTTATTACCAGTCAATTTCAATACTGTCCTTTAATCTGGATGTTTCACAGCAGGCAGCTCAATAAGAAAATTAACAAAATACAGGAAAGGGCTTTGAGAATAATTTATAAGGATGCCGAATCTACTTATAGTGAACTATTAGAGAAGGACTGTGCTGTTACTATTCATACAAAGAACCTTCAATTACTTATGACTGAGATGTACAAAACCAGAAATGACCTGAATCCTTCTTTCATGCAGGAAATTTTCTGTGAAAATGAAAGTCATTACAATATGCGAAACAATGTCCAATTTGTTCAACCAAGGGTGAGATCGGTGGGTAATGGCACAGAAAGCATCAGATTTAAAGGTCCACAACTATGGCAAATGCTACCGCAAACAATACGACGCTCGGGATCCCTTGCTCAGTTTAAAGCAAATATAAAAAACTGGAAGGGAGAAAATTGTCCATGCAAGCTGTGTCGCACTTTCATTCCGAACTTGGGCTTTTTATGATGTTTTTAAAGATTTGTTTTATTGTATACTTTGACGAATTTTAAATAGTTTTAACAACTCTGTATCTTTTATCCACACTTTGTAATATATATTTTTAGCGTTGGAATTAATTAGCTAAATATTTTAGCTATCAGTTATTTTGTTGCCAACGATAAAGAAATTGTTAATAATAATAATAAAAAAATGATCCTGAAAGTAATCGATGATGGTCAATGATGAGCTCCGAAAACAAAATGTTTGATCCTGAAAGTAATCGACAATGGTCAGTGATGAGCTATGAAAACAAAATGTTTGATCCTGAAAGTAATCGATGATGGTCAATGATGAGATATGAAAACAAAATGTTTGATCCTGAAAGTAATCGATGATGGTCAGTGATGAGCTCCGAAAACAAAATGTTTGATCCTGAAAGTAATCGATGATGGTCAGTGATGAGCTATGAAAACAAAATGTTTGATCCTGAAAGTAATCGATGATGGTCAATGATGAGATATGAAAACAAAATGTTTGATCCTGAAAGTAATCGTTGATGGTCAGTGATGAGATATGAAAACAAAATGTTTGATCCTGAAAGTAATCGCTGATGGTCAATGATGAGCTATGAAAACAAAATGTTTAATCCTGAAAGTAATAGATGATGGTCAGTGATGAGCTATGAAAACAAAATGTTTGATCCTGAAAGTAATCGATGATGGTAAATGATGAGATATGAAAACAAAATGTTTGATCCTGAAAGTAATCGACAATGGTCAATGATGAGATATGAAAACAAAATGTTTGATCCTGAAAGTAATCGACGATGGTCAATGATGAGATATGAAAACAAAATGTTTGGTCCTGAAAGTAATCGACGATGATCACCGATGAGCTCCGAAAACAAAATGTTTGATCCTGAAAGTAATCGATGATGGTCAGTGATGAGCTCCGAAAACAAAATGTTTGATCCTGAAAGTAATCGACGATGGTCAATGATGAGATATGAAAACAAAATGTTTGATCCTGAAAGTAATCGATGATGGTCAATGATGAGCTCCGAAAACAAAATGTTTGATCCTGAAAGTAATCGATGATGGTCAGTGATGAGCTATGAAAACAAAATGTTTGATCCTGAAAGTAATAGATGATGGTCAGTATGAGCTATGAAAACAAAATGTTTGATCCTGAAAGTAATCGATGATGGTCAGTGATGAGCTATGAAAACAAAATGTCTGATCCTGAAAGTAATCGATGATGGTCAATGATGAGCTATGAAAACAAAATGTTTGATCCTGAAAGTAATCGATGATGGTCAATGATGAGATATGAAAACAAAATGTTTGATCCTGAAAGTAATCGATGATGGTCAATGATGATATATGAAAACAAAATGTTTGATCCTGAAAGTAATCGATGATGGTCAGTGATGAGATATGAAAACAAAATGCTTGATCCTGAAAGTAATCGATGATGGTCAATGATGATATATGAAAACAAAATGTTTCATCCTGAAAGTAATCGATGATGGTCAATGATGAGATATGAAAACAAAATGCTTGATCCTGAAAGTAATCGACGATGGTCAGTGATGAGCTATGAAAACAAAATGTTTGATCCTGAAAGTAATAGATGATGGTCAGTGATGAGCTATGAAAACAAAATGTTTGATCCTGAAAGTAATCGATGATGGTCAGTGATGAGCTATGAAAACAAAATGTTTCATCCTGAAAGTAATCGATGATGGTCAGTGATGAGATATGAAAACAAAACGTTTGATCCTGAAAGTAATCGATGATGGTCAGTGATGAGATATGAAAACAAAATGTTTGATCCTGAAAGTAATAGATGATGGTCAGTGATGAGCTATGAAAACAAAATGTTTCATCCTGAAAGTAATCGATGATGGTCAATGATGAGATATGAAAACAAAATGTTTGATCATGAAAGTAATCGATGATGGTCAGTGATGAGCTCCGAAAACAAAATGTTTGATCCTGAAAGTAATCGACGATGGTCAATGATGAGATATGAAAACAAAATGTTTGATCCTGAAAGTAATCGATGATGGTCAATGATGAGCTCCGAAAACAAAATGTTTGATCCTGAAAGTAATCGATGATGGTCAGTGATGAGCTATGAAAACAAAATGTTTGATCCTGAAAGTAATAGATGATGGTCAGTATGAGCTATGAAAACAAAATGTTTGATCCTGAAAGTAATCGATGATGGTCAGTGATGAGCTATGAAAACAAAATGTCTGATCCTGAAAGTAATCGATGATGGTCAATGATGAGCTATGAAAACAAAATGTTTGATCCTGAAAGTAATCGATGATGGTCAATGATGAGATATGAAAACAAAATGTTTGATCCTGAAAGTAATCGATGATGGTCAATGATGATATATGAAAACAAAATGTTTGATCCTGAAAGTAATCGATGATGGTCAGTGATGAGATATGAAAACAAAATGCTTGATCCTGAAAGTAATCGATGATGGTCAATGATGATATATGAAAACAAAATGTTTCATCCTGAAAGTAATCGATGATGGTCAATGATGAGATATGAAAACAAAATGTTTGATCCTGAAAGTAATCGACGATGGTCAGTGATGAGCTATGAAAACAAAATGTTTGATCCTGAAAGTAATAGATGATGGTCAGTGATGAGCTATGAAAACAAAATGTTTGATCCTGAAAGTAATCGATGATGGTCAGTGATGAGCTATGAAAACAAAATGTTTCATCCTGAAAGTAATCGATGATGGTCAGTGATGAGATATGAAAACAAAACGTTTGATCCTGAAAGTAATCGATGATGGTCAGTGATGAGATATGAAAACAAAATGTTTGATCCTGAAAGTAATAGATGATGGTCAGTGATGAGCTATGAAAACAAAATGTTTCATCCTGAAAGTAATCGATGATGGTCAATGATGAGATATGAAAACAAAATGTTTGATCATGAAAGTAATGGACGATGGTCAGTGATGAGCTATGAAAACATAATGTTTGATCCTGAAAGTAATCGATGATGGTCAATGATGATATATGAAAACAAAATGTTTGATCCTGAAAGTAATCGATGATGGTCAATGATGATGTATGAAAACAAAATGTTTGATCCTGAAAGTAATCGATGATGGTCAATGATGAGCTATGAAAACAAAATGTTTGATCCTGAAAGAAATCGATGATGGTCAATGATGAGATATGAAAACAAAATGTTTGATCCTGAAAGTAATCGATGATGGTCAGTGATGAGATATGAAAACAAAATGTTTGATCCTGAAAGTAATTGATGATGGTCAGTGATGAGATATGAAAACAAAATGTTTGATCCTGAAAGTAATAGATGATGGTCAGTGATGAGCTATGAAAACAA
The DNA here is from genome assembly GCA_964019985.1 of Aurelia sp. 4 Dawson et al 2005. Lineage (NCBI taxonomy): Eukaryota > Metazoa > Cnidaria > Scyphozoa > Semaeostomeae > Ulmaridae > Aurelia > Aurelia sp. 4 Dawson et al 2005. The sequence goes on along the minus strand of OZ026512.1, from coordinate 9,462,082 downwards.
AATGTTTGATCCTGAAAGTAATCGATGATGGTCAGTGATGAGCTATGAAAACAAAATGTCTGATCCTGAAAGTAATCGATGACGGTCAATGATGAGCTATGAAAACAAAATCTTTGATCTTGAAAGTAATCAACGATGGTCAATGATGAGCTATGAAAACAAAACGTTTGATCCTGAAAGTAATCGATGATGGTCAGTGATGAGATATGAAAACAAAATGTTTGATCCTGAAAGTAATCGATGATGGTCAGTGATGAGCTATGAAAACATAATGTTTGATCCTGAAAGTAATCGATGATGGTCAGTGATGAGCTATGAAAACAAAATGTTTGATCCTGAAAGTAATCGATGATGGTCAATGATGAGATATGAAAACAAAATGTTTGATCCTGAAAGTAATCGATGATGGTCAGTGATGAGCCATGAAAACAAAATGTTTGATCCTGAAAGTAATGGACGATGGTCAGTGATGAGCTCCGAAAACAAAATGTTTGATCATGAAAGTAATGGACGATGGTCAGTGATGAGCTATGAAAACGAAATGTTTGAACCTGAAAGTAATCGATGATGGTCAATGATGATATATGAAAACAAAATGTTTGATCCTGAAAGTAATCGATGATGGTCAATGATGATATATGAAAACAAAATGTTTGATCCTGAAAGTAATCAATGATGGTCAGTGATGAGCTATGAAAACAAAATGTTTGATCCTGAAAGTAATCGATGATGGTCAATGATGATATATGAAAACAAAATGTTTGATCCTGAAAGTAATCGATGATGGTCAATGATGATATATGAAAACAAAATGTTTGATCCTGAAAGTAATCGATGATGGTCAGTGATGAGCTATGAAAACAAAATGTTTGATCCTGAAAGTAATCGATGATGGTCAATGATGAGATATGAAAACAAAATGTTTGATCCTGAAAGTAATCGATGATGGTCAATGATGAGATATGAAAACAAAATGTTTGATCCTGAAAGTAATCGATGATGGTCAGTGATGAGATATGAAAACAAAATGTTTGATCCTGAAAGTAATCGATGATGGTCAGTGATGAGATATGAAAACAAAATGTTTCATCCTGAAAGTAATAGATGATGGTCAGTGATGAGCTATGAAAACATAATGTTTGATCCTGAAAGTAATCGATGATGGTCAGTGATGAGCTATGAAAACAAAATGTCTGATCCTGAAAGTAATCGATGATGGTCAATGATGAGCTATGAAAACAAAATCTTTGATCCTGAAAGTAATCGATGATGGTCAGTGATGAGATATGAAAACAAAATGTTTGATCTTGAAAGTAATCAACGATGGTCAATGATGAGCTATGAAAACAAAATGTTTCGATGATGGTCAATGATGAGATATGAAAACAAAATGTTTGATCCTGAAAGTAATCGATGATGGTCAGTGATGAGCCATGAAAACAAAATGTTTGATCCTGAAAGTAATGGACGATGGTCAGTGATGAGCTCCGAAAACAAAATGTTTGATCATGAAAGTAATGGACGATGGTCAGTGATGAGCTATGAAAACAAAATGTTTGATCCTAAAAGTAATCGATGATGGTCAATGATGATATATGAAAACAAAATGTTTGATCCTGAAAGTAATCGATGATGGTCAATGATGAGATATGAAAACAAAATGTTTGATCCTGAAAGTAATGGACGATGGTCAATGATGGTAACTGATGAATCACGACCTAACAAAACCATGATTAAAGTTGCAATGTTAAATATAATTGGAAACTGCTTTCTGACAGATTTTAAAACCCCATTTAAAAGCCTATAACCTGAATTCATGATCCATAACATAAGAGGACAAACAACGTATTTTGAAAAGTTTAGGTTTTCATATGCGGGTTTTGCACTGTATCTCCATCTTTTCATTTGAAAAAGGTTAATTATTTGTTTAACTGAATGAAGTCTAGTATTTCACCTATCAATCAATCAATCAATAAATCAATTTATCAATTGATCAGAAAAAACAAATTGATCATCACTAAAAACAAAAGATATAACGGATGAGTCAAAAAAGTTTACGGATTTGGCGGACTGTGGAGGAAAAATTATGCGGCCGATGTTCAAAATTGAAATTTTAATCTACCAGTGAAGGCCTAACCTTAGATGAGAAAATTTTGATAGGTGAATTCAATCATCATTTAGACCTAGAAATTAGGAAGATGCTGGTAGACGGCCAAATTGGGAACAAAGATTTCCAAATAATTTACTGGCTACTGACATCCGAATTCTTTATTTCAAACTGGCATTGTAAACTTCATTGCCTCATAAATCGTGAACCAGAATGGAACGTGGAAGTCTCGATTCACAAACAAACCTCATATAGGCATTTTTCCAATTGTCTGGTCTTAAACATGCGTGATCTTACCAAACAAAATTTCTCATCTAAGTTATCATTTGACTGATAAATTGGCATCTTAATTAGCCAGCCAAAGGCGGCGTAAATTTTTTGGACTCACCCGCGGTACCACACGGTACCCGCGGTATAGATCTACTTACACCTGTTTTCCATTTTGCCGTTTGTATGTACTTTTATAAAGTCCTTTTAAATCTCCCGCCAATTTTGCATCGTATTCAAAATAAAGTGAATAATTGCCAGAAGTTAAGCTGGATTCCATTTGAAATACATAATATTGATTTGTCTTGTATTCAAACATCTTTTTGACCTTCAAAATAAACAGAAAACATATCAACTTGCACAAAAACATACATAGGATTCAAATTCTTCTTGGCTAATAAATCAAAGAAACGTCTGAGATCCGTAATTCAAATGTTGGATGGGCCAGTACCCACACTCTTTCCTTTTATCTGCAATTCATTATAGAAATAACCACTTTTCAGACTAGATAAATGTTCACAAGATCATTTTTAAATGTTGAAAAGGTGGCCAAATATTTACCAACTAGATTCTTCCACTTCGAAATTTAAGTGGTGTGTATCAAACTTCAAGATCCTTCTCTTTTCGGAGAAACAGTTTGCTTTCGTTATAAATTTTCTTGATTTGGCGGCAAAGGCTTTGAATATTGGCCTTTGTGCTTTGAGTTTAGCCAATCATTCGTCTGGGCATTATTGTCACGTGGCCTCGCATTTTCATTAGTTTTCCTGATGTTCAGGCATAGGGAATCCAACGGGAACTGCGGAGGCGCGTGACAGAATCAATAGGGAAATCCTCCGCAATCTCCGCTCTTTCGCCTCCGCAGTTCCCGTTCCACACCGCTGCGCCGTCGCAGAGGAAAAACAAAGAAATTTTTCAAAATCGCTCATATCATCTGGCCATTGATGAAAGAAACGAAAAACGTATCTAAATCCATCATTTACGAAGGAAACGATCGGATTTTACTTTCATTCAGAGAGCAATCTTAGAAGTGGATTCCCTGTGGTTCAGGCCGGCTTACAAGATCATATTCGCATAAAATTTGAATTTGCTTCACATTTTTTATGTGATCACAGAATGTGATCGTGTAAACGGGAAAAAACGAAGTTTCTTGAAATTATGTGAAGCAATTAAGATTAATCCCCTTTAATGTGCCATCACAGATTTTTCATTTGAAGGCTGGTCAAAGGAAAATATGTGATAGCAAATTAAAGGGGATTATATTTTTGATTGCTTCAAATAACTTCAAGCAACTTGTGATGCCCGTTTACACGATCACATTCGGTGATTACATAAAAACCGTGAAGCAAATTTTATGTTAATATGATCGCGTACACCGGCCTTTAAATCGGCTTACTTGTATCTTAATTTATTCATTCCACGAACGGAACTGATGAGTGTTCGATGAAACGCGTTTTTAGTTTCTTCACTACAACAATTAATTTATTTTCCTTCTGCTCAAAGTTACAGCAGGTTAATTAGTTGTCTCTCTTGCAGGATTTAACAGTTTTAGGTAGGTAGATATTTGTATTTAACGTTAGCCCGCGAAAGTCTGAGAGACTTATTTCCAGCAGGGATGTTTTACCATCAGTTCGCCGCAGCTACCCGCCACAGCTACCAGATTTCCCTCACATGGCTCTGGTCGACCCGGGTTAGTGTTACGGACAGCGACCAAACTGTCCAACGTGGGATTTGAACCTACGGCCGTTCTGACCTTTGGTTTACAAGTCAGACGCCTTAACCACTCGGCCACACGCTCACTAGTCATAAGATTTTTTCCCTAGTCATAAGATAATCTAGTTATTTGATAATTTCCCTTTTATCATTTCATAGAAGATAAATAGCCGTAATTGAAAGGTTTTGTTTTCAAGATTTTCAAGTCGAGAACGGTACTAATTTTGACGATGTTTTTCAAAGGGCAATGATCATCTTTGTGACTTAGATATGAAGAACGCGTGTATAGGTCATTTCCCAATAATTTGTATAAGATTTAGGTATGTAGTTAAAGCTAGGATGGCACGTTCCCTACTGAAATCAGGTCAAGGGCCCCTGGATCAGATCCATCCTCCCTCTATCACTGCATACGTATTTCATGAATACTCTGGATGTATCTTCAGAATGAGAATTCTCTAAATGTCATACCTTAAGAGCTGTTCCATCCTTATGAACTTCAGCTTTCTTCACAACCATATTAGCAATGTGAATGATGACATATTCTGTCGGTGCGGTGATCGTAACAAATGCTGTCGAAACTCCTTTGAATGTTCCAGCTTTCAAATCAACCGTAAGTTCGACATTATAATGATATGGCGTAACATTTTTCGGCAAACGAATATTGGTGAAAGGACCAGTTGGCATTTTCGTCGTTGGAGCTGTAAGAAAGAGTGAACATTTAATATCTAAATTTTATGGCAGACCTTTGAGGGACGTTTGATCACGTTCGAAGTGCTTTCATATTAATGAGCATACGGCCTTGCAACGAACCTTCAATGATTTTTCAAACCCAGATGCTTTACCGACATCGAGTGAACCTTGGCACAGTCTACCAAGCGGCACAAGAAGCTGCCGTTTTAAACACAGTCTACAGCTTTTAGCTTGTCGTTGTTGCTGCTGCTGTTGTTGTTAGCTTTCAGCAATTTAAATTTTACAAGGCAGTTTTGAAATGAGTAGATTTGGTATTGTATGGTTAACTATACACTTAAATAGGATATAAACCAACCAAATTGATGAAAAAATCAAGAGCTCCTTATTAACAGCATCACGCATGTACCCGATGAAAATTTAAAATCAACCTCAAATTAGCCATCATTCTTGCTCACGTCAGCATTTTTCTTTCTTTGGTCACGAAAAGCAACAAAATTGACCAAAATTGGAATAACCGCGATTATGATAATGCTGATTATGATAATTATGTTAATTATGATAGAATACATCGAATAACACTACTCTGAAAAAGAAATTCGCAAAATATAGCAATTTTGCACTGCTACCCATTGCCTAATTTCGCTAATTGCCTAATTTCGCTAATTTCACTAGTTACCTAATGTACTTTCATTGCGAAAATTGACATTTGAGAATTTGCACTTTTGCCAAGGTCAGTCCCCGATTCTTGTCTCCCTCCCCCTCAAATATTACAATGAAACTTCGGGAAAGATGCACATTAGGCAACGGGTAGCAGCAAAAAGTCAACAATTTTCAAGGACACAGTCTTTCTCCTTGCAGAGTTTTTAAATTGATCTACTTGGGGGGGAGGGGTTGGGGCTTTCCCGTCTAAAATACAGGGTGTCCCAAAAAAGCTGTGCCCCGTTTTTGTTGCTGCTGTGTAGGAGCCATTGATCCAATTATCTCGGTTTTTACACAGTTGCAAAGGTCAGGCTTCAACTTAGAGTTTGAGACCTTGTTTGAGTCAATCTGGCACGTGGGTGCTGAATTATGGGAGAGAAAAGGCCAAAACGAAACAGCACTTCTATTGTTCCCCAGGAATTTCACAATGAAGTAAATTTTCAAACAAATGGCTTATGCATTGTATTAAAGTTTGTACCACATTTTTTAAACGGTAGAAGGTGGTCGCTTATGAAAAGACACCGCTGTTAGCCCTTCAAAAGATTTAGCAAAAATTTTAATACCACGCTAGAACCGTTTCTTTGAAAACTTACTTTGTTGTGAAATTCCTGGGGATAAATGGAAGTACTGTTTTTGAAGCAGCGACTTCTTCTACCTTTTCTCTCCCATAATTCAGCACCCACGTGCCAGATTGACTCAAACAAGGTCTCAAACTCGAAGATGAATCCTGACCTTTGCAACTGTGTAAAAACCGAGATAATTGGATCTATGGCTCCTCCACAGAAGTCCCACAAACAGGGCACAATATTTTTGGGACACCTTGTGTGGTGGACGAGTCTTGCGCACTGAGTAATTTTCCGCTACCGCAAATCTAACTTGACTTTCAGGCTAACTTCAGTTTTCATTACCCTCAAAATAAAAATGTAATTTGCATTTTAAAGGCCAATGGCTAACAAGGATCCTTTGCGGCCTTGAAATCAACTTTCTTATCATATTAAAATTGTTTCCCATTCATAGGGCAAAGAATCACAGTTACCAACGGGTCTTTAAATCGTGCAAATGACAATACCTTGCGATGCTGTTGTAATCTTTTTTCCCGTTGTTGGTTTCGCTGAAACACAAAACAGAAAACCAATTCAGTCACAAACATTCAAACGCTTTATTGATACTCAACCGGGTGTCCGAAAGAAGTGTGCAGATCTGGTTGACTCTATAGCGACTAGAGTTTTTCATACCGGGTGAGTCAGAAAAAACGTGGGGCGTTTGGCGGACCGTGACATCGCATTTAGTCACCCGATTGTCGTGAACTAAAGTTTTGCGTGTAGCCAAGAGTCTAACTTAGATCATAAGCCTTTTCCCATCGAAATCGGCCATTTGATGAATTTTTGAAAAAAGATTTTCTTCGCAAGAGCTTGTATGGGAGTTTTGCAAACTGGTGAAATCTTTTGCCAAGCCCCTTCCGCATTTTATTTTGGCCAGAGTTACAGGAACACATGGTATTAGCAGGGGAGAATCAAATTGTTAGAGGATAGTATTTTCTCCCCTTGGGATGTCGTAGCTTAACTTGTCCTACGTGGAGAATAAGTTTGAAAGACATTAAGAATGCGTACTTCTTTGTTTTGCGAAGAGGTCCCTTTCAAGCAGATCAGCTCTGTAAATCGCAATGGGACTTTTTGCCTACAATGCATTTCCTAAGGCCTGGTCCACAATAGGTCTTTTGAGTCGCTCCAGTCGTGCAGAAAGACCCGAAAGACAAAGGATTCAAGCTCTGAGTCTCTGTCTTTTTGTTCTTTCTGCACGATCTTAGCGACCTTGTGAACCAGGCTTAACTTTTTCAGTATCCCCTGATAATTCCACGTGTACCTGCAACTCTGGCAAGGCTAAACTGCTGAAGAGGCTTGGTTTAAGATTCCATCAGGTTGCAAGAATCCCATACAATAATACAAGGCCTTACGAAGGAAATCTTTTTTAACAAATGCATTAACAGACCTATTTCAACGGGGAAAGGTTTATGATCTAAGTTAGACTGTTAACTGCTTGGAAAAAATTAGTTTACGATGATAGAAAGACTCAATGCGACGCTACAGTCCGACAAACGCCCCACGTTTTTTCTGACTCACCCGGTAGATCAATAGCACTTGGATGTAGTCCCCCGATGTAGTCCCCCGATGTAGTCCCCCGATGTAGTCCCCCGATGTAGTCCCCCGATGTAGTCCCCCGATGTAGTCCCCCGATGTAGTAGACACAACTTCAGTCGATCAATCGAACCTTGGATTCCAGTTTCATTCCAAATTAGATCTTCAATTCTGAAATATAAATAAGACGGACAAATAGTCATAATAATAATAATAATAATAATAATAATAATAATAATAATAATAATAATAATAATAATAATAATAATAATAGTAATAATAATAATAATAATAATAATCACCGTTGGTCGTCTGTTTTGGCTTCTGTGTTGACTGTACCACTTTTCCGCCTCCTTGAGAACCTAAGAATAAATCAATATTTCAGTCAACAAATATTCGACTGAATCAAAACAAGGGGCACTTCACTCCCAAAGAACCTCGTTCATCTTTGGCAAAAATCATTTTGCTTTCAAGAAAATCAACCAAGAATCCGTAGAAATGCTTTTATCATAAAGGAATTTCTTATGCTTTTTCGAAAGAGGGAAATGCCCCTTGAGTCGAAAAAATGCTTCTTCCGAAAGCTATCGTTTCTCTGGCAAATTTGCTTTGGCCTGCGCTGCGGGCAACATAAGAATCCTCACTGCAGTTAAACTAACAGAGAAGCAAGACAAAGTAAAAAGCCTTGCTCCTCCTCAGATTCTATGGACGTTTATTTTCACAAAAAATCCCTCTTTATAAGTGCAAATTGAAGACCGTTTTGACCTTATACATAGCGAGCATTCGTAGGTAGCTGTAACTTCTCTAGTGCACGGTTATTGATCCATTCCTTTCGATCAAAGAACCATTAGCGATATTCTTTATACACTTTAGACAGTATGACATGATGACAATGTGACTAGAGTGTGAACGTCAATGGTACTTGAAGATATTCGTCCCTTCCGTGTTGGATACGCCCATTCTGCAATGAAACTGCGTTTAGAGGGCACCAGTGCGAGAGGCAAAGCTCCTGATTGGGGAGCAGTTTTCTTCGCTCCATGTCACACTGGCTCCATTTCGACACTTTTACCTCCATGAAGCCATCATATTCGAAAAAGATATGATGCCTCACAAACGCAGTCTGCGGTCACTAAAATGAACGTTGGGTATTACCTGTGTCAGTTGGCAGTAGCAAGAACGTTTCAGCCCTAAAAAGTGGCGAAGACTTTGATGGACGAAGTCTTTTCAGTGAGAGGATATTCTGTAGAGGCATTTCTTTGGTGTCATTGAAAAATTATTTCACTTTGCTTGACACTAAATATGAAAGCCTCGTTTGCATTACAAGTTTGCATGAGTGTGAGGTCGATCAGACAAATGCGCGGGAAAATAGGCTGACACTACTCCGCTGTTTTTACCGTGAATTAAGAGGCGTCCCACTGCGTGATGCTATTAATTGTCCTATTACCCACCTCCTTTGCTCCCATCCTGTGGAAGATGCTTGGCTCCATGCTTTCCTGGGCCTAAATAAGCCGCGATAACTCCAACAAGGACGATCAAAGTCACTGCTCCAATTAGAATCAAAATGGCCGCTGTTTTTTTGACATAAAATCCACTTTTATTTCTTTTGCGATCTTCGACTTCCACTGAAAATCGTTGAGACTCGGCTTGATCCATTTTGGACTAATGGTAATGATTCACACAATGATTTAGGCCGGAAAAATCCACTAAAATCCAATAATATCCTTGTGACCAGTGCAAAACAATGTAAAATCTACGCAAACTAGTCGTGAACACACAACGAATCTTTGAGGCTATTGAGAGCTGTTTGAACGAACACCAAGTGTGCTGACGAATTAGGGCTTGTCCTTAGTCAGCAAATTTGCAGCACATCCAACGCTTTCTTCGAATATGTGATGTGTATCCAGAAACAGAAACGTGAGCCTTGTAAACACAAAAATAGCCAGATATCTTCAGTTGCCTCTCATTTTACGTTTCGCCGCAAAACATGAGCAATGTAAACATATAACTGATGTGGTTTCTTTCGTCGTGTTTTATCAATATTTAGCACTGACAAAGCCGTGTTTAAAAACAGTTTTTAATGTTATTTAAATATCAATGGAAATCGCTGACTCTAAGTCGCTGTTGGAATAAGAGTGACCTGTCAACAATGTAGGTCACATTCTGCGTTGTCGCGTCCAACCGTTGCGGCCATCTGTGACAGTGTAAAAGAAATGACATCATAAAAGCCAGACCATTGGACAGAAGGATTCCTGGATCCTAAGAACTAGGAGCCACCAGGATAAGATTCTGCGTTTAAAGTTTAACTATTTCATTTCATTCTGACTGATGATTAAACAGGACATGATTACAATGTTATAGAAGGAATATCATAAAAGCCAGATCATGGAACAGCGGAAAACCTTGGACTTTGCTGCAAAAATTATTCAAAATATTGCCACATGTCTTTATTTCAAAGAAGAATGCATGTCCAAAGTGCAAAATTTAAATTGGTGGAATAGAAATCAAGCCAGTAGAAAAATTCGAATATTTAGGGAGCTTAATAACATCAGATGCGAAATCAGATCAAAAAATTAATTGAGGAATTGGAATTGCATGTTACGAAAGCATAAGTTCGACGGAACTATCGAATAAGACTGCGTGCTCCGCGAAATCGAATGAAAATGTCCTAACGTTTGAACGAATCCGCGTGAATCAGCAAAAAAGAACAGCTTCTAAAAATCTACCGGCGAAACTATTTACAAACGACGAAATATGTACAAAACGATTGGTATGTCTGTCTCAATAACGTTTGAATAATTTCCGACCTCGTCGAATCTCAACGATGATATCTCAACAAGAATTACAAGCCTCGAAACAAATTGCATGACTCCATGCTCGCTATGCTTGTCTCCATAACTCTAATCATCCTCAACTTCTCTCTCTGAAAGTCACGTGTTCCTATACTATTCTATTGTACTAAACTATGCTATTGTCCTATTGTTTTAATGTCAGCTTCCAAAACACTCTCCCGCCCCCCGAATGATTAGCTTGGCTAATCCAGGCCAATCGGAATACGAGATAAGGTACGATGACTTCTAACGAATCTACGAAAAGTAAATGTGGTCACTTACAGTTATCCTCTGATTTTGTCCACGTGATCATCAGAAACAAACCTGATTGTTGGCTCACCAGTGTCCTCGTCTTCTTCAAATGTTTGTTTCTCTGCAAGCTCCACAGGATATAGTCTCCTTAATGGTCTCCTGATCACTGCAGACTTTTGTCCCTCCTTTGATACACGTACTACTGCTGATCTCGTCTGTCCATCCTTACTCGTCAACAGCTTCTCCACTCGTCCAATCCTCCATCTTTGTCTGGGCAATTTATCTTCGAAAATTGTAACGATATCACCCACGGCTATCAATTGTCTGTTTTTGCTCTTTCTCGATCGATGGTGTTCTCTTAACTCCGTGAGATATTCTCTGCTAAATCTTCCTCGAAAATGGTCAAGAACTTTCCTCAAATAGTTAGCCCTCTTTGTCGCTTCTCCTTGACTGATAATTGTTTGTGGCTCGTAAGACACAGGGCTAGGTCTGTCTAGAATTCTCCTTCCAATAATGAGATGGGAAGGGGTGAGTGGCTCTCCGGATTCCTCATTGAAATATGTCAACGGCCTCGAATTTATTACTCCCTCAATCTCTGTTAACAGGGTTAAAAGCTCCTCATAATTGAGTTTCGAATTTCTCAGTGACTTCTTCAAGCAACGCTTTGTAGATCGCACCAAACGTTCAAAGAACCCCCCTGTGTGTGGAGCAGCCTCGATATTGAACTTCCAGTTTATTCCATTTCGAACTAAATATTCTTTTACCCCTTTGTCTTTGAAAGTTTTGCCGTTGTCGCTAATAACTAGCCCAGGAACCCCCCTCCTAGCTTGGAATCTACTGAACCCCCTCTTAAATGACTCAGCGTTTAGATCTGGAACAAGTTCCAAGTGTAGGGCTCTTGTAGATGCGCACGTAATTAGTAAAATGTAAGACTTGTATGTATTCTGAGCTCCTCCGTAAACGTTCTTTACGAAAACTGGACCGGCAAAGTCTACTCCTATTTTCATGAATGCAAAGTCATTTTCGACTCGAAACTTTTGCAAAGAAGGAGCAGGTGGGATTTTGTACCCTCTCCCTTCGAACCTTTTGCATGTACAGCATTTAGAACGTTCAAAGAACCCCCACTTTTCAGGAATTCACTTGCTCCTCAATATTTAGGGGAACTTTTCAGTAAATGCTCAGAGGGCAGTGAACGCATTCTTCGCTCTACCGAAACAAACTTGCAGATACCCCTGCTAAGAACAAGCACAGGCCAAAAAGCATTTTCGTATCGTGGAGCAAAATTATGGAATGAGCTGAATAGGGAAACTAAATTGGCATCGTCCCTGGCTACCTTTAAAAAATTCATATGAGAGGTACATTATATTTTCATTTTTATTTCTATTATGCTCGTTTGTACATTATATATATATATAATTCTCTTTAATTTAGGCTTTCTGTTTTTGCACAGGTCAATTTGTAAAGCAGTTATCTTTTACTGAAATTTTGTAACCTGTATAAATATTTAAAAATGAAATGAAATGAAAGAAATCAGCTTTCTGACCAGCTGACGACCTCGCACTACCCAATACTGACTTCTCAATTGTGCAAGGGTTTCTTGTACTCCGTTATGTTTGACAATTTCGTGGGCCTCCAATACTAATAACTTGGCTACATGGCTGTCCCTGGGCAGGAGCATCGGAAACTTAGCGTCGTATGAAATGGGTGCATTTTCTAACCTGCCCTTACATCGCAAAATGCCTTCTTCATCTTCAAAAAGCCCTAAATTGTGTGTCAAATCGTGGAAGTTTTTCTGTTCTTTCAGTGTTTGCTGTTCTAATTTCACTAATGTTAACTTTGCATCAGCAATTTCGCTAGATTCAAGATCTCCAATTTTGCATTCAATTTTGCTGGCCTTAGCTCGCAAATTAGCAATGAAACGTTTCGCATAAGCGATCACTCTAAAAAGTTTGTTGATATCACTAAATCTTTCAACATCGATAATCTCATCAGGCGCGTTTGTAACGGTCGTGTCAACATGAAAACAATGATCTTTTACGTCAATGATATTGGTTTCCAAATCAGATTGGTTTGTTGACTCCGAAATTTCTGGAAAATTGTCGAAATTCTCGTGAACAGGCCATTCCTCTAGACGCTTTTGTAAAAAGTCGGGCCCAGTCCACCATATTTGCTGGTTGACTAACTTCGAGGCTGAAGCCCCCCTGGAAGAAAGGTCAGCGGGGTTTTGTTTCGTCGGGCAATATTTCCATTGGTTTGGTGGAACTAATTTCCTTATTTCTTCTACTCGACTCTGAAGAAAAGGCTTCAATGATTTTTGTGTGTTTCGAACCCAAAACAATGCGATTTGGCTATCCGTCCAGCAGGTTACGTTTTGAATGTCAATGACATCTTTGACTGCCTCTGAAACATTTGTAATAAGCCTAGCCAAAATCAATGAGGCTAACAACTCCAATCTTGGGATAGTCTCTCCCTTTAGAGGGGCAACTCGTGATTTCGCTGTTACAAGACAAACTTTGCTTTCCCCATTTTTGAGACGATAGACTATGTAAACACAAGCTCCATAGGCCTTTGTTGATGCATCAGCGAACCCGTGTAATTCAATTGATTCGACTAACTCATGTGGTACAAGATTGCTCAAATAGGGCCTCTCAATTTCAATTTTGCCTAGTGCCTCCATGTCATTAATGATTTTGAGCCATTGCTCTTTTATTTCATCCGAAACTGGACTGTCCCAATCGACTTTCTCCTTGCAAAGACTTTGAAACAAGATTTTCAATGGCACAATGATGGGACATAAAACACCAAGGGGGTCGAACAATTTGGCCGTTGCACTCAAAATAGATCGTTTTGTCACAGGCTTATTTTTTACCTCTTTAAAAATTTCGTCGAATTCAAACTTCAATTTATCAGTGTCCTTGTCCCATAAAAGTCCAAGAACCTTTTCATTTTTCGATTTTGGAATACTTGAATCCGGATCAGGTACGCTTTTAGCCTCGTTTTCGAGTTGCAAATTTTCTGGTTTCGCATCTGCAAAATTCAAAGTTTCTTCTTTTTGAATTTCTTCTTCTAAATCTTTGGAATTTGTTTTCCATTTCCTTAAATTGAAACCAGCATCCATAAAGCATTGTTTTAATTTTTCGTAGTAGCTCATGGCCTCGCTTTCACTGTCAAATGTCGAAACATAGTAGTCGCAATACAGAGAGCTTTTGACATTTTCAACAAACTCGGGCTCAGACTCCTCGTAAAGGCTCAAATGATGTCTTTTTGTAGCCGACAAAATATACGGGCTACAGACCGCGCCGAAAATTGCCTTTGTATATCTGAAGACAATGATTTGTGGATCTGGGGACTCTATGTCATCCACCCATAGAAATCTCAAGAAATTGCGCTGCTCGAGATCTATAGATACATTAAGAAATGCCTTTTCAATATCAGACATCAATACCACTTTCTTCAACCTAAATCTCATTAAGATATCCACAAGCTGCGGCAAAAGAGAGGGGCCTGGGTACAAGCAATCATTTAAACTTGGCCCATCCCTCTTCGCAGAAGCATCAAAGACCACTCTCAGTTTTGTGGTGTCTTTGTCCTCTCTAATAACGTGTTTGTGCGGCAGATAAAAGACTTTACCTACTTCAGTGCTTTCATTAGAGTCAACTCTTTCAATGATTCCCCGCTCTAATTGCTCTAGAAAAACTCTGTTGTACTCCTTTGCTATTTTTGGGTCTGCTCTTAATTTCTTTAGCAAGGAATTCAATCTCGACTTCGCTACATCATAATTGTCGGGTAGCAAAGGGTGTTGTTCTTTGAAGGGCATTTTTACTTCATAACTATTACCATAGTTATTACTCACAAAAGCTATGTCTGACTGAAATTGTTTATCAACAGAGGCCGATTCTCTATCATGCACACTCTCCACTTCCCAAAATTTGCTTAGTTCTTTCAAAATAGGATCGACTGGGGGGTCATCGTTTATCAAAGTCTCGGCTTCGATATGAAAAACATGGGAACCATTTTCATTATTTCCCACCCCTTTTACAGGGCCAGAAACAACCCATCCCAGTCTCGTTTTGGTAGCTACAGGGCCATTTATTTCTTCTCCCTTAACAATTTCCCCTTCAACCAATAGATAGTACATATCATTTCCTATCAACAAATCAACTTGCTTATCACTGCTCACCTCTTCGTTACCCTCAAAATCAGCAAGCTGCAGCCCTTGCAAATGTTTATACTGTCTGACTACTTTTTTCAAACCTTGCTTCGTGATGGGCGAGCATATTTGGGGCACCACATAAGCGGAAATGTTGACTTCCATGCCATCGATGGTTTTCATTGCAAGGTTGAACAATGTCGCAAGTTTTTACCCGCGCGATCTCGTTTCCAAAAGTCTTGATCAAAAGGCGCTCCTTCCCAATTACTTTCAATTTCAGAGCGTCCTTCAAACTCTCGTTTACATAGGATTTCTGGCTTCCCGTGTCGAAAATCAAGCGAATATTCTGTACTTTACTGTCATCTCCTGGCGAATAAACGTCTGCTCTCGCTGTTTGAAGCAGCACGGAATTTCCTGACGAAACGTGCATATAATTAGCAGTTGTCTGCACTTCGGCTTCTTTATTTTGCACTTGACTCTGTGGTGGGTTTCCTTCTTCGCGCGGTTTTGAATTAGTGTCACAAATCGTTGCGTGATGACGGCCTCTGCACTTGAAACAGTTGAATCTTGAATTGCATTTCCTCGCCAAATGACCGCTCTTTAAGCAAACGTAGCATTTTCCTTTCTTGCGTAGGATTTCTCGCCTTGCCGCATGATCGGTAACAACATCGCAATTTCTTGATAAGTGCTCCTTTTCACAAAAAACACAAACAAATTTTGAGCTGTTTTGACTTCTCTTGGTATCCGTAAATAGAGCTGCGGCTGTGGCGTGACTCTGTTTGTTGTACGATCTACTTGCTGATTTGGTTTCGTGCGGAGTTTCTTCTTCCTTTCGTGAATTAGCTTCCAATGCAAAGGCGCATTTTTCCCTCACTTCGACTTCGTTCTTTAATTCATTTAAAAGTGATTCCAAGTCCCATATACTCGGGAGCTTCCTTGTCAAAGTAATCCGCATTTCTTCTGGTAAGCTCTGCAGAATTTCAGGCGCCAGAAAAGTTCCGTACGATGAGGCAGGAACGTTGACACTTTCCAAACTTTGCACGTTCGATTCTACTTTATCGTATAATTCTCTCAGGCCAGTAATATCAGCTATACTCTTCACAGGCTTTATCTCCTTGAACTTGTTTATGTGACTAGATATGATTACTTGTTTGTCGCCGAATCTGTCCTTCAACTTTTTAATGGCATCACGATAATTTTCGTTTGTTGACAATAGGCCATCTAGAGTCCGCGCGGCACTTCCATACAAATATGATCTCAAGTATTGAAATTTCTGCACTTCTTCCAGCTCCTCATTCTTATCAATTGCTAACTCAAATGCATCCCAGAAAGGAGCCCATTCTGTTGGATTTCCTCCGAATCTTTGTAAGTGCAAATAAGGCAGTCTCACTGCTTTATTCTTGGTTGTTTCTCTCGGATTTTGCGGCGGCGGATCTGACGAAACTTTTGTTTTGGCTTCGATTTGAGAAACCAAAACTTGGAACTTGGTAGCAAACATACTGCTTTCAATTATGTCCTTTTCCAGGTCATCATCTTCTAAATATTCCAATAATTCGACATCTAAATCTTTCAGCTTGTCAAGTTGCTCTTTTAATATTTTACAATTTGTAATGAGTTCCTCTTTTACATCGTCGTCGTAAGATTTCAACAGATCACTGGATTTCTTGCCAAGCTGCTCAATGCTTCCGCGTATACCATTACGGACGTTAATTTTCCTTTTCAACGTAGTCGACATTTTCGTTGCTGGATCTGATACTGTCTCTCTCGTTCCCGGGTCACGGCACCATGTTACGAAAGCATAAGTTCGACGGAACTATCGAATAAGACTGCGTGCTCCGCGAAATCGCATGAAAATGTCCTAACGTTTGAACGAATCCGCGTGAATCAGCAAAAAAGAACAGCTTCTAAAAATCTACCAGCGAAACTATTTACAAACGACGAAATATGTACAAAACGATTGGTATGTCTGTCTCAATAACGTTTGAATAATTTCCGACCTCGTCGAATCTCAACGATGATATCTCAACAAGAATTACAAGCCTCGAAACAAATTGCATGACTCCATGCTCGCTATGCTTGTCTCCATAACTCTAATCATCCTCAACTTCTCTCTCTGAAAGTCACGTGTTCCTATACTATTCTATTGTACTAAACTATGCTATTGTCCTATTGTTTTAATGTCAGCTTCCAAAACATTGCAAAAACAGCATTCAAATCTATGTCCAATGTGCTCATTGCAAGAAATATCAACAATCAAATTAAACTTAGATTTGTAAAGTGCTATATATGGAGTGCAATGATGTATGGATGGGAAACATAGACAATAAGTGACGCCATGAAGAAGCAACTCTAGGCGGCATAAATATGGTTTTTACGGAGGGTGATGAAGATCTCCTAGACAAAGAAGGCAACGGATGAGTTTTGAGAAGAGCCCAGACAGAAAGACAATTAATGAAGCAATTAGAGAAGAGAGAATATAGCTTCTTGGGACATGTATTGAGGAAGAGAGGCATCGAATACCAAGTGGTAACAGGAAGGGTAGAAGGAACAAGAGATAGAGCAAGACAAAGACAGACCTTTCTCTGTTGGATAGGCAAATGTTTTGACAGAAAAAACGTTGACATTATTTGATTGACAGAAAGTAAGACTTTGTATCATCAGGGCGGAAGCCAATGGAGGACCGGGGGACAGAGCGCCCCCCCCCAGGAGACCATTTGTCGTACAATGTAGCTCTCTTGTCAAAAGTTTTCTGATTTAAATGACTAGTTTTGGAGAATTTGGAGGAGAAATAACGCATAAAAACATGAAATCATTAGTATTACAACATAAATTCCAACAGAACTTATTGAATTTATGGCATATTTTTGATTGATATTCACTAATTGCGTTTATTTCAAGGATGGATTGCGAAATGTGGTCAAATTTTAGTTACTAAGCAGTTCGATGGGTCTTATCATGCATCAATTTAATTAAGGTATGCTCCTACAATTGTTGTTGTTGCTGTTGTTGTTGCTGTTGTTGTTGATGGTTTTATCGTCGGAAATGTTGGTTTCTCGCCCCCCCCCCCCTAGGCAGCCATGGCTGGTATCGGCTGGCCCTGTATGATGACGTCTTCAATGAAAATGCTGATATCAGCGCATTCCAGTTATTGTTATCATCAAAGAGACCCAGGCCCACATACACCTCATGTAACATCCCAAAATTTTTGCTTGCAGTTAAGTTTTACATTTTGCACCTATGCTTGTGGCACATACGCTTATGGCACATGATTATTGGCTCGCGCTTATTGGCTCGCGTTTTAAATTTGCCATTAATGGAGAAAGTCGTGGCCTCGGTTGTGGCACAGTCCTTCCTGAGTAGGACCTCAAAAGTTGCATTGAAATCACAGGAGGCGATTCATTGGTGAATACTTTTATGAATTAATTCATCATTTTTCTGCTACAAAACATCCATATAAACATGGCTGGCTGTGGGTGGGACTCCTGGATGAAATACAAAGAAATGAAAACGAAACTGGACATCTTACTCTGGGTTCAATCATCACTTCGATCGAGATGCTCAAAATGTAGATTGTCTCACGTTTGCTATGTCACGAGGCAAGTTGGATATCCTAGAATTTGTGGTCATATCATATCATACTCCGCATCAAATTAAAATGTCACGTGAAAATGGCCGCGAATAACAACAATTCAAGTGTTTCGTATGATTTATTTGCGTTGTCGCGAATCATATGTGACATTATGTTTGAGACGGCTTTAATCTCCTGCTGAAGGAAGATCTTTTGTGGGGGAGACTACAGCACTACATTATCCATTGAATTAAACTTTCTTTCGGCAGCGGTCAGGTCGAAGTCTCTCAGGATTTATAGCTGATAACTGAAAGAAGTTCTTGCGAAAAGGGGGTCAAATAACTAAGGCCGTGACAAATATCAAGCCTATGTGAAGAAACTAAGAATTTTATAGAACAATTTTTACCCAAAGGCCTTTGCGGGCACGCTGCAATTCCACAAACTGCAATACAACTTTGAGTTTTCCGTCAGTTAATCTACCGCTGTGTCCATCTTTATTTTCGCTTAGGCTATCTTTTACTTACAGACAGTTGGAATTTTCAACGTGGCCGTAAAGGACCATGGGTAGCCATGGCTCGTTAAGCCATTATTGAAAGTCTATTGAGGGTCTATATACAACTTTGAGTACTCAGGAACACCTAGGAAGTTCTTACGCTTGCCATCCATAATCAAAGGTGAACCTATGGGTAGCTCGCGGAACTTAACTGGGATATCCGTATTGTTATCATTTGTGTTCATTGCGAAACGTAACTGTACGCATTGCTATACTGCTACGCAGGGTAAGATGTCTAAGCCAGGGCAACAAGGTTCCAGTGCAATGATCTTTTACGTTAATTTCAGCAAGATTCCTGCAGCTGTGATCTGTGAATGAGCAGTTCGAGTTGGCAGACATGAAAAGTTTCAATGGTTTTTGTCCAAGGCTTCCCTTGCTTCGAATAGGCTACCCTACTGGGTGCAATGAAGTTCTTGCAGGGAGCCAGGCTGATGCAGATCATGTGTAGATCATGTTATCAAGGCACACTGCACTCTGAAAAGGGGGATTTTACTCATTCGAAAAAATCGTATGTCACTTTTTTCCAGTACAAAGTGATTTTTTACGGATTTTTGATGGACTTTCCTTCAAAACAAAGAATCTTTGCCACAGATGTACGATATTTCTGGAAAGTGAAATACCCCTTCGCGCTCCTGAAGTGATCACAATGAAATATTGCATTCAGATTCCAGTGTTTACAGACCTCCCCTTCGCTTTCTACTGTAAATCTCACTATTGCGACGTTCACAGATATTGACGGGTGATTTTGATGTTTCACTCTCCTTCACAGAGGCTCTATTACCAGAGAAACGGATCTGGTCTCTCACCGAAGGTGCAACAAGGTGCAGCCTAGATACAGCCTTTACACAAAGGATATGTGTGAAAACCACAATAAAGAGTGTGGATGTTTTTGAATTTTTGTTGACTGGACCAAAGGAGTGGTCTTGTCAATAACATAGTTAGGATTGCAAAGGCAGGATTTTGCAGGCATTTTTTTTGGATTTGGAAGGGCTCTTATTTTCGTTGCCCTATGTTTACGTTTTATTAAGCCCAGTATTGTAAACTTTCGTTGAAAGTAAACAAGGAGCATGGCATTGGTGAATGTGAGAGTAGTTTTAGCCATATGCCCACATAATAGCTCAAATTGGGAGGGGATCAGCGCCTCAAATATCTACCCCATCGTGCGCCCTGTTCCTGTCGGATTCTGAAGGCAGATAATCAGTTGCTGCGTGCCTGTTTTCTTTCCTTTCTGAATTTCTGTTTGTGAAGGTTGATAAGTAGTGGGCAGACAGGAAAAACATTCATTCATTGATTTCTTTTCTTGGTGAAGAAAATATCAACATTTGCATCACAGTAGTCTGTTTTCAGAACGTCCATGGATAGAAACTGGACAAACATGACTGGTTTTGGTTCCGCTTCAGATATGCGAGACAACAGCCGTATTGAAAAGTGCTGTGTGCAATAAATTCCGCAGACAGCAGTGTTGAAAAGGTGCTTTGTTCAAAACTTTCGCAAAGCAGCATGGGTCCTGATATAAAAGGAAAAATATCTACTACCATCCTATCTCACAAACTCGCGTCACTTCGTTCCGCGAGCAAAAATGTTTACATTTGCTTCCTGTGTTCTTGTCTTTTTTTTTCATCATAGACACTATATCACTCGATACATGGTCGACTATAGCTACAGAAAACGGAAAAAAATGTTTAGATACAAAATAAAGAGTATAAAATTACGAAGTTACAGCTAAATTGTTCAACACTACATTAGATTTGAGAAAGCCTATTGATTACTGTTTTCTAAAGCCAAGCGTTTGGTATATATATCATGAAGAAATTCAGAAAATGTTTGTAGCAGGATTTCATCTTCGTTGGACATTAAGTATATAAGCTTTTGTTCATCAGTTGGTATATAACTGAAATTGGGGCAGAGATTTTGAGTTCTATTTAAGAACGTTGTGCGTTCAGTGGTATATTTTCAGCATGAAAGGATGAAGTGGGTTTCATTTTCAACTGTGTTTTGGCAGAATATGCAGAATCTTCTTTCTCTTTCTAAAGGAGGCTTGAAATGCCTTCCCCTTTCTATTGCAAGGCAGTGGTCGCTAAGGCGCAATTTTGAGAGGATGCGTCTGTGTGATCTGTTGGTGATAAGTGAGAGATAGTTTTCGTATGTAAATTGAGATTTATATGTTTTATATGATAAAGCTTTTGGACAGTCGTTCAAGATGTTTTTCCAATGTGCCTGATGGTTTTGTGTGAGAGCTTCTTTGGTGGCATGTTTTAGAAAACCTGTTTAGATTCAAAATTCGGGCCCAAAAGTAAGAAACCACCTTTGGGTACACAGGCTTAGAATCACACAATTTATTGTGTTCAATTTTGTAAGTTCGAGAGGACTGTATAAATTTAATCAAATGAGAAAAGAAAACAAATCAAAACTTCGTCACCTGAATTCACCACAGATATCAACTCTGTCATCCACAACAACAAACAAATAAACACAGCAACAATTCTCTACAATAAGTCGAGTAAATCCAATAAGTTTCCAATCGATATAAATGCAGAGTTCTTCCTTCGATAGTAAATAAAATGAATTCGATAAGTGTATGAGGTAATTCGTTCGTAGAGATAAATTCCAAAGAAAAACTTCCTTTCTTGCTGTGTCCAAATTTCAGATTCAATTTCGTAATCAATTAAAGTCATATGACAAATGTCAAAGTTCAAACTTCAAAGAGAGGGAGCCTCGATTTCACATGTTTTCCTACACTCCCCCTTTGACCAGCGAAGATCTAGTGTTCGTTTTCGAGCTGGTCAATAATGTTAATTCTTTCTTTCGCAACAACTGCTGCTTGACGTTTCGGTCTCGTCAGTTCAGGTTCTTTGATAACTTCGGGAATTTCTGGTTTGTCCTTAAGTTCTTCTTGACTTACTTCTAAAGGATATAGTTTTTGGATTGGTCTCTCAATGCGGTTGCCGTTGGCTAGAACTACTACAGCTCCTCTAGCGACATTGTCTTGTCCCTTCTTGATGCTTTCAATCCTTCCAAGTTTCCACGAAGCACGATTCTTACGGTTCTCATCCTCGATTGTCACGACATCTCCTTCTGATATCACGGGTATGCCAATTCTCTTTTTTCGCTCGGCATGATATTCTCGTAAGTCAACCAAATATTCAGTTTTCCAGCGAGTCCAATAATGACGTAAAACACGTGCGAGATACTGTTCTCTTTTACGATAAAATTCTTCCCTTTCGTCGAAATTTCTGTCTTCCTTCTTCTCTGGCTGAAATTCGGGTAAGCTAGTTAATTTCCTTCCGCATAGTAGATGTGAAGGGGTTAATGGGTCTTCGATCTCGTCTGGATACAAATATGTTAAGGGCCTTGAATTCATAACGGCTTCTATCTCAGTTACCATTGTGTGCAGTTCATCGTATGATAAATTTGCTGTCCCAACACATTTCTTCAGACACAACTTCACGACTCGGATTAATCTCTCATAAAAGCCACCCCACCAGGGAGCCTTGGCTAAGTTATATTTCCACTTAATCTTCCTTTCATTGAGATAGTTTCTAATTCTTGCTGATTTGAACAGAGCGATCAGTTTCCTTGAGGCGGCCTTGAAAGTTTTCGCGTTGTCCGTCACAACTAGACCAGGAGCTCCACGACGGCTGACGAATCTCTTAAAACACAACAAAAATGTTTCCGTTGCCAAATCTGGAACAAGCTCTAGATGTACAGCTCGTGTGGTTCCACAAGTGAACAGAGCTAGATATACCTTCTTTGATGATCTGGATTTAGACTTGACATAGAGGGGTCCTGCAAAGTCTATTCCAACAGATGCAAATGGGTGCTCCTCATGTACTCGAAATTCCGGTAGTTGACTTCTTTCTGGTGCTCGGTAAGACAGGCCTTGTATCCTCTTGCACGTGGTGCATTGATGAACGATTTTTCTGACTAACTGTCGACCTTTGACGATCCAAAATCTCGATCTCAATTCTGCTAACGTTTCTTTGGGTCCATTGTGCATCACTCTGTTATGGCAATGACGAACAATTAAGGTAGATACATGATGGTCTCTTGGTATCAAAACAGGATATTTGGCTTCAGCACTCAAACTTGATCGTGACAAACGACCTTTACATCTGACGATGCCGTTTTCATCTGTGAATAATCCTAAATTCTTGTTCAAATCTTCCAATTTCTGATGACTGAATGGTTTCTGCAATTCATGAATCCAAAGTTTCTCTGATTTGTCTTTTCGGCTGCGGTTAATTGAATTTCAGGATGAGTGAGTTTCTTTCGGCAAGCATTTATGAAACGTAGAACATAAGCTGTGACTCGTAGTAGTTTCCAATAATTACTGAAGCTTTCGCTACTGATAACTCGTGATATGCTAAATTCTTCGTTTGTCTGATTCAACAAAACAGTAGATATCTTATCTTTCTTACGATCGAGTTTCATTTCATCCAGACAGCTTTTTGGGGTTTCTTCTTGAGCGAAATCCCTTGGCCAGTTTGACGAATCTGCCTCCAACCATGATGGTCCGTTCCACCATAAGGAGTTGGAAACGAGTTTCGTTGGATCATAACTTCGTGTTGGAATATCTGCTGGATTTTCTTTACCAGGACAATGAGACCAAATGTGTGGTGTTACTAGCTTTCGGATTTCTTGGACCCGATTTTCTACGAACAACTTCCACTCCCTTTGCTCTCCTCGAATCCAATAAAGTGCTGTTATAGAATCTGTCCAGCATTTAACAACTTTAACTTTGACAAGAGGACTCAGTGTTTCTTTGACGCTGTCTATCAAACGAGCAAGTATCAAACATGACAGCAACTCCAATCTTGGAATGGTAGTTTTAGACAAAGGTGTAACTCTCGATTTGGATGTTACTAAACTTACGCGACTCTTTCCGTTGATTGTTACTTTGGCGTAGACTGACGCTGCATAGGCACTTTCAGAACTATCGCAAAATCCAAAAAGCTCTACCTCAGCAGGCTTCTGATCAATTGATCCAAAGTAATATCTTGGTACTGCAATTTCTTCCACTTCAATTAATTTCGAAACTAGGCTCGACCATTCTTCACGTAATTTATCTGGCATTGTTTCGTCCCAAGAAAGATTTTCTTTGAACAGCTTTTGCAGGAACACTTTCAATTGTGCTGTCACAGGCGTGATTAAACCTTGTGGATCGAATATCTTCGCAACGATCTTCAGCACATTTCGTTTTGTTGGTGGCAATTCCGAAGCGAGTTGTGCTAATTCTGAAAATTTAAAGACAATCATGTCTCTGTCACTATCCCAGTTTAGACCTAGAACTTTGTTCTCTTCAATTTTATGATGCTTGTCACCTGGCTGCAATGTTGTTTTTGCAAATGACTGATCTTCTTCAGAAAGAGGCTTCTTAATTTCCTTCGAATCTGTCTTTGCAGCTTCCGTTTGTTGAATTCCAGACATGACTTCCTTTGAATTTGAATGCCATTTCCTGAGATGAAAACCTCCTTCAGCCATCAACTTCTTAGACGTTTCATACAAATGCATCACCTCTTCGACTGAGTGTCCCCCTGTATTTACGTCATCAACATAGAGAGAATTCATTAGTTTATCGCAAACTTCGGGGTACTCTTTCCTAAACCCTTCAATGTGTCGTTTTAATGTAGCATTTAGCAGAAACGGAGAACACGTGATTCCAAAACAGACACGCCCAAAGCGATACGTAATTACCTTCGGTTCAAGCGCTTGAGCATCTTCTACCCACAGAAAACGCAAGACGTCACGGTCAGATGGGTCAATTGATATCATTAGAAATGCTTTTTCAATGTCCGAAGTTAATGCAATGGGATTGATGCGAAATCTTGTAATAACTTCTGATACTGTTTTTAGCAAACACGGTCCAGGGTACAAACATTGATTTAACGAAACTCCTGAACTGTCTTTTGCAGAGGCATCGTAAACGAGGCGAACCTTGGTGGTTTCCCTATCTTGACGAATCACAGGGTGATGAGCGAGATAATGGGTTTTCCCAATCACACTTGAGCTATTTGGATCCACCCTTTCAATAATTTCCTTTTCTTCTTGGTCTTTAATTATAGAGTCATATTCCTTCAAGAGTTCCAGGTTTCCCTTCAATTTGGAGAAAAGTCCTTGGAAACGTTTTTGGCTTAACTGGAAATTATCAGGGAGAATGGGGTGGTCATTTTTCCAGGGCAACTTTACTTGATACCGACCCCCTACAAACTCGATTTCTTCTTCAAATGTTTCATAAACAGAAGATTCTCCCTTATTGATTCCAAGACTTTCGAGTTTCCAAAAATTTGATACTTGATCTTCGAGAGAATTATCAACAGTTTCAGTTTCTTGTGTGACACTCAAAAGATGTGTGGTTTGGGCCAAATTTGCATGTGTTGATGAAATGTCGGGGCAGTTGGGGACTGGGCCTGACAAAATCCATCCTAACGTGGAATCAAGTGCAACGGGACCATTTTGCTCCCCCTTTATGCATCCTCCGGTCAAAAAATGCCAATAATAATCGGAACCAATGAGAATGTCCACATTTAATTCCTGTCCATTTTCTGCGGGAAAATCGGCAAGTGGAATCCCCGAAAGATGGGTGTAATTGCACGCAGCGAAATTGATTGGTTGACTTTTCAAAGGTGCACAGACAACAGGCACAACATATGCATTTACGTACATATTCAAACTATTGTACGGGCTTCGAACACAAAATTGAGCAACATCGCAATTTTTCAATTTCCCAGTATCTTCTCCAAAAGCATTTATCGTTAAAGTTTCGCGAGAAACTGTGGGAAGGGCTAAAGAGTCCCTGAGCCGTTCTGAAATGTAAGACCGTTGGCTCCCAGAGTCAAATATCATACGTGCCACGGTCGACTGCTCTGGATTTTGAGCCGTCGAAATAAACCCTTTGGCCGTCTGTAACAAAACTGATTTCTTGACGTCAACAAACATTGTTGTAGCAGACGGACCAACATTTCCTGTTGTTTGCGCTGATTGATTTCTTGTGCTTTCTTCAGGCCGCACTTGATACTGATTATTTGTTGACTGCAGAGGATTAGGCGAATTAGCAGGCATGGAAAAATTACTTGCTTGAGTGGGGAACTGAGGCACATTGTTTAAGCAAAGACTTGCATGGTGTCTTTGTTTACAATGAAAACACCAAATATTGCTAGAACAATTTCTGGAAAGATGCCCTTTCTTCAAACAAACAAAACAACGACCTTGTTTTCTTAAGATTTCTTTTCTTGCTTGTGGATTGGAAACAATATTGCATTTGGCTGAAGGATGTGGTCCTTTGCAATAAGAACAAGTGATTTGTCCCCCGCTATTTACTAAGGCAGATGTTGTGTAGTTGATGGGGCTTCTGTTTTGATTTGGTTTGTTTTGGCCTAAATTCTTCGGTGTGGTTGACTGCCCACACTGTTCCCTGGCTTCCAGTTCTGATTTGAAAACATCCAAAACTTTTTCTAGCTTACATTCATCTTTACTGATCTTCCTGGTGATCAATAATCGAATTTCCTCCGGAATCTTTTTCATAACCATGGGCATTAGCAAGGCTCCATATTGGTTCAAATCCACTTCAAGACACTTTAGACTTCTTATATTTACCTCCAATTCGTCATACAATTTTCTGAGATTTTTTAGATCTTTTTCAGAAGATACTTGGGGCAAATTTGTGAAAGATTCCATGTGAGCATCAATGATAGTTTGCTTTTGTGCAAAACGATCTTGAAGAACATCAATCGCTTCCTCATAATTTGCTCCTGTGACCTGAATACCTGAAATAGATTTTGCTGCTGCTCCTTCCAAAAGAGATTTTAAATGCCTGAATTTATTGGCAGCTGACAAACTTTGGCTTTGGTGGATAATTTCGAATGAGTCCCACCACTCTTGCCATTTCTTTGGATCACCATAAAATTTTGGCAACTGAATTTTTGGCAGTTTAGCTGCACTTTCTGAACTGGTACTAGAGCTTGAAGCAACAGACAAAACTGGTTGCGAACTGGGAGATGTGGCGGCATTTTCAGTTTTCAAGGCTAAAATTTTTGCTTCAATTTCAACGATAATCCCGTTTATTTCAGACTGAAGCTCTTCACATTGAAAAACTTCATCTTCGATATCCTCCTCTTTAATTTCCAGAAATATCTCTTGATCGATTTCTCTTAAGAGTTTCAATTTATTCTTCAGTGTCAAAGAGTGTTTTTGTAGAGTTAAAACTGAAGGATGTTCTTGACGTATTTCGTCTCTTGCTTCTCCACAGACTTTCCTGGCATGAGCACGATAGCCTCCTCGAATTCTAGTCTTTTTTATGGATGGAATTTTTGAAGGATTTTCAGTTGTGTCCGATGCTTCACTCTCTTGCGTCTGCGGCATAATTTTGCGACATATCAACACAAAATTTCAAAGTTCAGAGTTCAACCTCAGAGTTCAACAAATGACACGAAAACAACAACAAAGTTCAACAACAAAAATTCAACGATAACATCCGGTGAGGTCATGGACCATTTTAGAAAACCTGTTTAGATTCAAAATTCGGGCCCAAAAGTAAGAAACCACCTTTGGGTACACAGGCTTAGAATCACACAATTTATTGTGTTCAATTTTGTAAGTTCGAGAGGACTGTATAAATTTAATCAAATGAGAAAAGAAAACAAATCAAAACTTCGTCACCTGAATTCACCACAGATATCAACTCTGTCATCCACAACAACAAACAAATAAACACAGCAACAATTCTCTACAATAAGTCGAGTAAATCCAATAAGTTTCCAATCGATATAAATGCAGAGTTCTTCCTTCGATAGTAAATAAAATGAATTCGATAAGTGTATGAGGTAATTCGTTCGTAGAGATAAATTCCAAAGAAAAACTTCCTTTCTTGCTGTGTCCAAATTTCAGATTCAATTTCGTAATCAATTAAAGTCATATGACAAATGTCAAAGTTCAAACTTCAAAGAGAGGGAGCCTCGATTTCACATGTTTTCCTACATCATGTTTTGAAAGAAGTGCAATCGATTCAGTGTTGAAGCCATTCTTTTTGAGGTCATCAGTAAGGTTATTCATGTAGGAGGCTATTGTTTGTCGATGGTTTACTGAATTCTCGTATTCAAAAGCCTGAGATACTAGGGAGTGCGGTGCAGATTCATTTAGGATGTGTTTTATGAAGTTGTTGGTTCTGCAGTTTAAAGGCATGCTTAAGGGGTAGCGGCCTAATTCACCGCGTACTAAGGTATTTGTGGTTGATCTATTAACTCCTAGCAATCTTTTTAGAAACTGTGTGTGTATTCGTTCAACTTTGCAACTATCCCAAAAAATTGGGATTTCGATAAAGGTAGGGACCCCAGACCTCGGAACCATATAGTAGAATGGGGGTTATGGTCGAATCAAATAATTTTAATGCAGCTTTTAAGGGGAGGAATTTGATTTTGAAGCTGTTGTTAAGAGCTAACAGGGCACGGTTAGCTTTAGAGCTTAGTATACTTAGTGTGTCTTTGAAGTTGCAAGCTGCATTTGTAGTAATACCGAGGTAAGTGAACTCAGTTACATTCTCCAGAGGAGAATTGTTAATGTTGAAATTTTGTTTATATTTGGTGTTGTTTTTATAGAATGTCATGCACTTGGACTTATCACTATTAACTTGCAATTTCCATTGGTCACAGTACTTAGATAGGCTATTCAAACATTGTTGAAGACCATCATGAGAAGATGAGAGAATTATAAGATCATCAGCATACATGAGGCAGGTGATAGGCTCATGCCCGAGGTCTAATGGAGTAGGATTGGTCTTATTAAGTTCATCAATGAGATCATTTACATAGAGATTGAAGAGTGTTGGACTTAGAGGGCAGTCTTGACGGACTCCTTTAGAGCATTTGTCAACATCTCAAGCTCTCGTAGAATTCGCTCAAGCACAATTTGGTCGTAATGTGCAAAGTTTTTCCTTCCCGCTGGTTTTTCATAGCATTCACTCACACGCCTTTCAACCTGTCATCACGCACAACTTGATACATTTATGTTTCAGAAACTAACCAATTATAATATCATAACACGTCTTGAATTTTGTCCCGGGTCAAAAAATCTTCATTCATTCTTCTCAGTAGGTGGTACCTCTAGACTTATTAACATCGTCGTAGTTTGCTCCTTGATCAAAGAGCATTTCTTCAACTACGACTCATAATCGAAAATGGATCAGACAATAGTGAGCCTCACTTTGATGTCCGGTACCGAAATGTTGGACTTGACATTGAGTCCCTTGTTCGCCTGCGTTCTTTGATTTGCTTATGTCAAGTTGCTCAACAGGGGTACAAAGCATCATTATGAAATAATGGGGACACAATAATGGGGACACTTGTCCAAAATAGCCTAAGCTAGCGGGAGTTTTCCCGGGGGGAGGGAGGGGGGTACTTGACCTGAATTTGTACGGGGATGTGCCTACGAAAAAATCTTTTCACCCTGCTCCAGAATTTTTGCCTTCAAATGATACCCTGTTCTAGAAAAATTCCGTGAAAAGTATACTCAAAAACACAAAAATTTGACCAAATGGGGACACTTGTCTTCTTTTGACATGTTTTGACAACCAGCTCCAGGAAATTTGCCTTCTTTTGATACCCTGTTCTACAAAAAATGGGCGAAAACGATACCCTGAAAAACGGCACATCCCCGTTGGACAAATATACTAAGTACGCCTTCCCCCCCCCCCCGGGGAGCTTTCATACACTCCTCGCTCAAAATCACTTCAAAGTCAGGACCAAGCTCAAACTGCGAGTAAATAGAATGATGTTTTCTTGACTTAATAATGGCAAAATATCAATATAAAAACTATAGACCTTCATAAACTATAGCTTTCTTGAAGTTTGTATCAATTTTACTAAAGAAATTTGAGGTTTACGATGATTTAACTTTATCAAAATATTCGATGAATGTTTACAAAAATATTCAAAATGCTTTGATTTTGAAAACAATCAACATATCAAAAATTGAAACGGCAAGTTGACAGCAAGTCACCCAAAGTTCCTTTGAAGTCAATCATTCAGAATTGAGAGATTTCAACCCTGTGCTCTACGACCTGTGCAACAACAACAACTGTCTAAATGGCACCTCCTCATTGGTTCGAGAAAGAAACTTTAGTCTCCTCCTCAGTGACCAAAGTCTATGCGTAGGCTGCTAGGCCATGGCAAGACAATTCTAGCACTTTGACTGATCAATGGAAAGCCATTCTGAGGGGGCCTAAAGTACATGCCAAGATGAGTTCATTTTGACCAAGTGACATCAATAAATCAAAGAACGTAGGGAAATAATGGATGACATAGCAGCTGTCTGCCAAGAATTTAGGCAGAGGCGCCAGAAGACGAAGCGGCGGGGCCGCGGGGAGCCAATCGAAAAGGGTAACTGCAAACTTTGAGAAATGACACATAACTTCCCAGTCATATTCTAGTATTTCTCGGGAAAATTCTTACGCTACCGTGCGCCTGTATCGCATTCTCAAAAACTACTCGCTACTTGTTTTGGTAAGAACCGAGGTAAGAACCTCGATCTCTTGACAGAAGTGCCTTTGTACCAGACTCCATGAAATATATCATGTCAAATACTTTTACGTCTAGTAAATTAGTTTTTCGTACGAGGTCTTGTCTGGAGCACAGGCTAGAGGTGAAAGGAATTTGCAGAAGCCCAACGGGCCAAAAATTTGAGAAGTAGCGAATAATATGAGAAAAGTTTTCTTGAAGAGAGCACTACCTGCCCCCGTTGTCCCGTGCCTTCAGCGCCCTGGACTTGCTCCAAATCTCGCTCTTGAGCAATAAACAAGCGGGAGGGAAGCAGAAAAAATTTTCCCACCCCATTTCTTCTTCTTCCCTCCCGTTTATTTATTGATCAAGAGCGAGACTTGGAGCAAGTCCACCGGCACACTTAAACTTGGGCCAAATCTACACGATTCCAGGTCACCGATTCTAAACACCATAAAATTATGTTTTATCGATGTTGAAATAAAACCAAACCTACCCGTGCGAAAATAAGGAATTCTCTTATGCACTGCTGGAAGATTCCTTCACTATGACTTCGAAAAACGGTTTTAAAAAG
Source organism: Aurelia sp. 4 Dawson et al 2005 (assembly GCA_964019985.1). NCBI lineage: Eukaryota > Metazoa > Cnidaria > Scyphozoa > Semaeostomeae > Ulmaridae > Aurelia > Aurelia sp. 4 Dawson et al 2005. The sequence goes on along the minus strand of OZ026512.1, from coordinate 9,431,066 downwards.
CAAAAAGTTCTTTGGATTTCAACAGACCAATCGCCAGCAATTCTCAAAGCTTCTCCCGCTTTTCACGAAGGCATGCTAATGGGATGCTAATTCTGGGAGCAGTTTTGCAAGTTTCTAAACCAGTCGAAATCAAAACACAGCTGCACTGCAACAACACCATCAAACAATTCCCTTGTGGTGATAAGAGTTTTGTTGATTTTAAAAACATTGATTCTTTTCACCATTGAGAATAGTGCGGACGAATTTTGTGAAACAAAGGATTCCGGTCAAATTGAGACAAAGAGATTTTATCGCCATCACAGGGACAAACAGGTTTCACAACTTCGATGCAGCACAAAATAACTTTTTAAAGTCTGCTTATTTCGAATTGATTGCGTCAACCTCGTCCCCAGGGCCTTACTACGATTGTTGATTGATTGCGCTCAGAGGAATGAAACTGATTCTTCTGAAAGGTAAATTACTTTTCGGAAACCTGGTTCTTTTGTTTTACAAAAGTTGCCGTTGCCCTTGAGAATTGTTTCAATCACCGGGGGACTCTGCGCTCCAACATAACCAAATTCCTCCTACTACTAAAATCCAGCCCACGTTTTCGGTGTATTTCAACAGGTTCAAGAACTGCTTGCTACAGTACTTGCTTGTTTTCATTAAATCCTTATTTTCACTTTATGTAACTTCGATCAAAATAGCAAAAATAGTACGGCTGTTGCAGACACATTTAGCTACCGAATAACGTTTAAATCAAAGATTTCTTTTGACTATTTTTGCCGAAAATATTTCCTTGGTTTACTTAGTAAAGTTTTTCGTAAAATTATCGAGGTTTGGCCATTTTGGTAAGTTACGGGTCTGCTTAGCGATGATTTGCCGTAGTTTTGATGTTGCTTAGCTAACGTTAACGGCATAAGCGTACGAGGCGGGGGGGGCCGGGGGGCAGTAGCCCCCCCAACTTTGGAGAAATTTTCGAAAATCAGCCCCTTACGGACAAATTTTTGCCCCCAGTCGGGCAAAAACGTTGGCAAACAATGGGCTTTGTGTCGGCCGCCCCCTAGATTTTTTCTTCCCGTACGCTTATGGTTAACGGCATTAACAAGAGACGTATTGAGAAAACTTTAGCCATGGGCGCGTCTTCACATGACGACTTCTTTCTCGTGCTAGACATGTCTTCAAAATATCGTCCTTGTTATGGGTTTCACCTCTCCATTCTCGCAGGCAAATACAAACCCAGCCCCCAAAAAAGGAGTGCCCTCTCGTAGTTTCTCAAGTTTCATTTTTCTAGCGCCAGAGTTTCTTAATTTTAGCGATCGAAGACTTTCTTATAAAAAGCACGTGCTGCCAGAAATTGCTTCTGCAATGTATAAAATCGGAAACGGCTCCAAAAACTTCCTTATGAATGTCGAAAAAAAGGAGATTATTCTGGAACCTACAAGAAACTCATTAGTAACTCTGAAAAAGTAAATGATGTTAAGAAGCCTTTGGTCGTGTCAACTCACCTGCTTTGGTTGCCACTGGTGCTGCAGATTTATTTGCTGCCGTTGCGTACAAGATGATAAAAATGAGCGAAAGAGTAGCGAAGAAAGCACACAATCCTAACACAATATGTAATCGTTTCTTCGGTGCATCAATCTCCCCTTTAAATTCAAGTTGCTCAGTAGATCCATTATAACTCGCCATTTTAGTTGCAGCCTTTCCTTCCAAACCAGAACCATTCAAAGTAAAATGAAAGTGAATGTGGCGGGTACGCCTGTTGGAACAGCGGACCACTTGTCCTTTATCGCTGTCTGGATAATGACGAGTCAAAGCCCCTTTTGCCCACTGGCCACTGATAACAATGAATTTCTCTTCTGATGCTTCGAATCATCAAGGGCAAATAAACCATTAATTGGTTTCTTAAAATATACTTTTCCCAGTACTGGAGTTTCTTGACGTTTGATGATCTGAGATCTGAGATTTTTATAAGCAGTTTCTTATAAAAAACACGTGTATCGAAGGTAAGATCAGCAGTAAAGTTGTGACGTTTGAAAAGCCATTACATTGTACAGCAACGAATTCCTGTACCACCAAGGAACAACGGTGTTACATTTCAGTTCGTTTCATTTCATTGTTAACTAGGTCTTAACCCATATTAACCGCTGGCATTTGATACAAGGGGGGAAGGAGAAATAGAGAGGGGGCATAACAGAAATTCTGGCTCAGAAGGGAGTGAATAATTAGAGATGGCGTTAAACAGAGCTTTAACGATACCAAGATAAAATAAGAGACGATACATATGTGCATTCAGGTCCCAGAAATAAATGCTATCCACGGTTAAAGGTCGGGATATTCTGCGGGTGGCGGCTTAGAGCCGATCAAACAGTGCAAGTTTCTTCTACCTGTTGTGATGGCCATGGAATAATGTGGCTAAATCCAATGTTGCGAAATATATTGCATGTGCAAGGTAAGAGGTACTTAGCATGTGAAAAAGAATCATGTTGCAAAAGCCGGATCGTAGGACCTACACATCTCAAGGACCCCTTCGACGACCCTGACGGCCACTATCAAGTTGTGAACATGATGTTGTGTATCGTAAGCTTTCCCTTTTCGATATCATCACGAGCTTCCGTCGGTTTACCCCGGGTACTCCAGAGCCTAATAAAAATAAGGAAAAAGGGGTATTCTCTCTTTTTCTTTTCTTTCCTTTTAATTTCATTCAATTATTAGGTTCTGGTACCCAGAGTACTGCTGGTTCAAACCAACGCCAAACCTTGCCCCAAGCCTATTCCTACAAGAGAGTCGAACCGATCCCTTACAAACATTTCCTGGATCCGTTGTTTCAAAATTTCGTAATGAAACAAAGGCTTCATGGAATGTTGGCATGGTGAATCCAAGAACAACCGTGAAGGTCATTCGGATTGCGGAAATAGACTAGGAACAAGTTTAAAAGCCCTAAGAATGATGCAGAGTATATGTTCATATAAATAGCATAGCAATACAAGGTTCTCATTTTCTGTGTTAACATGTCTATAACGCTGGCTCTGCTACATGCATTGAGCATTCTGGTTACATGCGTAAACCATAAACAACTACGTATATACACCATATATAGTTTACAGAGCTTGTTTTGAGTACTTCTGTTGCACTATTTTTAAAACTCTCTATAAATGAACCCTAGCGTCGTTCTAACCTTGATCTCAAAGAGCAGACGCAAGGTGACTATGACGCAAGTGAGGTGGAAGAGAGAAACCTTGCAACATACAACCTCTTGTTTGACGGCTTGGAGATAGTGGCCTATAGGAATGAAATACCACGAAAATTGACAATACTACAAAATTATTATCGATATCCATAAGCAAAGCACTAAAAGTTCTACGTCTCATTACAATGAACTATAAGAATTAGATTAAAACAAAAAAGAAATCACTGCCACCCATAACCTCACCGTGGTGATGTGGAACTCAAAACAATTCAAGACAAATCGCTATTTTGGTCATAAATGCCATACGATGGTGCACTGCATTAACTCAAACGACAGTAACTTTTTGGGCATTTGTTTGCCATTTGGGACTAATAAGTGGTCATAAAGCACTAAAAATTATATTGAAAATATGGACATTGTTTCGTCCAGAATACTGCTTCATTTGTCAGCGTTTATTTTCGCGTCATGAGCTAATTCGTAGATCAGCGTTTTCAATCTGAGGCACGATCGTGTGCAGCGGAGGGTGCAAATAATGACCGGGGTGCCGCGGGGTGCCTCCGATATAAAACATGGAGCAGAAAATAGAATTAACCTGCAATCTGACTGACCCCTTCCCAACAGACGTCTAACGTTAATCATCTTAATAATTGTCCTGCCTGTAATATTTATTGATGGCTGTAAATAATGTATATTGTAAACAGTAGGCCTTAATTAGCTGTAATTTAGCTATTCTTTCGTTTTTAGCCTACTTTATATAGATTTTTGATAATAATAGTAATAATCTTATCACCCTGGAGAGGTTTCGGCAGTCATCTACAAATAAATCTAATCAAATGGAATATAATCACTTGAAGAAATATTCTAGACGGTGCAACTTAATAAAATCATAGTGCTGCAATATTTATTAAGGAGATAAATACAATACCTAGTTATCAAAGACTATCAAAATCCAAGTCCCTAACACCCCCGGATTACTTTGTTGTATTGAAAGGACGGCAATGATATCGGCTAAATGCTACGGGGGTAACTACTTATTATACGAATCAGAAGAATCATACCAAAAGAAAGATCACTATCCCCCCGGAAACTCTTCTTTTCTCAGAGAAAGGCAATGGCATTGGCTACATGTTACGGGGGCATTAAACTACTCAACATACGAATGATACCAAAGTCAGGATCGCCAAACACCCGGATAATGGACAAAACGAAACAGCTCATATAAGGAATAAGGGGGCACATGAAATAAGATAGCTTATACCAAAAGAATCAGGTGGGAAGGGGCGGTGGGGGGGGGCTGAAACATGACACAGCGCATAAACCTGCAGAAGCAATAGCAATAACCGATGATGAGACAGATGATAAGACAGATGATAAGACAGCCGATGATGAGAATCCGGGGGATGCAGTATTACCCATTTCTTAAGTATGAAAATTTTAATAATCTTAATGCGCAAAAGTCCAGTTTCAATTACATCACTTATCAGCTAACAATTTTTTCTTCCGTGAGTCAAATTCAAAGTTCAAAGTCGATCTGCTTTCTATAAATGATCGCTGCCACCCAAAAAACCTAAAAATGAAGTAGAAATTGCTTGAAAAAATATTTAGGATGTTTGGAATGTAGTGGGGAAGGCCGAGTGAGGAAGGCCGAGTGAGGAAGGCCGAGTGAGGAAGGCCGAGTGAGGAAGGCCGAGTGAGGAAGGCCGTTTGCAGTCCTTTTTTGGATTAAATACATAATATACTAAGTGGAATTGTCTTGTAACAAGCGCTGCGATCTCCGCAGAAGGGAAGACCCGCGGGAAGATCTAACTGAGTCTTTGAACCTGAGTAAGGACCCTCAAGCAGAGGGACTCTACATGAAATAGAACCCAGCATTATGAAAGACGTCGCAGACTCTACTAGGAATAGATCTTTTGTCCAGGGTTTTCGGTACTTCTGCGATCCACGAGCTTGGTGCTAAAAATCTAAAATTCACCTTAACTTCTGTCTCTCCATCAATACTGCAGTGTCAGTCAAAAGAAACAAATACCGCTATTGCCACACTGCTACTTATCACTCAAAGAACGAAACACTCACCTGATTCAAAACCATATTTAGAAATGATCGACCAAAACTGACACAGTATCATCTGTGACTTGATAAGCACGACTAGCGTCCAGATCTCTTCCACCAAGCTGCACGTTCTTCCATTTGGCGGGATCTCCTGTACGATCAATAAACATAAAAACATCTGGTTAATACGACTCATAGCTAAAACAATGCACTGTACGATCCCTTCTCACGGGAGCACGTTCTCTTCTCACGGGAGCACGTTCTCTTCTCGCGGGAGCACCATCTCTTCTCGCGGGAGTTCGGTTGATATCAAAAGATCAATACTCGTCTTAAAAATGCAGAGAATTCAAGGACTAATGATGCTTGGACTAATGATGCTTTCGAGCATTTTCGAGCGACCAACAACAAGAAGAAATAGTCTGGAATACGTCGGGAATGAGTCAAGAAAGGTTTCCACTATTCTGCTATTAAAACTTGCAACAATATTCCGTTTAATATCAGAGAGCTCCCTACACGAACCAGGGTACCCCTACAGTTAGCAGATTCAAAAAGCAATTAAAACATTATTTCAAGAGTTGATATCAAATGAAAACAGGATTCCCGGGGGAGAGCAACTCCTAAGTAGGTCGGTAATTGCGCATAATTTTAACTTTGATGAGAATCAACGAAGATAAAAGCCCTGCGCGTAAGGGGTCTGGGTCTTCTATTATTAGCCCTTTGTCTTCGTTTAACTTTACTAACAATAATATACACAGGAGCTTTCTTTGTTCCGTTTATAGAGTACCGCCATTTATCTGCGTTCATTCACTTTAATTGTATATAATGTGTGTGTGACTATGATATTCAGGTTCTGATTGAGTTTGAACGCTGAAGGAATATTGTGTGTAAAAAATATGAAAGAAAATGAAATGAATGATATTTCTAAGAAGTACTGCACAATTCTAAGAAATCAAAACCCGGAAGTACTCACCTACTGGACTATCGGAAGATTTGAGAGAAAAGGTCATGCCATCATTGCTGTTCCCCTTGTGTGGAAGCCTGAGTTCAATGGGTTTCTTGAATTTCAAGCCATGTGGTCCGCACATTACCAATGGACTCAGAAGTGTCTCGCCTGGAGTGAATGAAATTCATGCGAATTATTAGAAATACTTTGAGGGAAGACACATTCGTGCTTCACATCTTAAGCTAAAATTTGCGACGGAAGTGTCCTCCACGACAATTCGTGGAAGCTTATTCCTGCGAACTTTCCTAAATATAGAATTAAATACTTTCGATCAATATGATGAAAGCACTTTTCTATGTTTACCAACTCTCTGGTGTTCATTCATTCATTCATTCATTCATTCATTCATTCATTCATTCATTCATTCATTCATTCATTCATTCATTCATTCATTCATTCATTCATTCATTCATTCATTCATTCATTCATTCGACCATTGGTTCATTCATGTTAGGTCTTTTTAACCACGGTTACTCCGTCAGTCAAGAAGACTGCTTTTCAGGGGGCCTTGCAAAAAACCAACAAATCCACAAAACCCACAAATCCACAAAACCCACAAATCCACAAAACCCACAAATCAAGTTGATAAGTTAAAGTAAGTAGATGTATAAAGTAAAGCCTAATTTAGTTACAATGATAAATAAATGACAAAGAATCAACACCAATGGACTATTTTCAAATGCTGTGAAAAAGAAAACCTTATTGACTTCATAACGAAAGAGGTTCCAGACCAAAACACCATGATATTGCAATGCTCGATGACCATTACATCCCCATTACATGTCTCAATTTAGGGACTCGGAGATCAGCTGCAGTGTTTCTCAAAATTTTCATACAGCATATCGAATGTTTTGTAAACATTTCTGGCAGAGAATCTGGGGCAGCGATATTTATCGATTCGTTGCAGTTTCTATCATAACCGCTATAGTGGGAAATTTAGACTTAAAATCAAAGCACTAGGCTACCACAAGTATCATAACTGCTATTGGTCACAATTCTATTTGCGCGGTTTTGAAGTTTTTGCACCATTTGCAACCTTGTGTCCTATACGTGGCCCCTAGACAGAACAGCAGCAGCGGAGATGCGGCTCGACGATTGCACGATACATTTTACAGAGAGACTTTTAAAAGCAACTCCTTGGCATATTTAAGAAAAGCAAGAACGGAACCTTAGAAGGTACAAAATGGGTACGTTCATCGCAAGCTAAGTGTTTATCACTTTGAGTCACTGAATAATTCCAGTCAAAAGGAATCGTCGGATGTTGTTACATCGAGAGGAAAGGCAAGGATATTGCTTCGACAAACTTAGCTTCTCAATGTACTAAAACTACTTTTGGATGCTAGGGACAAATATCTGAAACAAAATCATACTACTGAATGCTTATGCCGAAATATATATTCACAAACAGTTGTATTTTTTGAGTCTCAATAGAAAAAAATGTGCACAGGGTGTCTCAAAAAAATTGTTCGACGTTTGATAAAATATTGAAAAATAAGGACAACATGAACAAGCTGATGGAGAGATAACCCTGTTCCTAAGATTATCAAATGATTTTAGAGACTAAAATCGTGCAAATCGGCTAAACATTCACTGAGTTACGAGCTCTGAAAGATCAAAAATATGCGATAGCTGAAACCAGAGACCCCCCAGATTACTGGTATTGCAAAAAGCTCTAAGACGGAGGTAAGAGAAGCTTATCCAATGTCATACCTCTCGTTGATATCAGAGCAAACCAAATAGGACTTTAAAGTAAATTATTTCTTGCGATCATTCTAAAAAGTTCCTTCAATTGAGAAATAACAGAAACGGCGGCCTATGGGGCTTGTACCACAAATGCCATTTCGAGGCCTCTGGTTTCAGCTTTCGCACAAACTTGAAATTCAAATGCTTGTAGCTCCATGAATTTTTAGCGGATTTGCAAGATTCTTGTGTCAAAAATTAATTGAAAATCTCAGGAAATTGGTAAATTGACCAAGGGTGCATTCAGCGTATCGTTATTTTTTAGTACTTAATCAAACGTCGAACAATTTTTTTGAGACACCCTGTAATTTATCTTATGAAAAAAATTTGAGAAACGGAAACAGAAAATTGAACTAGCCTCCATCAGAATCCAACGGGGGGATGTACTTGTTATCTTGACAAACTTTGAAGTAAATCTCTTGCTTCTTTCCTTCGGGTAATGCACCAGCTGGAACATATACACTGACCCCCGTCTCTGTAGACTCGAGTAGGCCACCACGATGATCGAAAATACCACGTGCTGTCGCAATGACTTTCGGGTCATCCATATATTGGTTGTCGCTAAAAAATCAATATTAAATCAACATGATACCACGGGTAATTCATAGTAAATTTAAAGACCCAGGGTCCTTTGCGGGCACACTGTAATTTCAGATTGTCTGACATCAAATTTATCTAAAAAGGAATTTATGAATCTATTAAGTTGAAGTCGAACGGACGGAAAATTTTGAATTTAATTCGACTCTCAGACCAAATTTTTTTGCTCAGACCAAATTTTTTACTAACTTTACTTACATTTGATTTTCAAGCAGTCTGAAAGTGCAGGATTTTCGAAACTAGTGCAGGATTGTTACCTTTCTGCAGGCCCGTGGTGAAAATGGATCTTTAAGAATTTGTGAACCTTCAAATATTTCTGGCTTCCAGAGATGTCTTCAACATGTTTTCCCCTCTTGGAAGAGCAAAAAGGTCATACACACAATCGTATCACCTCTCTACCATAAAAGCCATATTCAGCCCCTCTCTATATTACGTCCTTCTCTTCTATCAGCCCCTCTTTCAAAGCCCAAATTCTAACCGAGCCCTCTCTTGCAACATCTAGTATACTAATAGTTTTCCATTTCATTGGACAAAATGATTTATTTGTTAATTTTCCTATGGTTTTGGATGAGACCCTGGCAAATTGAAGCAAACTTACGAAGGTGGAGGTCTTCTTTGTGAATTTACATAATCTTTTATTGGTCGATAGCGATAGTTGCTAATGGTTTTCCATTTAATTGGACAAAATGATTTACTTGTTAATTTCCTATGGTTTTGGATGAGACCCTGGCAAATTGAAGAAAACTTACGAAGAAGGTGGAGGTCTTCTTTGTGAATTTACATCATCTTTTATTGGTCGATCACGATAGTTGCTAATGCTTTTCCATTTAATTGGACAAAATGATTTACTTGTTAATTTCCTATGGTTTTGGATGAGACCCTGGCAAATTGAAGAAAACTTACGAAGAAGGTGGATGTCTTCTTTGTGAATTTACATCATCTTTCATTGGTCGATCGCGATAGTTGCTAATGGTTTTCCATTTAATTGGACAAAATGATTTACTTGTTAATTTCCTATGGTTTTGGATGAGACTCTGGCAAATTGAAGAAAACTTACGAAGAAGGTGGAGGTCTTCTTTGTGAATTTACATCATCTTTCATTGGTCGATCGCGATAGTTGCTAATGGTTTTCCATTTAATTGGACAAAATGATTTACTTGTTAATTTCCTATGGTTTTGGATGAGACTCTGGCAAATTGAAGAAAACTTACGAAGAAGGTGGAGGTCTTCTTTGTGAATTTACATCATCTTTCATTGGTCGATCGCGATAGTTGCTAATGGTTTTCCATTTAATTGGACAAAATGATTTACTTGTTAATTTTCCTATGGTTTTGAATTGGACCCTAGCAAATTGAAGCTAACTTACGAAGAAGGTGGAGGTCTTCTTTGTGAATCCACTTCATCTCTTATTGGTCGATCGCGATAGTTGCTCGGTTTCATTGGTCCGGTGCTGTAATCACGGTATGGTTCCCGCTTCGGTTCGTCTTTTGAGGCCCGGTCTTGTCCATATCTAGACGATTGACGAGGCGCATCATACGACGGTGGTGGGTCCCTGTAATTCTGCGGAGGTGGGCGCTCGTTTCGCACTGGTGGGCCACGTTCTTCTCTCGGAGGGGGACGGTCAATTCTTGCTGGTGGGGGACGTTCATCTCTCGGAGGTGGCCGGTCATTTCTCACTGGTGGGGGACGTTCTTCTCTGGGAGGGGGACGTTCATTTCTTGAGGGTGGTGGGCGGTATTGGGAAGGTCTGTCATCATAACGATCAGCTGGGGGGCGGTAGTCACGTGGCGCAGGGGGTCTCTTGTAAGCATCATAATCATCATAACCATTTGGTGCTGCCTCAACATGGTTATCAACACGTGAAACCGAGACCGGTTCCTCCACAGGTCCACGTTGTGGTGGCATAGCAACACGTCTTACTTCAGCATACTTTGGACCTGGTCTGTATGAGCTATTGGCAACAAGTTGGCCTCGATTTCGCCCATCTCTATTCATGTCAACGATGTAATTACGAGGAGCTGGTGGGCGTGAAGGAGGCTGCCCGTGGATTTCATCTTCCAATTTCCAAAGGTCAGAAACCTGAGTAAAAATAAGATGGGTAGCACTTTGAAGCAAGTAGTCGCTTGAATTTAGGAAGGCATATGTTCAGAACCCTTTTAGCATGATTCTTCCACTGGCCAAAATTTTCTGGAAACTAGCACAAAGTGCAAATATAGCGTACGAAGAATGAAAGATACACGCATATATATATATATATATATTTCCATAAGAAACTACAAATTTCGGTCAGTAATGAAAATGCCTTGAAATCAGATTTTGAGCACCCAGAGTTTCTTCTGAGTTTCTTAAAGGTTTCCTCTGTTTAGAGTCGTCTCTAAATTATCGTATAGCTTTTATACGAATTGATACGAATTCAATCGTTTATATGAAAAGGTGTCATACGATTTAATTCGTATAGCTGCACAAGAGATAAGAATTGTATACAAATTGTTTGATTTCTATACGAATTATGATACGAATTCTATACGATTTCGATACGAATTGTGTTTACGAATTGCTTATACGATTTTGATACGAATTTGATACGAATTTGATACGATTTCGATACGAATTGTGTATGGGAATTTCTTATATGATTTTGATACGAATTGATTGGGTTTACGAATTGCTTATACGAATTTGACACGAATCGAATTGCATACGAATCACATACGAATTGTATACGAATTTATACGAATTCCAAAAGGTGACGATACGAATTAATTCGTATGCGGTTTATAGAATATCGTATCAATATCGTATGATGCTACAAATTCCCTATACGTATTTGATACGAATATTTGGAGACGATCCCTTAGTTCCTGCGCCCTTGTGAACATTGCCAATCTTTAGACTAGACTGGAGAACCTTCCAGTAATATGATACAGGAAACAAGTGAAAATAAAGTAAAAATGTTTGTATAATTCCTTTATCAAAAAGTTTCTTAGTGATATTATCCAAGCGACCTGGGAGTTGAGTTTCTCATAAGCAGTTTCCCCAATAAAAATTCGTGAATTGTTAAAAAAGGATGCAGTAATATTGATTGAACCCAGTAACCCAGATAACCCAGATAACAAATGATTACTGACTACATAAAAGATCTGCCCGGTCGGTCAAGTCATAAAAAAAACTAAAGGAAGTTACAAAAGTTCTTGAAACGCAGGTAGCTAGCTCCCTCCCTGCAGTGCATTTCAGATCTATTTTTGAACAGCTGCCTGTGCTGCAGACAACTTGAAAAGAGAGGAGAGGACTCTCAATTCGTTCCAAGTGGTCAGGAATAAAGGTTAGTATGAGCATATAAGGAAAGGAGACGGCTATTTCTAAACATCTGCGTTGGGCAACATAATTGTTTGCTTCAAAAGCCGCGAATGAGTACTTCAATGATATCCAAACAATATGAGAATTAAATTAACTTGTTTAATTAACTTTTAACCAAACAAGAAAAAGCAAATTTTAAAGAATGTTACATGAAGTCGAATAATGCGCCTAGAATCATGAGAAATATCTTGAAAGATAACTTAAAGCTTTAGTAAAATGGTGGACTAAAACTTTACAATTTGACGACATCTTGTTTTGTGCACGATCTTTCAATTAGTGGATTCAATTTTCAATTAGTGGATACACTTTCTCGTCTACCAAATACCAAAAACAATATAACATAACAATGGGATACTAATAGCTTGTTAAATACGGTGGCAAAACAAACAAGCGACCGAATGTAAGAAACAAAATTGAAAACTTCTTACCTTAACATCCGCTCTGTCGTCCATTTCTTTTAAAATCGGGTTCTCATCGGCAGGGACTCTCCTAAGGGAATCACCCTTTTGTTTCAATGCAGCCTCAGCCTTGTTTTCATTCATAGGCTCATTCTTTGGGACTTCGGTACGCTTCAACGATTGTCTGGCATCCTTTGCTGATAACTGACTTGGGAATACTCTGAAACAAAAGATGTCACATGAGAATTACAGAACAATTGTTACCAAGGCTTCATTGCGGGCAAGCTGCAAGTACGCTTCAAGGACTACCAAGGATTCTTTGATGATTTTACTGTAGGTTTGGGATATGTTAGATGAGAATTATAGAACGACTGTTACCCATGGTCCCTTGCGGGCAAGCTGCAATTACTCTTTAAGGAATATCTATCATCTTTGGCTGAAACCTGGCTTTGGTAGACCCTGAACAACTTTAGACCAGAGCCTTAAAATTCCATATACACGCAAGTATAAATGAGTGTCCTTGTAACAGAAAATGCGTCAAAGGCCTACAAAATAAGTTCATAGAGAGGTCTGCCTTATCAAAATATAACACAAGGAACATGAAGGATCTCCATGTGCAAAAACTAAAATTAGAACATACGAAAAAAAGTTTTTGTACATTGGTCCAAAAACCTGGAATAGTATCCCACAGCTCATCCGAGACACCTAATCCGTTGTACAATTCAAAAAAGATCTGAAATCTCACCTTTTGAGCTGATAGAAAATAGGTTTGCACGAATCCATGGAAGAACAGTACACGGGGGGAGGGAGCGGGGGAAACATAGTTTGAGCTTATATTGTAAACTATTAATAGTAATTTATTTTTCTTTGGTATCGTATTTAACTGAATGGGTGTTGTGCTTAAATAAGATTAAATGAAAAATGAAATGAAAATAACTTGTTAAAAGAACGTCATTGATGGATTACTCCAAACCTTACTATCTGGGCTTCGGGCTCCGATGGGTCGGCATCGCATCGATTCCCAGCACAAGAGCATCAACTTTTGGAAAGGTGCTGTTTCCTTGGTTCAAAAATTGCAACAATGCGCCTTCAGTCAGTCTCAAAAACACGCACGCCAACATATCCACAAATATAAAAGCAAGTTAATAGCCTTCCGTGAACAATTTTGCGTTATCGCAAAATCTCACCCGACATCTAATGTGAGATACTTTAAAATTCAACAATCAAAGGCAACATGAGGATTCCAATTTAACTCCTTTCTCGTGCTTTATAAAAGAATTTGTCTGACACTTTCTTTGTCTGGGATCATTCCTTAAAGTAGTTTTAAATCCATAGTCATTTCGATTTATCTCTAAAGAATTCTAAAATCGATACGATCTCTTGATAAAACCTGACAAATCAGATTTGATTTGCTTTGCATGTGACAAAGATATATTCAAAAGTTGGGCGTAATTTTCCCTAGTAGCAAAAGAGTTTCCACTTAATGCATATGGCTCGTAAGGTTTTGCAGAGATCATTTCATATGTCCTCCTCAAAAATATTGTTTTCTTAAAACGCTTATGCCCCAACTAATTATCTAAATCTCAATTCGGAAAATTTAAGAAACACCTCAACAGAGGCAAAACAATCAAACTTTCCTGAAACCTCAAAAGTGCCGTGGCAAGATTTTTCGCCTTTACTCATTCTCTCATTTTCGATGATGAGTCTACTCGTAGACTAGCATTATTGCGGAAATCTCAATGACGAACAACGCTAAGAACAGGATTGAAAATTCATTCACTATCTGGAGGGCGAGCAAGAATTCTTGTCATTAATGTGCATATTCGAGAGACAGACAACTCCGGTTCTTTCTAGCATAGGTCCCCACCGTTTGGTACAAAATTCTATGATCGATTTCTCTGAACTGGATGACTTTGTAGAAGCCTTAGCTATTTCGACACTGGACTATAAATTCAAAAGCAATCTTTAATAAAAACTTGAAACCATGGTAATTTGTACACTGTTGTGTGAAACATGAAATAATGTTCAAGAAAACGATAGTTTATGGAGATCAACAATATGGTATATATCGATCACCAGTCACCACCCTTCCGGCCTATGATTTAGACATTCTATGACGTCACATCCACAAATGACTGAAAAATAAAGCACATCATAATAAAACGTTTCGAATAATATTGAAGATTTCTTAAAGTTCAACGGTAGAACTATAAATGGGAACCTAAAGTCTTTTTTACATAAGTCAGTTCAAAGAAATAGGTCATAGAGCTTTTCATCCACCTTTCACATAAATCAAGATTTGGAACCTATGCTATTCATTACCTCGTTCCTCGGAAATACTTACTTTACAGAATTAATAGGCTTTCTTTCCTCTGGTCGATCTTCCTCATAGCCAGGGGGTAACTTGTATTTTGGATCACGCAAAACAGGCACTTCCTCTTCTTGCTCTGGTCTCTTGCCAGGAAGATAATCAGTTGCTCCTTCTTCCGGGGGTAATGAACTTTCAACAGCTTCTGTGTGCTGTACTGTCACTGTTTCAGTAATCTCGGTTCTCCTTTCAACATACCCCCGTCTCTCTTCTTCATAAGGTGTGTCATACAAATGTGGTGCAGGGGCAATTTCTTCTTCACGCGGGGGCTCATCATACACAGGAGGCACTATGGTAACAGAACAATAACGGAATCAAACAACAGCCAAACACGACTGTCCAGTTGGACAAACATTGTTACCTAGAGTCCTTTGCGGGCATGCTGCAATTTGAGGCTGTTTGAGAATAAGATTTGGCCTGAGCAGAAATCAAGGATCCGTACTGCGGTGGTGGAACTCAAAGGCAATATTTGACTTATGCACTACTCACACTTAAAAGATAAACCAGTTCAAACTAAACAAGGTTATCAAACGGAGCCTTCTGATTGGTCAATCTAACAAATCGAATGCATTTGATTGGTTGGAATTTAACCTAGATTACATAGCTCTAATCTAGATTACTCTCGAGTACCGAATAATCGTCCCCCCCCCGCTTATTAATTTTTGAAAAATTTTCCAAACCACCCGCTCTTATTCCAACCCCCCCTTTTATTAATTTTTGGAAAAATGAAATGATATTAGACAATTTCTGGAGAAACGCAAGAAAAAGTCTCAAGAAGTGCATTCAACAGAACCAGAGTTCAAATGTATATGCGTCAGTAACATCACTATGCACATAGATATATAACAGATACGTGTTTACCTAAGAAAAGGGCTATTTTCTATTTCTCCAAGCACCCCCCCCGATTATTCCAACCCCCCGATTATTGCTACCTCGAACCATTTCCAACCCCCCTCCCCCCGATTATTCTCACCCCCCCCCCGTTTATTCGGTACTCGAGAGTACCAGATTTGAAGATGGTTAAGTCTGGCAGTGTGAATGCAGTTCAAGTTGACTGTATGAAACCGAAGTTTGAAATTGCAGTTTGTCAGCAATGGGTGACAATGGCTCAAGATCAAATTGCAAAGAAACTTCTCACACCAACCAATGCAAAAGGTATCGAGTGTTGATTGCACAAAGTAGCGCCGTAGGATCGAAACCTTAAGCATTTGTTAAAAAAAATCCATTTCAATAACTCTCTCGAGATATCAAAGATCAGATCCTTGAACTGTCTGTATCAGAGATTCCTTATATACGATTTGATCCAGTGTTTTAGGCACTTTTTAACCATTTTACAACAAACAAATTTTCGTTAAATTCAATCAAAGTTGTATTTTGTTTGCTCATAAAAATATGAGAACGTAACAAAAATACTCGAGTCTTCCTGCTACCAAGCAAACTCAAATCTATCCACTGATCCAGTACTAAAATATTTTTCAAAATTCTGACAATTTTTCGCTTATTTATTACTACTGAGTAAAAGGTATACTTCCAAAACTCGAAAAATTGAGCTATATAATAAACACATAAAGATGATTCGAAGGCTAATACTGCAGTGCCTAACTGTGGGGTTAAAGAAAGGGTTGAAAGTAAAGAACGGAGCTGACTGGGGTTATCAAAAACAAGACAAGAGAATGCCGATGCACGCTATTGTTTCGTTGTTAAAAAACGTCCACGCATATGTCGAAATCATCAAATAAATGGGTTAAGCAGGATCTAACGTTAACTGACTGTCATAATGTACTCACCGACGACTGGCTGTGGCTCTTCACGATGTGGAGGAGCTGCTTCAGGCTCTGATAGATTCGAGGGTTCAAATACGTCATCAGACACAGCCTTGGTATTGTAGCGACCCATAGCAGGGGAACGAGGTGGCGATTCAAAATGGCTGAAATGGAAAGAAAATGAGAAGCTGTTAGAAGCTAAGCTGATTAATGGAAAGCAGAATGAGCTTGATTTTGATACAAAAGCCTTTATTGATTAATAATCTGTCTCAAATATGCTGTGACCTAAAATTACCGAGAATAAAAAATTAAGGTGTTTCCGTTTAGTAACTTTGCATCATCGCAAATATTACTAGACAACTAATGTCAGACAGATTTCTTAATATTCGCCGATCAGTTAGGAAGCGCAGTTTGATAACAAATAAAAGGATGAAGTACGCGAAGACGACGATTTTGAAGAGGTTTGATCACTTCATCAACTCAACATTTCATCAACTCTCCAGATCAATAATTAATTGCCAACAGGCAACAAGACGTCAAAAACTGACACAAAATTTTTGAACGTTTCCAGCAAAACGTGGTCCATCTTCTTCAACAGAAAATCGTTAAACGAAGCATATGTCCTGATTGGTTAATATATATGGACTGATATTTGTGAATTTAGTTTTCAAGGAGAACAGAAATCGTCAGATTGCGAAATCATCCTGAATGAGTGAACAAGAACATAACTTACCTGTCTTCAAGATCTTCAAATCTTTGTGGTTCTGAGCAAACACTTTCGGCTTCTGTATCACTTTCACCACCAGACAAATATGAAATGTAATTATTGCGACGAAGATCAACGTCCTCCATCATCGCCTCATCAGGCTGAAAAACAACACACATTGTGTGAAAATACGTCTCCGGCGACCATCAAAGGAGTGCCAACAAGTATGAATTTGCTGCAACCCTCTCTCTTGCCATTTGCTAGTGCAACACTTGAAGGACGAAGGCAAAGCCGAAGAAGGAGGAAATTTAATTTTCTAAATTTTGTCTGTCAAGAGACATGGATATCTACATAAATAGATATTTACATAAATAGATATTTACATAAATAGATATTTACATAAATAGATATTTACATAAATAGATATCTACATAAATAGATATCTACATAAATAGATATCTACATAAATAGATATTTACATAAATAGATATTTACATAAATAGATATTTACATAAATAGATATTTACATAAATAGATATCTACATAAATAGATATCTACATAAATAGATATTTACATAAATAGACATTTACATAAATAGATATTTACATAAATAGATATTTACATAAATAGATATCTACATAAATACATATTTACATAAATACATATTTACATAAATAGATATTTACATAAATAGATATTTACATAAATAGATATCTACATAAATAGATATCTACATAAATAGTTATCTACATAAATAGATATTTACATAAATAGATATTTACATAAATAGATATTTACATAAATAGATATTTACATAAATAGATATCTACATAAATAGATATCTACATAAATAGATATTTACATAAATAGACATTTACATAAATAGATATTTACATAAATAGATATTTACATAGATAGATATTTACATAAATAGATATTTACATAAATAGATATTTACATAAATAGATATTTACATAAATAGATATTTACATAAATAGATATTTACATAAATAGATATTTACATAAATAGATATTTACATAAATAGATATTTACATAAATAGATATCTACATAAATAGATATTTACATAAATAGATATCTACATAAATAGATATCTACATAAATAGATATTTATAGTCAGGGCGGGTAACTTTTACGCAGGGGGCAGTGTCGCCAAAGTTTTACGCACCCCTTTCTTCTGTTCTTAGAGAAGATGTTTTGGCTGGCTTTTAATATAAGCATGAACCCCCGTCTGTGCTCTTTCATTTGATATGTCACTCTTGAAATTATCTCCTCCCTTGGCTTTGTAGCACCTAATCAAATTGCACTGCTGGATTTTACAGGAGTAAATACTTTTTAAAACGACTCATTGATTTCATTGCCTTGTCGACATGTCGGTCTGTACTGATCCTCTCAGCTATTCAAATTGCTCAATAAGGAGTTGTTTATGACATCTGAAGAGGATATTGGCTTGCTCCTTGTTCTTCAGCAGAAAACGGCCTGCGTAAACATTACACCACCGTCTGTGATGTAGTTGGCTAAGTCTTACGCAATATTTGCAAGTGCCGTCTTGCTGTGTGGCTATCAGCGTTATGAGCAATTTATACATGAGTAACGGTATTTTTGAGGTCAGAATGATTCAGAGATGCTCCAAGAAGCTGTGAGGGCTGATCCAAACATGAAAGAATTTCATTCGTCCGGGAAGGGTGGAGTTTGGGTGGGTCTGGGGGTGACAATTTTTGAAAGACACAATTGCTTGAATCATACCTTCCTCTTGTGACTAATACTTTTTTTAAAAAACTTTTTCCGATAAATAACAAGGTGAAAGCTCTTCGCTTACATTTCGAGTTGCTACTTACTGAATTTGACAGTTTAATAGAATCTGGTTATTTTTCGATACGATTGATCAAAGATGCCAAAAAAGTCAGAAAGAGCGGTTAAACGTTAGTCAGATCATGATCTGGAACAAGCTTTGCTTGAAATTCAGACAGGGAAGTCCATACGAAGTACAGCATCTAAGTATGGGATGGCAGAGGGAACCTTGAGGTATCGCTCAAAGCAATTGGAAAGAGGGGAGGCGGCCACAATGGGTAGGCCTACTGCCTTCAGTGAAGAAACGGAAAAGGAACTTGCAAGCTGCATTGGGGTGATGTGTAAACTTGGTTTTAGCCCAACTGTTCCTGAAATTCTTGATCTTGTTGCCTCCTATTTGAAAGCAAATTCAATTTCTACTTCTTCATTCCCAAGTGGTAAACCAGGAAAAGATTGGTTCTATGGATTTGTGAAGCGGAGAAATTTGTCACTTAAAAAAGCAACAATGATAAGCTCTGCGAGAAAATCAGCTACAGCAAATCCTTTCGTGATTTACGATTTTTACGAGCAACTTGAAGAAATTGTTACTTCAAAACACTTATCAGCCAAACAAATTTGGAACTGTGATGAGTCAGGTTTCCCAAGTGATCCAGCAAATTGCAAAGTTGTAAGCGAAAAAGGAAAGGTTGCTTATAAAGTCACTTGTGGGTCAGGGCGGGAAAATACGACAACATTAGCCGTTTGCAGTGCTGCGGGGGAATGTCTTGACCCCTTCATTGTTTTTAGTGGGAAAAACTTGCAATCGACCTGGAGAGGAGAAAGGGCTCTTCCAGGTACCCTATATGGAACATCTCCTAATGGATGGATGACAACTGAACTTTTTGATGGCTGGTTTACAAATTTTTGCAAACAAGTGACCATTCGACCATTATTGTTGATTTTTGATGGCCATTTAACCCATGTTTCCCTTGAGGTTATTGAAAAAGCACGTACGGAGGACGTAACTTTATTAAAGCTGCCACCCCACGTTACTGATAAACTGCAACCACTTGATGTTGCTTGTTTTGGTCCTCTCAAAAGAATGTGGGAGAAGGTACTGAACGAGTGGATCAACGAGTTTGGACCTCGAGAACCAATAAGGAAAGCCCAGTTTGTAAACAAGCTGGGAGACGTATGGCATAAGGGACTGTCCCCAGAAAACATTATGGCTGGATTCAATGCAACTGGCGTTTTTCCAGTCGATAAAAGCAAGTTCCCTGAAAGTCGTTTTGACACCCGACTCATTAAGCGGTATCAAAACTGGGTGAAAGCAGGGCGCCCAAAGGAGCTTCTTAACGATCTTGCGACTGGAGTACACAGCCCTAAAAAGGCATCTCCAAAGAAATCTCCAGAGAAGAAACCTTCGAAATCACCTGTAAAGCGCCCTGCTACCCCAAAGAGTAATTTGCAGCCCTCAACATCCACTCCAACTACCTCTAAGGAGGTAGTTGAGGAATGCAACTGCTCTCTTGCAAAGTTGCTAGGTCCAACCCCGTGTCCAGCACCACCCGGAAAAGTCTGGGTACCAATATGGACGCTGCAAAATGAAGCTGCCCAGGAATCGAAGAATAAAAGTTTCGAGGAACTTGTTGTTGAAAAAATGAAAGGGCCGAGCGACAAACCTCGAAAGAAAAGGCGTAAAATCGATTTAATGACGAAGGTTATCACGGATGATGAGTACCTGAAAGCAATCAAAGAAAAGGAGGGCAAACAAGTTAAGAAGGGAAGCGACAGAGGAAGAGGGAGACCCAAAAAAGCTAGAACAACAGAAGCTCCACCAAAACTTGACTTTGATGTTCAGGAGGGTTCAGATTCTGAGAGAGAAACCTCTGATGATACAGATGACAGTGACAGTGAAAATGTGGAGAAAACTACTTTCCCCCCAGTTTCAAAACGTCAGTCCGTTCTGTATCTCAGGGACTTCTGGAGGTCTGTTAACCCACCTGTTCCAGAAGAGCAAGTTGTTGGTAAATGGTACGCCGCGATCTATCTTGGAAAACGGAAGGAGCAAGTTTATGTCGGTAGAGCAACCAAGCGATTTCTATCGGAAAAAGATGGCCCTGCGACTTGCCTTGAACTTGATTGTTTGAAGCCGCACTTTGGGAGTGGCAGTATTCTAGAATCGGTGCCAGCGCACCTGGAGAGAGATGTAGACATTTTTGCAATACAGGACATATTTGCTGGTCCTTTGACCGTAAACCCGTTGAAAGGAGATAAATGGGATGTTCCTCAATACGAAAAAGTAAAGAAAACTTTTGAACTCGTTGTGAAACTAGATCGGGAAAGTGATTACCTCGAAAATTTTGCCTCCTGAACTGACATTAACTTGCATTACGTTATGGTATAAATATACAAACAATAAGTGATCACAAAACTTTGATTTGATCGTTAAATTTTGGAAAACTTTCGGAATCCTTTAGGAAAACAAATTAAGGGGAGACCTTTAACAAAGACTTGCCCCAACTGCAAGAAGTCTAATAAATGCCTCTGCGGAGGAGAGTGATGAAACAGTGAAATTTCGCTTTTCCCTTTCACAATTTTTTTTGACAAAAAAGACTTAATTCAAATCTGCCTCCAACAAGGAACTTGTTTAAAATGTTTCATATTCCCCATCTCAAAAAACGTCCAGCAGTATAAGCAAGGAATGCTTAACTGGGCAATGTCCTTGTTTATCCTGTCAAGAAGTAGTTCAAATAAAGAATCAATGTGCGTAATACATGCAGAATTCAAATACCTCCCTTGCATTGATATTAATTCCACCCAAGAAGCCCTTTTTACGATATGATAAGAGGGCGTAAGACTTTGGCTACAGTGCGTAAGACATACCCAGAAATGTCGGCCAATTGTTTACGCACTAATAATTGATTATTTAATTAGTCTTAATTAAATTTGGATATTCAATAGTTGGCAGTTAATTAGACAATAGTAATAAGTATTAGTAGAAATATTAAGATTAAGGGATTAAGTAACAGAGTAGCCACAATATCAAAGTTTCTTAAAAATGCGTAAAACTTGCCCTTCGTGACTATACATAAATAGACATTTACATAAATAGATATTTACATAAATAGATATTTACATAAATAGATATTTACATAAATAGATATTTACATAAATAGATATCTACATAAATAGATATTTACATAAATAGATATCTACATAAATAGATATCTACATAAGTAGATATTTACATAAATAGACATTTACATAAATAGATATTTACATAAATAGATATTTACATAAATAGATATTTACATAAATAGATATTTACATAAATAGATATCTACAGCACATCCACAATGAACGTCAATGGAGTTTCCAGCCTCATGAAAGTCATGAAATGAATGATAATTCAAAAGCAGCTAAAGAAATGCATTGGATGGATGAATAAAACGCCAATCACAACAAAACTCCCTTGAAGAACAGCCTTAAATGTACTTTTTTGCATATATATGATGTTAAAAACCACAACCGTAAATTTCTTGTAACCTTAATTGGAGAAGGGATATTGTGCGTAAATAGTTCACATATCATAAAAATGAATTATAACAAAACAGAGCAAACAGAGCACTTAGACTCCGATCAGTCTGCAAATGCCATATTGACAGCGGGCAACAGAAGTTTTATTTGAAGCGATCACTTATTTTACCTTTTCTCTGCCATAAATCAGCAACCACTTGTCAGACTGACTCAAACAAGGTCTCAAACTCTTATTTGAAGCCTGGCCAATGAAAAGTTTAAGAACCATAACAACTGAGACTTCAGCTCCTTCACAGTAGCCACACAAAGAAAGTACAATCTTGTTGGGACATACTGTATTAACGTAAGGTAAGGCATGAGGCATAATGTAACGACAGTTAAGACACCCTGTATTAACGGGGCTCTGCAAGATCTTTGTAAACAAACGGATAAAACGGGACAATCCGTTTGCATAAACACATTTGATGATTAGAGATGTGATATCAAACAAACAAGGGCAGCGCCTTTAACACAAGATATCAAAATAAATACCTTTTCTTCAGGCATCCATGCCATCTCTGATTGCTGCCTAAAAATTATCTCCTTGAGCTTATGATACCATTCTCTGTTATTTGCAGTACTGCCCTTGATATGAGTGTTGAGCTTCGCAGTGAAAATATGCGGGTAAAATTCTTCAAGACGTTTTGTCATTGTATGAATCTTCTTCACATGTTTTCTCGTTAGAGGGTCGCCTTCGATATCAATCGCACCAGTTGGGCTTCTTTGCAGTTGGTCCACTAATGACTTGCGCATATCCCTGAAATATGAGACAAAACGTATTCAAAGAGAGAAAAAGAACATAGGTTTGTTTTAAACAGTGCTCTTCTACCCACTCGTATGTGCCTGAAAGTGAGACAAAAATGTCTTCACAGATGGCAATGACGATAGGTTTGCTCTTGACATTCCTCTTCTACCCACACATATGTTTTTTTTCTGTTTACAATAAATTAGAACCAATTAACGTAAATTCATAAATACTGTTCCATCCTTGGCGTAGAAAGACATAATGTCATCTGACCTCCACGAAGATCGTTACTTGCAATTGTACAAATCAAACTTCAAAGAAAGAATGAAAAAACAGACATGGAGCAAAAACAACAACATTCAAATGGTCAAAAGAATAAGAGGACAGGCAGTTCAATACTAAACCATGCAATGGGACAATGGCTTCAACTCCCCCATGTCCAAAGAGACAAAGAGAGACAGAGAGGGACAAAGAGGTGAGGTCGCCCTAAAACACCGCTCCTTTATCGGATACCTGAAGCCCCGATAATGACAAACTCAATTGCAAAGTTAGGAGACCTGCACTAACAGCATATGCGCAGTGTGTTTTTCAATTGGGGACTCTTGGAGGAGGATCAGTGACAATAGCAATTGCCGTTGTTGTTGTTCTCTCCTCCGGGGTTAACGGATTCAAGTATTGATGTGTATAATGCTAAATCGTAAATCGTATGTTTAGTATTTTGTAGTTATTCATTTAGTTGTCAATATTTGCATGTTTTTATGTTAATGGCCACAGGGTAGTCATTGTCCTTTGCTCAGAACTTGTGGTCCTTTCCCTGTACTATCTGTATGGTACACATAGTAATTTGAAAGTATAATGAGATGCAGATGTAACATGTAATTCAAATGAACAAAAAACACTCATTACACTTACCTTGCAGCAACTTTTGAAACGGTCTTGAGAAGGATGACGATTGGGCATAATTGAAAGAACATCATTTTTTCAACACCATCTGGAGTCAAATCAAGCAAGCAATGTTTGTTCTGTAAGAAATATTAGATATATGTTGTATTCGTCATGCAATCAAATAACATTCTGTTTGTTCCTCGTACTTTATCATTCTCATGTTCAATCTACATTGATCTTCTCAACAGTGTTAACGCAATGCTTTTACCCTCTAATGTTTATCTCAAATCAACGTAACTGAGAGTTTTCTCTAACACTTGATAGTCCCTTATAGTCATGCATGATAACATTGCTTGGATCGCCTGAAAATCTAAGCAAACCACTACAAGTGTGCATCAAATCAGGTGAAAAACCGGGGGTTACTTCACTGCTTGGATCGCCTGAAAATCTAAGCAAACCACTACAAGTGTCTATCAAATCAGGTGAAAAACCGGGGGTTACCTCACTGATGACTTCTCTGATTCCTGACAACTTCACTGACTCTCCGTAAGATTTATCATATCCACCAGAACGAGGCAGAGTCCTTGATTTCTGTCCAAATGTATCCGAATGCACTAGGAGATAACAAACAAGACTTTCCTATCAATCCTAAAACATGATGCAAATAAAATCATTTGCAAAAGATTCTAAATACAGAATAACAAACCACTACTACATTAACTTCGATTGCAATTACAAACATACAGTACAGTTATAACCCACAACGTTCACTATCAACAGAATATGTTTAGCTTCTCTGTTGAATGTTGAAGTCTTCATCATTTAATTTTGCCTTTTCACATTAAGTTAATAGCCTAGGCTCAATAAGCAAAGCAGTTCTCCAGGCTTTTACAGAATAAACATTAGTAGAAAAGCTTAGTACTCGGATGTGTTTCTTGGAATAAGATTGAATGGAATTAGATTAAAAACAGAACGGCTTTCAAAGGCTGAATTCACATAAACTTGCAGTGTTTGAAATCTAAATGGATCTGATTAGACAGTACAATATACCGCATCGATCTGAATGGAGCTCTGCTTTATTGCTAACGAATAAAGTAATGCAATTTTTTGTACATTTTTACACATAATGAGAAAAATAATACGAATATTTATACAGGAAAAACTAACTAACAGGATAATTAAAATGCTGTTGTATTTGAAACTTTACTTTATGGGCCTCTGGGGATTTCACACAGATTTTCATCTTTTCTAAACAATTTTCCTTTTTCAAAGATAAAATTATGAAATAACTGCTGCAATTTGATGACCGGAGTACAGTTTTACTCGCTGCCTTTGACTAGGTTGTCCTAAAAAAATTTCCAGAGTGACAATTTTTTCACTGCAACAGATTATCAAGGAACATATCATAGACATTGACAAGGAACAGTGTCAAAAACCATATCATAATTTACGCATTCAAAAAGCAAGAAACAGATGAAGAAACTTTGAGCAATAAGTAAGATACTTGAGGTAAGATACTTGAGGTAAGATACTTTTAGCACTATGTGCTGACTCAACATAACCCTAACCCTACGTGATGACTTTGTGCTGATTCAAGTTCCTTGAACAAATGTGTATGCACTACGGTACTGAGTGAAAACTAATGAAACACTGGCAGGACATCGACCTCCACCTAAGCCAATAATTTAATACCAATGTAATTCTTAAGGGACAAGTCAGGGGTTGGTATAATTCTTGATTATTCAAGAGATTACACTGTTGTGAATGGTGTGTAGCACTGTTTTCAATTTTTTTCTCTTTTTATATGTGAAACTACATATTTCGATCTGCTAAATAGTACGAAATGACGTCATTTTCTATGACGTCACTTCATGGTGACCTGAACCAGTCTCCCAAATGTGTTGATATTATCCCACTCACAATGCTAGCCTCCTTATCGCACCTTCAAACAATAGTACAAAATACAAAATGGCCACGATATTTGGCCTAACTTACGAATATTCATTAACAAATTTATCAAAGTTGGAAAGAACTTGGAAAGAACTCACGATTGGTGTTCAGCAGTTGGTAGGGTTGCTTTTTAAGAATAATTTTAACAACCCCGGACTTTCCCTTTAATACGAAAGAATCGTTGATGATGCAAAGAGCATTAAAGAAAAAACAATTGAATAAAAAAAGCCTTACTTGGTGATGCAAAGCGATCTGGCATCTCATCAACAAGTAGCATCCGGACAAGGTCTGCAACCGGTCCAAGAATCACCACCGGTCTCATGAAGTCAGCTATTAAAATAAGCAAATCAATGGAATGGTATGGAATAGCACTGATTACAGAATTTATAAACATCTCATACTGTCTTAAGCTATTGGACTCTCCTGAAATCTTCATTATTTGCAGAATAAGACGTCTTTCCTCTTTTTCAACATTTCAAGAAAACTTTTAGACAAACTTGAAGGGAATCGGCATAGCTATCTTGCATGGGCACTATAAATAGGCTAATGAAAAAGACAATGAACCCATTGTTTGATTAGGTACATACACAATGAAACGGCACGTGTCACCGATTTGTTAACAATCTAAAGATGACAAAAGCAGAGTAACTTCCAATAAAACCATAGTTTAGCAATATCTACAGTGTGGTATCAATCACAAATTGCTCATTCTTTTGGTTTACGTAAATTTATGAAATTTGATGACGAAGCATCCTCAGATGAATTGAAACAGAGAACACTTTGCAATTTCAAAATATATGTAAGATTTCTGAGAAAACCAATTCTAGGATTATAGTAGAAAAGATAAAGTTTGTTTTAAGTCATTCGGGTTGAAGAAGTAGGTCCTACCGAATCACGCTGACATTTGTAAAGATTTGTAGCTGTATATACTGTTAAAGAGGCATACAGCATTCATACAAAGAGTAATCACTGCTCTATAAAGAGGAGTAATTTCTAGACTTACCAATGCGAAGGACGACTCTTTCGTAAGCAGGGATCTGGAAATTTGAGCCTTCAGCTAAAAAAGAAAAATAAATCAATAAAAGGAGCTGTTTAATGGTAAATGGAAATTAAACTTCTTTCGAAATGACGAATTTGCAGTATTTGTGATTAAGAATATCACAGAGACTTGCACTACTTTCCCAAAAATGAAGATGTTATTTTGGAGTGTTGTACTTCGTAGCGAAACAAACGAAACACTCATATGATGCACAATTGCAGAGATGTTGGTGGATTTTCGGAAGTAAGCTTAGTGTGGATTCACTCAATCTGATCTTTAAAATTCCTTTTTGGCAAGTAAGTAAAACACGGCTTATTTTTCCAGTACCTATTCGGAGTAACGTCTAATCACTGGAAAGACTTCAAAAAACAAATCTTGAAATGTTCACAAAGGTCCCAAGAGCCCAGAAACTAAACATGACGATTATGACGAGATTTGAAATAAACTCATAAAGAATCCGAGTTGTTGAAATCTCATAATTCAAAGTTTATACCCCATTCACACTGACACAGTTAAACCAGCTCTATTTAAACCAGCTCTATTTAAACCAGCTCTATTTAAACCAGCTCTATTTAAACCAGCTCTATCTAAACCAGCCCTATTTAAACCAGCTCTATTTAAACCAGCTCTATTTAAACCAGCTCTATTTAAACCAGCTCTATTTAAACCAGCTCTATTTAAACCAGCTCTATTTAAACCAGCTCTATTTAAACCAGCTCTATTTAAACCAGCTCTATTTAAACCAGCTCTATTTAAACCAGCTCTATCTAAACCAGCTCTAGTTAAACCAGCTCTATTTAAACCAGCTCTATTTAAACCAGCTCTATTTAAA
Source organism: Aurelia sp. 4 Dawson et al 2005 (assembly GCA_964019985.1). Lineage (NCBI taxonomy): Eukaryota > Metazoa > Cnidaria > Scyphozoa > Semaeostomeae > Ulmaridae > Aurelia > Aurelia sp. 4 Dawson et al 2005. Next base: position 9,403,095 of record OZ026512.1, on the reverse strand, counting down.
CCAGCTCTATTTAAACCAGCTCTATTTAAACCAGCTCTATTTAAATCAGCTCTATTTAAACCAGCTCTATTTAAACCAGCTCTATTTAAACAAGCTCTATTTAAACCAGCCCTATTTAAACCAGCTCTATTTAAACCAGCTCTATTTAAACCAGCTCTATTTAGACCAGCTCTATTTAAACCAGCTCTATTTAAACCAGCTCTATTTAAACCAGCTCTATTTAAACCAGCTCTATTTAAACCAGCTCTATTTAAACCAGCTCTATTTAAACCAGCTCTATTTAAACCAGCTCTATTTAAACCAGCTCTATTTAAACCAGCTCTATTTAAATCAGCTCTATTTAAACCAGCTCTAATTAAACCAGCTCTATTTAAACCAGCTCTATTTAAACCAGCTCTATTTAAACCAGCTCTATTTAAACCAGCTCTATTTAAACCAGCTTTATGTAACCAGGTTAAATGTCAGCCAATAAAATGCACTCAATTTGTTGGATTGACCAATCAGCATATATACATTAAAAATATGGGTAATAAACTGGGTAATAAACTTACTGAATGACTGCTCATCCAGCTTATCCTGTGACGTGAATTTAAACTTTGCTCTTCTGAGGGAGCCACCGAGTGAGCCCCGTCTTTGAAGTTTGCCACCTCCAAGAACTTTTGGCATGATTCGTTCTTCTGTTGACTGGGCAATGGCAAGTTGTTCCGCTCTGAAAAAAACAACAATTGTGCTCAGGTCACACCGCTCAACAAAAATGTTTTCCAAGTTGGGGGCTAGGGGACTGCAGCCCCTTGAATCAAGAAAATTTTATGGCATTTTGCACTGGAATTGGTCAGTTTTATTTAACTCACTGTGGAGCAATCATGTCTTAGGCAACATCTTTGCTAAGCCCCCTAAAGTTTACATTCTCGATCTCTGGTGCACCGCTGCACCCTGAGAACAGAATTTTGAAAATGGATAGTGTTGACAAGAGAGACTGAGAGGTTTGTCCCCTACCTGGATTTGTTTGGCAAGATTCCTTGATCCAACAACTGTCCCTTTCTTCCAACTCGTTTTGCTTGCCATGCGCCAATCAAGCCTTGATACATTGTGTCACGGACATTGAAAATTTCTCCCTTGTGGAATGTGAGTTCATTTCCACTGGCATTTTGAAAATGATCAAAATTTGCCCTGGAAGGAAGAAGGAAAAACTGGATAGGACACAAATTGTGATTTAGAGGAGGTGAAAAATTATGAAAGGTACACGGAAGAAAATGGTTATATGTTGTTTTATCTAAATGAAAATTTCTCATCGAGTAAAAATGTTTCACCTGGGGTATTCCTGACTCACATAGCAGAATATCTGCTCATTGTACAGTAAGGCATATGTAGTGTAATGTAGTGTCTTAGGTACCTTGTTTCTGTAAACGTTTTGATTGAAAATGATGAAAAGGATAGTTATATATCGTTGTGTCTGACGAAGCGTAGAAGAATCTTGATATGACAAGACTGCAATCCTCTGAAAATTGAACCAAGAAGGAAAGGCCATTTACCTGACAAAGAAATTATCCCCAAGCTGTGTCTTGATTTTGTCAAATTCTGAAAAAATCATAAAGTTTGAATAAGCTTAAATTGTTTCAATTGAATTGAATCATGATTCTTTATCATTTATCAAATTTCTTGACAGGTGTCAGGTATCAGGTATCAGGTATCAGGTAATGGGTTCCTCAAACAACGTAATCAGTGAGGGTATCAACGATGAGTTAATAATTCTAAACTATATCTAGAATTACATTTTAGATATATACATTTCTCATCTTAATTTCCAGAATTTCTAACTAAGTGATTGCAACTTTGATGCTGGAGTGCACACTGTATATCTTCATAGTGTCCAAAAAATTATGCCGCTGCCTCGTTTGTAAAGCTTGTAATAAGGAGATTGAAAGGACAAACTCTCGTTTTACACACATTTGCAGGATGAAAGCTCCAAAAAAGCTTGACAACTTGTTCAAGTCAATGTGACAAATGGCTGCTGATTCATCACAGAGGAAAAGCAAAATAATATATATATAGATCTTTTTAGCTAATCCACAAAAGAGACTGGATCGAGCGTTATTTATAGTTCCACTGGCTCTCCAGCAATGTCTAAATCCAATGATGTTTGAAAGAAAGACTTCAATTCAAATTATCTCCACATTTTGAAAAAGGGCCGACAGTGTCAATGGCTGACATGTTATTGACAAACAACAGAATTCAAAAATGGAAAGAAGACTTAGATACAATGCTGGAATACATAAGCCCTATGATGTACCAAAGAAAATATATATATATATATATATATACGGTGACTTACCAGCTTTTTTGGGAATAACAAAAAGAGAGACTTCTTCTGCTAAAGCTAACAATATCAACACTGCCTCTTCACGGGTAATGTCCCTGAAGTCAATCTCATTGGCCTACAAAATACAATGGGGTATTGTCTGAAAGAATTATAAGAACTGAATAAAACAATGGAACAACGAGTGAGATCGAACAAGGCTAAGGCAGTGAAAAAGGCATGTTATTCTATAAAAACACTGCATTAAATCTATATACAGTATATATGGATTTTACTTTTATGACGACGTACCTCAAGGATGAGATCTCCTTCTTTCAATCCTGCCTTCGAAGCAGCACTTTTTGGCTTCACAGCGGCAGTAAAAATGCCAACTGCATTACCGCCAGCAACTTGAATTCCAAGACTTCCACTCTTTTGAAAACTGATGTAATGACCCTCGTGACTAAGAACAAAACAATAGAAAACAATAGCTGGACAACACAGGATAATAAAACAAAGAAGCAATAGTTGATAGCTATAAGGATAGAGCGGAAAAACTTGAAACAAAGACTTCTATTCTTCTGAAAATAAGTGAAACAACCCTTGTGATTATTGATAAAACAATGGAAAACAATAGAACAATACATAGAAAAACTTTAGAACAAAAGAACAAGAGTTCAAAAGACCATATATTGGAATGAGGATTCGATCATACATGGAACAAGTTTAAACAAAAGTCTCAACTCTTTGACATTGAATGCAATGACCTTCGTGATTATTGATGAAACAATGGAAAACATTGGAACAACACGAGAAAACGAAAAGATTGTAGAACAATAGAACATCATCAATGATGCTGTAACGATGATACAATGATGCTTGGAACAAATAGTAAACAAGTTGTGTCATACCCATGAGAAAGTCTTCTTTTCTTGATTTCCTCAATCCTTTGTCGTTCCCATTTGCTAGTATATGCATCAATGACTTTTGACTGTAAGGCTGGTTCTATTTTGGCGGGCTTAGCCTCCCCTTGAGGTGACAATGCATCCCATGAGTCTTTGGTGCGATCAGGCCCATCTTCTTTGTCTGGCTGCTTAGCAACAGCAGCGTTTGGAGACTTCCATGTCGTTGCCATTTCATTTTTCGCTGTGAAAAAATTGTTTTCAATCGTCAATCAAGTCAAAAAAACTTTGTCACCTATCAATGAGCAAATTACCTACAGCTGGAGCAGATGTCCTTCTGGACCTTCTAAAAGTCACTCTCTAGCTTCTTGCCAACATGACATATCAAAGATAAACACAAAGGAGTAAAACTGAGAATGCTTCCTTACACTGCATCTACCATGTCTGGAGCTGACAAGAGAGAGTCGTGCAGCAGGTCGAAAGAGCAGAAAGTGCGTTAAATGGCGTCTTTTTGAAAAGATAAATCAAGAGTTTCGGGCCCAAGGAAAAAATATCAAGTGTTGCCTAATTTCAGAATCTGTTGCAGGAAGCAACAGTTACCGAGTTATGAGCATCTGCACATGCGTGAGCAGTTTCTGCTCTTTCTAACACGGCCAATATCCTGCAAAGAAACATTTTATATTTCTACTCGGGAGATAAAAGCGTTGGTTCAAAAAAACATCACAGACCACAAAAGATGTCATAGCCAGCCAACGATATCATCGCCAAGTTTAAAAGATCCTTTGATCTCCCAGTGAATTTGATTATGAGTCCCTGTTGAGCAAAGGTTTACCACTGGGATACAAAGAACTTAGGTAATAAGTCTAACTTACGTGGCTCAGCTTGCAATTCTTCAGGCGCCTGAGCAGCGACTTGCGGTTCTGAAACAGGCGCAGTAACAACTGGTTCAGCAACGGGCTCGTTTTTGGGGGCTTCCTCTGTCTTCTTACGTTTAACCTTTGGGGTTCTCGTAGCAGGCAGTGGCTTGACTGCATTCTTTTCCAACAGTAGCGATATTTCGTTTGAAGATTTAACGACAAGGTCAATTGCTTCACTTAAAGTTTTGACTTTATCAAGCGGCTTGGAATTGATCTGAAAGAAAAATATTTAACTGTTTGTGCCTCCAAACAAGTCTATCAAAAGGACAAGTCTTGGGCTGGTATGATTGATCAATGATTGATCATGGCATACAAGATAATACTGCTATGACTAGTGTGTCGTACTTTTTCTACCATTTTTCATCTTTTCTCTATGAAATCGAATATTTAAACAAGCGACCTAAGCATTATGACATCATAAAATGCAAATGATCTGTGCTTTTCTGACATCACCCTCTACAAAAATAAGACCACCCTACCGTCTCCTTGCCTCTTAATCACTGCTAGCCTCTTTATCATGCTATAATAAATGGCAGTGATGTTTGGCCTAAATTCGCAGAATATTTAACTAATTTACAGCTGTTTTGAAAGTCATAATGTGGAACGAAGTTCACATTTCACAGCAGCAGATGCTAAGTTTGTTTCTAGTAGTGATCACACCGACGCTAGACTTGTCCTTAAAAGTTAGCGCACAATGGTGAAAATGCCCCTCTATAAATGGAACAAAAGAATCACTCAGATACAGCACTGTCTCTTAGCAAGCCAAAAATCTCATTGTTGCGCTGTCCTTTGTTGACTTCGATTTGAGCGGGGCGAGATACTTCTAGAATTTCTGCACTCTGCAAATGCAAGCTGTGAACATTGCATAAACCCTTTAAAGTATCAATGAGTTAAGGTGTAACTGGTGAAGCAGACCAGTTCAGTAGCCATGGACAATGGAAATGATCAATGGGCAGCACAAAGGATGGATTGCAATATGGTATGTGAAATTAACGAAGAGATGCCCTGTTGAAACTCAACCCCGGGGTTGAAAATGGCCCAAAGTGGGTTCTTTCTTGCTATCTCTCTAAGAATCTGATGCCAGTAAAATGTGCCTGCACATAAAGAATCGATCAACTGAACCTTGCTCGCAAAGCGTTTAAAAATGTTTCGTTTTTAACGTTTCTGACTGTTCACGTGTTCCTGTTTTCAAAATTTGCCGGTTACAGAACTATTGCCAAAACCTGCCAACTAAGAATGTGTACTTTGCATGCGAATTGGAGACCTATTTGCCACACTTTTAACCATTTTCAAATTCTGCCATCATCATTAGAATACAGATTTAGACTACAAGAAAGAAATTAAGCCAAACCTCGATAACACGATCTCCAGGTGCAATCTGCCCACTTCCAAGGGCCGGGCCATTTGGGGCAAGTTCTCTGATATAGAAAAGCTGCCCCAATGCAAATCCATAACCTGAAAGAGCAATAATAATATTAATGATTCAGTATGATTCATAATGATTAATAATAACATTAATGATAAACCATATATATATATATATATATATATATATATATATATATATATATATATATATATATATATATATATATATATATATATATATATATATATATATTTAAACCAGCAAAAAGTTGTGAGCAAATTAATTTACAGCTACAAAGCAATGATATGTCAACCTACTGTCTTGTGTACACCTGAAATAAACCAGCGGACAGGGCTGCCTTAAGAAGCTTCTTCCTAACATCAGAACAGTTTGGCCCAATTCAGTCTGGTAAATCTTAAAATATTTGAACATGTCCATTATTAAATGACGTACTTGCTAACATTAATGCTTTGATGTTGAAGGAGTAGAGGCCTTTCAAACAGGAAAACATGGTGTTTCTGGCACACTTCGTAGAAAGAATTTTTCGTTTTGGTACGGTATTATGTCATTAATAAAGCAGTATTGCATACCTCGTCCACCTCGTTCCAATGTGACACGAACTTTGTTATCCTGAATAGAATCAACAGATTTTTCATTAAGTCCATTTGTCTCTGCTGCCCCATTCACATTTGGCACTGGCTCCTTTGCCTCTTGTCTCATGCTAGATCTTGGGGTACTTGAATCTTTGGGGGTGCTTGAACCTTTGGGACCACTGGATTCAACAATTTGTGGTTGTACTGGCTTGGCAGTGACTGGTTTGGGGCTTGGGGGCACCTCCATTCGTCTGATTACCTATGAAGGTGAAAATGATAATTCATTGACAAACAAACAAATCAACATAAGTATAAACACATACAAATCAGCAAAAGTAGGCCTTCAATGAAATTTACAAAGTACAATGTTTTTCGTATAGGGCTACCAGGCTTTCAAGAATACTTACTAGCTAATTTTTCTTAAATATCAGCCTTCTAGTTTGGTGATGAATATCAGAAAGAAACACTTTTATTGTAGATTTGAAAGGATAATGAGAAATCTCAATGTAATGGCCCTTACAGGCGAGATTAACAATGTTGGCATGTACCTTGAGGTTGTTTCTAGTTTAAAATGAGGTCTTGAAACCCATTATTTCATTCCTATTAAGGGCTTTAATAGGGGGGAGGGCAGTTGCTCCCTTACCTCCCTCTTAAAAAGCAATATGCTCCATTGGTCCCTTCAAAACAAGCCTTGTGCTCCCAGTCAAATCTATGATGCCTCTATTCCTTGTTCAAATTTCATAATTTAGAGGCAAGTGGTCTCTTTGTAGCTATTGTAAGTTGGTATCTTATTTTTGCATTAGTGACACATGTCGATTTGGCAATTTTTTCGTACATTTTATGCACTAGCCTGATAAAAAGCCATGGCCTCCCTAAGCTTTTGAACAGAACTGTAATAGCATTAGTGAATGGAGGCAATGACTCAGTCAATGTTGCAGCAAAAATTGGGGTCTGAGGTGTGATCCCTCAGAAAACTGTTTAAGGTCATGCCTTTAATTTTGGAATAGAATGGTTCTTTTTTGTAAGAATCATATTTTTGTGCACATTTCTTAAACTTTTGAAAACATGGCAGTTTCCTCACTGTGGCTTAAAAATTCCCCCTCTCCTCAAAGAGTGCACATTAGCTGCATCTTATTTCCTTGACAACTTAAAGGTGACAATGTGCAATAATTAGCAGGGGCAAGGGACTTTAAAGCATTCAAAGCAACATTTCCAGAACTTCATGTGCTCCGCAGTTCCCGCATTTTCTGGTCATGCTCCCTTGCTCCTAAAAACCCTTATCAGGACCTACTGTAAGTAATGAAAAAACATTTGATCACCTTTAAGCATATTTGAATAATTGGCAATGGAGGTGAAAAAGAAATTTATAAAAAGTTTAGGTTTTATATATATACATTCAAATTTTGGCCATTTCTCAAACAGGAGTAAATATCTTTTTTGAAAAAAGATGACAAACATCACATACCATTCTTGCCTGCATGCCCGCATCTCTCAAGGCCTGTACAGCATCATTATGACTTGCCCTGTTCATGTTGTTGTTGTTGACAAACAAAATCTGATCATTCACCCTGTGAACAATATACAATGAAATAGTTGGTTTACCAGTACAAATATAAAAGACTGTTATCTGCTTTCAGTCTTTGCTAAAAACATGACCTTTTATTGGTCCCTCATTTACAATATTGCCAAAAATTTTTTGTGGAGTTATTCATTTATATATATATATATATATATATTTTGACCAAATAACTCATTTTAAATAAAAATACACAAGCTCATTTGCCATTATTTTCCTCCTTCTAAAACTGCTGATTCTTCTAAATAATTATAAAGTGCAAAATATCTTTCTGGTCATTCGCAAAAATGATTAAATACAATTCATACTATTTTATCAAATGAAGTGCTCTCTCCTCAATTTATTCATCTGTAAAGAGAGCTCCTCCTGAAGAAATTCCCCTACATGCAGCATCTTCCCATACATAATTGTGATTCATTGCCCATTATCATAAGTAAAGATGCCTATGTGAGTTGAAGTCACTGTATGTATGTAAATAGTGTTTTAGTACGATATTGAGCATTGAGGAATTTCAGAATAAAAAACAGAGCTGAACGTCTGTCACTGGGATGATGGTGGACAATTATTGATCTATTTAAACTTACTTCAATAGATTGTCAGATGGGCTTCCTGGCACAATGTCAGATACAATGATTGCTGTTGATCCTGTCTTGAAATGCGGGTTATCATTACCACCTGAAATTGCAATTCCAAAGCCTTGGTTTGGCTGTGTCTGAAAACAAGATTCAAACAACCATCAGTAACTATATAGATTAAGCAGAATATTGAACTGAATTGAAGAAATTGAATTGAATTGAAGGAAATCTGAGGTAATTAAATGTTTGCATTCATAAGCTTTTTGAAATGACAAATCAAATGTTTTAGGCTCAAAGAGCAACATACCAAGAAATACAAAAGTTTGGGGTCTATTACAGAGAGCTAGGTGCCTCAAAGTTATGAATCTTCATGCATGCATGCTCAGTTTTTGCTCTCTTGCAGTCAAACCACATGCGCCTAATTTGCAGTATTCTTCAAAACCAATCAGTCATAACACATGTAAGATTTACTAAATCTATTTATGATCAGCTACAAAGACTGGCAAATAAATTGGTCTTTGATCTGTTTGCCAAAAAGAAGTGGTAAGACCAGCCAAGTATATAATAAAACTTTGATGATCTTAAAACTAGGAGCCCTATAAATTGGAACTACACTCAGTTTCCGAACATTTCTCAGAGAACTTACCTTTTCAATAATCACAGTCTTTGTTTCCCACATTGGATCATCCTAAGATGGGAAAAATTATTGTTAGTGCGAAAAGCATGATTTCAACACATACAATCATTAAGCCTACTGTAAATGAAATGTTTCAGATGGCTTGAGTTTGCCAGGTCTCCATAGAGGTTGGGGGCAAATATTTTCATGGTGTTGCCTGTTGCCCAAAGATGGCTTGTTACCCTATGGCAGGTTTAGAGAACTTGTTTCAATGAAAAGATAACGGTTGGCATGAAAAAGATTTATATACAACTACAGTGATCCAGCATCCTTTGCAGGCACATTGCAATTCCAAACAGTCTAAAAATCAAATCATCATGAATCAAATTATATACCATAAATTCTTGAAAAGTGCCCAGACGCATGTTTAATCTTTGAGCCTCAAAAGGTGGATGCTTATTCAAGCAGGGCACTTCTTGAGTGGGGGCGGGCGCCGGGGCGGGGGCTTATTTGAGGATTTACGGTATTGAATTGATAGAAAGGTTTCACCCTTGTTGACTTCCCTATCAAATGAAAAACTGCAATGTTAATCCATATTTTGTGTTTTGTCATTAGACAAGAATACTTATTGACAAGATCTGCACTCTAATTTGTCAAGAAATTGGGCCTGCATAGCCTGTGTGAAGACTTTACTGTCCACTGTGAAGGAGAGCCAAGGCAGAACAAGTTCATTAGAAAGTTAGGCCCATGTTGTCCATTTGATTTCTTCAAAAAAATCTTACAGATGAGACTGAATAGCACCTGATTCTTCCAATCTGACTGTCTTGTTTAATAAATAAACAAATGAATGAATAAATATTAAGATCAATCTATAGCATTGATGCTAAATCATTTAATAAGATTATTACAAGTGAAAACAATATGAATTATTAATTAGCATCTATTCAAAATCTTTAATCTTATTCATTCTTAAATCAGGTTGATGATCTTTGCTCCTTGCCTGCCTTCATTCCTTGCTTGGCAAGTTTACATATATATACAGTAAGGCCCCCACACTTCTGTGCTACACTTCTGTGCCTTTTTTCTGTGCCACACTTCCATGCCCGATTTCTGTGCCACATGTTTGTGTCCAATTGCTGTGGAAACTATGGAAAAGCCGTGGCTTTAACTGTCTTGGTATTTACAATTACACAAGTGCATACCTCAGGCTTGACCTAAGAGATTGAGACCATGTGGTTGCTGATTTATGGCAGATAAAAGGCAAAATCAGTGCTTGCTTCACAAACAGTACTTAGCTAGCAGTAGCCATGTTAAAATCAAAGCCAATTTGACTTGACACTACGATCTTCTGTTGCACACTAAAACAAAAAAACCACACAAAGAGATGGACCAGACCGTCGATGACATGGCTGATTTCCATAAATCCTAAAAGATGAATCTTCCCAAATCTTCTCTATATATAATTTTCCAACAGCAAAAATTAAATGTCCTTAATTTAATCATGATACGAACAATTCAACCTGATTTTTGCACATTTTCTATGCTATTAGTAACTTAATTAGCTCTGTAGCATGCAAAAATACAGCTGTCTCCAGGTATGGTATTTTTTGGCAACGTCCTCACTTTAGTTGTTTTAACTCCATGTCCTGTCCTACAACTTTATGATTCGGCCTTACTAGAACATGGAATCGGCCAATTAATGATTGTGTCCATTATAAACTCACTTAGTCCATCCCTAGCCCATTTGAATTGACCAGGGCCAAGGACTTTGTGTCCAGTTTTAATACACAGTTATATGTAATATGGGCATAATCATCTGAGGCACGCTTCACTGTAGTTTTGTCCTATAAACAAAGTGCATAGGACCATGCCACAGAAACCACAATGACCACTGGGAATTAAAAAATCCATCTACTGAGAGATAGTCTTTTGAATCTGGAATCCATAAACCTCCATCCATCAATAGCCAGATGATGTGGACCCATTGTGGTTAAGATACAAAGAAATAAAAACAGTTTCTTGAAATTAAGTTCACCTTAACGACTTTCACACTTAATAATCACACTGTCTCATATCAGATGCACCAAAAAATTCAAAGGTTTGAAAAATATTGAGACATCCACAGTGAGGGGCAAATCACTTCTCAAAACAGCGTTCCAGACTTTTGTGATTTTAAAATCACATGATTCTTTCTGTGATTTTTGTGGTTTTAATGATTTTTAGTGGTTTTCAGCAATTTTTCAATGATTTGTGATGTATGCAATGTTTTTTGTGATTTCAAGGGAGGTGTATGAAAAATATCTGTGATTTGCTTCTCAACCCACAATATATAGTGAATGAATTGAATTTGTTTGCTAGAGGGCTGGACTTCATGGACAATAATCTGTCATCGTTGATATGCAAAAATTTGCAAGTGCAGCTTGCAGGCTGCACAAAATATCATTTCCACTGCAAACCCTCCCAATATATGGACACATCCTTGGTCATGCATCCCCCCTTTGTAAATGTGACCTTAGATTTTTATGAGTTAATTTCTTTCATGTTTGGATTTGATGCTAAATGGCCACAGAGTTTATGTGAATTTCCATCCTCCTCGTGGCATGGTACTGTATATGTAATCATTTGCAGTATATTTTGATGAGATTATATGCAAAATGAATATCATTACCCATTAAGTCACTTTCTCACAGGCACAGAATATTTTTGATGTAGTCTGACCATAATAAACTAATGCATTCACATTAGAATTCCTCATGCAGTACTGGCTTCATTTCATGACTAAATTAGCCTCTCCTATCAATTGCACACACACATTGACAAGCTAATATCCAGGGCTAATATCCAGCGCTAACCAATATCCATATAATTCCTACCAAAACATAAGAGTTTCACAAGGGACAAAAATAGTTTTCCCACCACTGGGTTCTTATTAAAGGTTCCCGTCAAAACTTATGACCTTCCAGTTACCAAGAAAAGATCTCCAACTCCATGACGAGGTCCTTCAAAAGGTTTCTTAACAATTTTACATGTGCAATAAAAAATTCCTCCCCCAGGAGATTCTAAAATGTCCCCTTTCAAACTCCTCACCTCAAGATATCAAATTACAGCACAATTAACAAATCCTAAGGGGGTTGTCATTATCACAGTTTTAAACCATGGACAAAAATATCTCCCTGGTGAAAGAAAAGAGCAACCCCCTGATAAATGCTTACCATTTGTTACATAACATAACATAACATAACAAAATACTGTAATATAGGCTAGAAGCCTGTTACAGATCACCACCGTTCTAAAACTGTTGTTGTGTGAGGAGATGCTCCTGAAAAAAAACACGCAAGTTTTTTTAAAAAAACATAGGAGGCCATGCTAGATAAGGATGAAACCCAGCATGCCCTGAGGTTGAAACAGAAAGCAAAGTTACATAACAGTACAATAAACAGAGCCTGAGGGGGTCACATTTTTCTACTGGGACTGAAGTATCTCACTGCAGATTCGAAATAGTTCCCCCTGAAAATGCTTACTGTTTTTTGAATAACAGTACAATAAACAGAGTTCTAAGGGGTGAAAATGTTTTGCAGCTGGAAATAAAGTAGGTCCCTTATGATTTAAAACAGTAACCCCCTGGTACATTCTTAATATCCTGTTCTACATAACAGTGTCAGAAACAAAGTGCTAGGGGGTCATTGTGAATTGATGATGCAAGAAAGTCAATGTTTACAAATGAATTGAAGAAAAAGCTTAGGTTAACAATGATCATTTTCTACCACCGACTGCTCTATTTACTAAGAAAGGCTGGGAATAACATTTTGATTTCAAAACAAAGAATTTGATATTCATCAAGGGAGTGCCTTTGGGGTGCCTTTGCTCAAATATTCATGCTTTTCTTTGCAAACCAGGGAGGGGTGAATTTTTGAAACAAAGATCCACTTCTGTTTGATACAAAGTGATTTGCAAGCAGCAAGGATAGATTTCACACCTTGAAGGCAGCTAACCATAGCTGTTTGCTTTCTCTGCATCTTTTGATTTGATTTGGTACACACAGATCTAATCTATTCTTCATGATATGGTGAATGGCTTCTGTGTTTTTGCTTTATGCTAAACTCATCTCTTTATTTGAGTAGCGAAAAACACAAAGTATCAACAAGATTTTTCAATCAGCCTTGAGCATCTTGGAAAGTACAACAGGATTCACAAACAAAAAGGAAAATGAGCTCAACTTATGCTCTGCTCTTTTGCATTGTTAAAATAAATGATTGCATGGTATTCTCAGTCTGAATAATTTTCAAAATGGCTGAAAAACAAGGGGTTCTTTCTCAGAGATACAAATTAATTCAGGGCAACATCAGTGAGATCATCTTGGTGAGACACACACATGGCAGCTTTATGTTGAACCACAACTGCGCAAGTTCAAGTGCAGAAACAGAGGAATTGTACAAATTTCCCTGCCTAGTGGAGATTCACTTTAACGGGTTTGTGCAAGGTTAAAAGCTTGCATTTGTAGAGAGCAGAAATTCTAAAAATGTCCTGTTCAAATCGAACTTGCACACAGAGTAAACAAAGGATAATGTCAATAAGATTTTTATCTCGCCACAAAACAATGCTGTGTTGGAGTCATCTCTTTGTTCTATTTAAAGAGGAGCCTATTTACCATTGCATATTAGCTTTAAGGAACTTGTAAGGAGGAACGCAAATGTGGAAAATTTGTGCAACTTTCAGTACTGGCTCAAATTCTTAGTTTTGTATAAATTTTGTGATGTTAGGGTCATAATACAGTAGCAAGAAAGAAACTCCCTGGCCTTTAGTTTATACAGGTACGCCCAAATCAAACAATTTCTAGCAATATTTGAATGCAATACAAAACAGCCTTAAAATGTCTCTTTCTAAAAGAGATATCAACCTCAAACAAAAGGAAACAACCAGACTGAATCCAATATCAGGAGTTAGTTAGATTTGGTTGCAAAATTTTCTTTCGTTCCTTGCTTAAATGTGACTAAGATAAGTACATTTATTAAGACTGTTTTGTATGAAGTTAATTGTACTTGAGTAATCCCAAGTTTGTGAAATCGCCTTGAGGAGCAGAACTGATTTTTTGCGGCTTTTGAAAACATGTAAGCACTACCATTGTTGCCGCCGTTTGACAGCAAAATCTTGACCACTGGAAAACCTCGCACCAAAATCACACAAGTTTACGACAAAATACCCATTAAATTAGTAATTAATACTTTGAAGCATCTGAGTCAATTTCTATGCTTAAAATCTGCACAATTGAGCAGAAGTGAATGCATTTAAAAGAAATTAAACTGACAATTTCATTGTAGTAGGCCCACGCATCCAACTCCATTACAACGAGAATTAGGCCTATTTCCCTGCCGCAACAACTCAACTCCTTTCTGCAAAACAAACCCTTCCAAGCAGCAAAAAACTTCAATTTTAGCTAACCATATGTTTCTTCAATCTTTATATGAGCTTGTGTAGCATATTTGAGCATCTTAGGAATCACTAGAGCGAAATTACGGGAGGTATTTACATAACAAAACATCATACCATAGTGTTTGCTGTAGGTTGCCGTAGGCCCTCAACAACTCCACTGTTTTCTTGCAAATGAACGCAAATAAATGGCTTTCAGCTTCAAATGAATTCGTTCAAGCTTTCCTCGATGCTACTTCTATCTTTGCATATAAATCCTTTTGCTGTCTGCTGTTTATTTGCGGCTGCAAACTGAGTTTATTTTCGCGAGAAATATTTCAGTGACTCATTCGACGGCCATTGTATTCTCAAGGTGAGTCGTTGGGAATGTGTCATTATTAAATGTCATTATCCTACCGTAGAAAATGGGAGGGGCACAACATTCCTACCCCTTTCTCCCCTTTCTCTCAAGAGATATTCTAACGCAAGGCAAGTGCAGGGCATTGGTCTCTCTATCATCTTAAGTAAAAATTGGAGGATCACAGAAATGCAACCCTCGCTCTCTCCAAATATCTTTAGTTAGAAAATGGCAAGGGCACAGAAATGCTAGCAATTCCCTCTCAAAACCAAAGATTCATTTTCTTGGCTCACAAATTTAGGGCGGGACAAACATACTACCCTCGTTCTTTCTAAAATCAAGAATCGTTGTCCTAGCATAGACAATGAGATGGGGGAAGCATTGCGAACTCTTTCGGTAGCTGCACTTTCAAACTCATAACCAGCCATTAACCTCTAATCTTTTCCAGTGGAGATTCTCGATGTCTAAAAGAGGGCAATGCAGTTTCTTACGGGCATTTTCTCATAAATAATGAATGAACTGGAGAAAAAACATTGACATTTTTCCACATTTGTGGAGTGAAAAGTTTTTACTAGCTACCGCCACCTCTCCAGGACGGGACAACTCGTGTCCGTTGTCTTCTGAGAAAACAGTTTACAGAGATTCTATAGCCATTCTCATCCAAGATCCTTGGCGGTTAGACAGACGATTGTGACACTGCGATTGTGGTCAAAATCGAAACCGGTTCACATTTTCCCTGTTCACCACATCAAAGAATAACTTTCTTTAGGACCATGACATTCATTTCGAATGTTTTGAAATGGAAGACAGCAATATGGAAACAAAGCGAGGGTTGGGAACTAGTTATGACGTTCCCTTACGAGTTTTGTAAAGAACAAGAAATTGTAATTCTCCAACCACATTTCAGAGAAACTGTGTTCAAATATTAGAATACGTAATTTCGTTATCGATTGCCTGGTAATGGCTGGAAAAGTCCTCCTGCTCACACTGATCTACCGCAAGCTTAACTCGCTTCATTTTCAATTTCAATTTCATCTTTTATTTATTCAGGGAGGGTTGCCCTTCAACGACAGTTGATTTTCAAGGAACCCTCAAGTTCACTACCAAACCAAGTTAAAAGTTAAAAATTTCGAATTTTTCATTTCAATTAACAAAGTCAAACAAGAACCGTAAATTTTCGAAATGAGCTTTTTTTGCTACCTATCACCAAATTCATTATGTTGCTTCTTTTTTTGAAGTGGTCATGCAGATTTTCCCTTAGCAATTGCTTAGCAACGACTTTTTCCGGTATAAACATAAAGATTGGTTGCCTCTGAACTTTTCTGTTAATGATACTTATGCCTGCTCCCAAACTATAACCAAGAAAATGCAATAGTCTGCGCAACGCCGCTCGCTGTTGTGTAGTGCGTGCTACCCTGCGGCAGACAATCAAAACTCTAAGTAGAAAGGGCCATTCAATCTGCTATTTAAATAAGATGCTGACTAATACAATACGCGATATCGAGCAGTGGCGTAGGGGGGCAAAGTGCTTTTAGGGGGGCAAAGTGCTTTTAGGGGGGCAGAGTGCTTTTAGGGGGGCAAAGTGCGAGCGTAGCGAGCAGAAATGGTTGCCAAAGAATTTTGCATCATAAACATGACTACATTGACCACAAAATAGGCAGGATGTTTTTTTCAATTTGGATCAAGTTACTAAGAAAGCAAAAGAATTCTTATGCAATTACAAGCGGTCCAACATATCAAGTACGAAATACGAAATGGATCTTCTCAGCTCTCCTGCAAAATGATTTGGTGCTGGTCGTTCGATCTTGATATTCGAGGAACTGTCTCTTTTCACCTATCATTGTCTTGTCAGTCTACAGCATCTTTTGGAATAATCTTTTGCAAAAGAGATTGTTCTTCAGCGTACAGATTCTTCAGATCATGATTTGATGAGATTTTTCCAGAATGGTAGCAAATAAGGATCCCTACAGCCAACGGCAGGCTAGTACAGGCTAAGAGTCACAATGGATATTGAATTGGATTGGTCCTGGGCACGAGGGTCAAGTCACCAGGAAAAATTTTGACGACTTGCATTCTACTTTGGCTTAGAATGCCTCTGCCAACATTGTTTTAGAATTTCGTAGGACGCCGCATTCCTTCTTAGTTACGCAATTGGAAAAACAAGAATGCACTCGAACTTAGATAGTAGAGAAAATTTTCTGTGTTTTCTTTTTCTTACAGTCATGTATCAATTTTCGCAAATTTTTCTCAATTTCGTACTATAGATACCTGGGACAAAAAGAAGTAGAAATATTGCAATTTAGAAAGTCCCTTGTAACAGGAAACAGGAGAATATTCAAATGACGCTGGGCAGATCGAAGAAACATTTTATGAGGAAGAGATGAGTCATCAAGGACCATTGCAGAATGATTGGATTTATGGTACCGTTCTTCACAAATTTCAACTTTGAATTGTTTTGAAACACTGATAAAAACTCTAAAAGAAGCAACAAAGATTATGGGGTATACGGAACATGAAGGGAGTTCGAGTGAGGCGAGTCGAACATATTTGAGAAGCCAACACTGAATTTCACTGGATGATTGAAATATCACATCATGGTAGAAGAGATGCCTGTCGATTAAAGTTATGGTTCAAGTTGGATTCAAAATTCTTGCAATTCTTGATACATAGGAAAATGCAGAAATCGTTCAAGGATACAAGTGGCTGCATAAGTAAACATGGAAGGAAGTCTTGATAAGTCTAGATTGAAGCACGAGCAAAGCGAGAAAGGTTCGTGAGATGCGATTAACTTGATTTTGTGTTCTATGCCATATAGACTTATACATACATCAAATTAAAGGAGTGCCAAGTCGGATTCAAAGGAACTAATAAAGCTGTTTGCCTTCCGGGGACATAACGGTAGCCCAGGTGGTAAAAAGATGATATAGTGACGCACGTATGGAAGTGCGAGTGAAGCGAGCAGAGAATTGTTGATACCTTTGTTGCCTAAGTCGTGCCAAGATGTCATTTATTAGCTCAAGGATTTCATTCCTGTTTCTTATATAACATTGACAAACCACGCTGCCACAAGCGTCGGAGAAAAATACAGCTTACAACCCCCCCCCCTTCAGTTTCCCAACGGATTTGGAAGAATCACAAAACTTATCTCTGCTGATGATGGGGGGGGCGGCCGCCCCCTCTTGCAACCCTCACTACGCTACTGATATCATGCTGTGTTGCGCAGACTACAAGTTTTAAATTACGTTCATTTCATCACCATGAGCCATTTCAAAGGCAAAAAAGATCTACTGAGATTATAACATCAGTCAATTTTCAATAACACCTTCATTGTCAGTAAAATGGCGACATTTCAGATGATAATGAATCTACATCTTCTATTGACTTAATAATGGAAAACCAAGTTTTAAATCTTGTTCATTTCATCACCACGAGCCATTTCAAAGGCAAAAACGATCTACTGAAATGATAACATCAGTAAATTTTCAATAACACCTTCATTGTCAGTAAATTGGCGACATTTCAGGTGATAATAAAACTACATCTTCTATTGACTTAATGGTGGCAAACCAAGTTTTAAATTACGTTCATTTCATCACCATGAGCCATTTCAAATGCAAAAACAATCTACTGAAATAATAACATCAGTCAATTTTCAATAACACCTTCATTGTCAGTAAAATGGCGACATTTCAGATGATAATGAATCAACATCTTCTATTGACTTAATAATGGCAAACCAAGTTTTAAATCTTGTTCATTTCATCAACACGACACATTTCAAAGGCAAAAACGATCTACTGAGATGATAACATCAGTAAATTTTCAATAACACCTTCATTGTCAGTAAAATGGCGACATTTCAGGTGATAATAAAACTACATCTTCTATTGACTTAATGATGGCAAACCAAGTTTTAAATCTTGTTCATTTCATCACCACGACACATTTCAAATTCCAAAGCGATCTACTGAGATGATAACATCAGTCAATTTTCAATAACACCTTCGTTGTCAGTAAAATGGCGACATTTCAGGTGATAATAAATCTACATCTTCTATTGACTTAATGGTCGCAAACCAAATTCTAAATCTTGTTCATTTCATCACCACGACCCATTTCAAAGGCAAAAACGATCTACTGAGATGATAACATCAGTCAATTTTCAATAACACCTTCGTTGTCAGTAAAATGGCGACATTTCAGGTGATAATAAATCTACATCTCCTATTGACTTAATGATGGCAAACCAAGTTTTAAATCTTGTTCATTTCATAACCACGAGCCATTTCAAATTCCAAAGCGATCTACTGAGATGATATCATCAGTCTTTTATCAATAACACCTTCATTGTCAGTAAAATGGCGACATTTCAGGTGACAAGAAATCTACATCTTCTACTGACTTAATGATGGGAAACCAAGTTTTAAATCTTGTTCATTTCATCACCAAGACCCATTTCAAAGGCAAAAACGATCTACTGAGATGATAACATCAGTCAATTTTCAATAACACCTTCATTGTCAGTAAAATGGCGACATTTCAGGTGATAATAAATCTACATCTTCTATTGACTTAATGATGGCAAACCAAGTTTTAAATCTTGTTCATTTCAAAACCACGACCCATTTCAAATTCCAAAGCGATCTACTGAGATGATATCATCAGTCTTTTATCAATAACACCTTCATTGTCAGTAAAATTGCGACATTTCTGGTGATAATAAATCTACATCTTCTATTGACTTAATGATGGCAAACCAAGTTTAAATCTTTTTCATTTCATCACCACGACCCATTTCAAAGGCAAAAACGATCTACTGAGATGATATCATCAGTCTTTTATCAATAACACCTTCATTGTCAGTAAAATGGCGACATTTCTGGTGATAATAAATCTACATCTTCTACTGACTTAGTGGCGGCAAACCAAGTTTTAAATCTTGTTCATTTCATCACCATGAGCCATTTCAAAGGCAAAAACGATCTACTGAAATGATAACATCTGTCAATTTTCAATAACACCTTCATTGTCAGTAAAATGGCGACATTTCTGGTGATAATAAATCTACATCTTCTACTGACTTAGTGGCGGCAAACCAAGTTTTAAATCTTGTTCATCTCATCACCACGACACATTTCAAATTCCAAAGCGATCTACTGAGATGATAACATCCGTCAATTTTCAATAACACCTTCATTGTCAGTAAAATGGCGACATTTCAGGTGATAATAAATCTACATCTCCTATTGACTTAATGATGGCAAACCAAGTTTTAAATCTTGTTCATTTCATAACCACGAGCCATTTCAAATTCCAAAGCGATCTACTGAGATGATATCATCAGTCTTTTATCAATAACACCTTCATTGTCAGTAAAATGGCGACATTTCAGGTGACAAGAAATCTACATCTTTTACTGACTTAATGATGGGAAACCAAGTTTTAAATCTTGTTCATTTCATCACCAAGACCCATTTCAAAGGCAAAAACGATCTACTGAGATGATAACATCAGTCAATTTTCAATAACACCTTCATTGTCAGTAAAATGGCGACATTTCAGGTGATAATAAATCTACATCTTCTATTGACTTAATGATGGCAAACCAAGTTTTAAATCTTGTTCATTTCAAAATCACGACCCATTTCAAATTCCAAAGCGATCTACTGAGATGATATCATCAGTCTTTTATCAATAACACCTTCATTGTCAGTAAAATTGCGACATTTCTGGTGATAATAAATCTACATCTTCTATTGACTTAATGATGGCAAACCAAGTTTAAATCTTTTTCATTTCATCACCACGACCCATTTCAAAGGCAAAAACGATCTACTGAGACGATATCATCAGTCTTTTATCAATAACACCTTCATTATCAGTAAAATGGCGACATTTCTGGTGATAATAAATCTACATCTTCTACTGACTTAGTGGCGGCAAACCAAGTTTTAAATCTTGTTCATGTCATCACCACGACACATTTCAAATTCCAAAGCGATCTACTGAGATGATAACATCCGTCAATTTTCAATAACACCTTCATTGTCAGTAAAATGGCGATATTTCAGGTGATAATAAATCTACATCTTCTATTGACTTAATGGTGGCAAAACAAGTTTTAAATCTTGTTCATCATTTCATCAACATGAACCATTTCAAAAGCAAAACCGATCTACTGAGATGACATCAGTCAATTTTCAATAACACCTTCATTGTCAGTAAAATGGCAACATTTCAGGTGATAATAAATCTACATCTTCTATTGACTTAATGGTGGCAAAACAAGTTTTAAATCTTGTTCATTTCATCACCACGAGCCATTTCAAAGGCAAATGCGATCTACTGAGATGACAACATCAGTCAATTTTCAATAACACCTTCATTGTCAGCAAAAAGGCCACATTTCAGGTGATAATGAATCTACATCTTCTATTGACTTAATGGTGGCAAAGCAAGTTTTAAATCTTGTTCATTTCATCACCACGAGCGATTTCAAAGGCAAAAACGATCTACTGAGATGATAGCATCAGTCAATTTTCAATAACACCTTCATTGTCAGTAAAATGGCGACATTTCAGGTGATAATAAATCTACATCTTCTATTGACTTAATGGTGGCAAAACAAGTTTTAAATCTTGTTCATTTCATCACCACGAGCCATTTCAAAGGCAAATGCGATCTACTGAGACGATAACATCTGTCAATTTTCAATAACACCTTCATTGTCAGTAAAATGGCGACTTTTCAGGTGATAATAAATCTACATCTTCTATTGACTTAATAATGGCAAACCGAGTTTTAAATCTTGTTCATTTCATCACCACGAGCCATTTCAAAGCCAAAAACGATCTACTGAGATGATAACATCAGTCAATGTTCAATAACACCTTCGTTGTCAGTAAAATTGCGACATTTCAGGTGATAATAAATCTACATCTTCTAGTGACTTAATAATGGCAAACCGAGTTTTAAATCTTGTTCATTTCATCACGACGAGCCATTTCAAAGCCAAAAACGATCTACTGAGATGATAACATCAGTCAATTTTCAATAACACCTTCATTGTCAGTAAAATGGCGACTTTTCAGGTGATAATGAATTCACATCTTCTAGTGACTTAATGGTGGCAAACCAAGTTTTAAATCTTGTTCATTTCATCACCACGAGCCATTTCAAAGCCAAAAACGATCTACTGAGATGATAACATCAGTCAATTTTCAATAACACCTTCATTGTCAGTAAAATGGCGACTTTTCAGGTGATAATAAAACTACATCTTCTATTGACTTAATGGTGGGAAACCAAGTTTTAAATCTTGTTCATTTCATCACCACGAGCCATTTCAAAGCCAAAAACGATCTACTGAGATGATAACATCAGTCAATTTTCAATAACACCTTCATTGTCAGTAAAATGGCGACTTTTCAGGTGATAATGAATTCACATCTTTTACTGAATTAATGATGGCAAACCAAGTTTTAAATCTTGTTCATTTCATCACCACGAGCCATTTCAAAGCCAAAAACGATCTACTGAGATGATAACATCAGTCAATTTTCAATAACACCTTCATTGTCAGTAAAATGGCGACTTTTCAGGTGATAATAAATCTACATCTTCTATTGACTTAATGATGGCAAACCAAGTTTTAAATCTTGTTCATTTCATCACCATGAGCCATTTCAAAGCCAAAAACGATCTACTGAGATGATAACATCAGTCAATTTTCAATAACACCTTCATTGTCAGTAAAATGGCGACATTTCAGGTGATAATAAAACTACATCTTCTATTGACTTAATGGTGGAGAACCAAGTTTTAAATCTTGTTCATTTCATCACCATGAACCATTTCAAAAGCAAAAACGATCTACTGAGATGATAACATCAGCCATTTTTCAAGAACACCTTTATTGTCAGTAAAATGGCGACATTTCAGGTGATAATAAAACTACATCTTCTACTGACTTAATGGTGGCAAACCAAGTTTCAAATCTTGTTCATTTCATCACCACGAGCCATTTCAAAGGCAAATGCGATCTACTGAGATGATAACATCTGTCAATTTTCAATAACACCTTCATTGTCAGTAAAATGGCGACATTTCAGGTGATAATAAAACTACATCTTCTATTGACTTAATGGTGGCAAACCAAGTTTTAAATCTTGTTCATTTCATCACCATGAGCCATTTCAAATGCAAAAATGATCTACTTATATGATAACATCAGTAAATTTTCAATAACACCTTTATTGTCAGTAAAATGGCGACATTTCAGATGATAATGAATCTACATCTTCTATTGACTTAATGATGGCAAACCAAGTTTGAAATCTTGATCATTTCATCACCATGAGCCATTTCAAATGCAAAAATGATCCACTGAGATGATAACATTAGTCAATTTTCAATAACACCTTCATTGTCAGTAAATTGGCGACATTTCAGATGATAATGAATCTACATCTTCTGCTGACTTAATGGTGGCAAAACAAGTTTTAAATCTTGTTCATTTCATCACCCCGAGCCATTTCAAAGGCAAAAACGATCTACTGAGATGATAACATCTGTCAATTTTCAATAACACCTTCATTGTCAGTAAATTGGCGACATTTCAGGTGATAATAAATCTACATCTTCTGCTGACTTAATGGTAGCAAAACAAGTTTTAAATTACGTTCATTTCATCACCATGAGCCATTTCAAAGGCAAAAACGATCTACTGAAATGATAACATCAGTCAATTTTCAATATCACCTTCATTGTCAGTAAAATGGCCACATTTCAGGTGATAATGAATCTACATCTTCTATTGACTTAATGGGGGCAAAACAAGTTTTAAATCTTGTTCATTTCATACCCATGAGCCATTTCAAAGGCAACAACGATCTACTGAGATGATAACATCATTCAATTTTCAATAACACCTTCATTGTCAGTAAAATGGCCACATTTCAGGTGATAATGAATCTACATCTTCTATTGACTTAATGGGGGCAAAACAAGTTTTAAATCTTGTTCATTTCATCACCATGAGCCATTTCAAAGGCAAAAACGATCTACTGAAATGATAACATCAGTCAATTTTCAATATCACCTTCTTTGTTAGTAAAATGGCAACATTTCAGATGATAATGAATCTACATCTTCTGTTGAATTAATGATGGCAAACCAAGTTTTAAATCTTGTTCATTTCATTTCCATGGGCCATTCCAAAGGCAAAAACGATCTACTGAAATGATAACATCAGTCAATTTTCAATAACACCTTCATTGTCAGTAAAATGGCAACATTTAAGGTGATAATAAATCTACATCTTCTATTGACTTAATAATGGCAAACCAAGTTTTAAATCTTGTTCATTTCATCACCACGAGCCATTTCAAAGGCAAAAACGATCTACTGAGATGATAACATTAGTCAATTTTCAATAACACCTTCATTGTCAGTAAAATGGCCACATTTCAGGTGATAATAAAACTACATCTTCTATTGACTTACTGGTGGCAAACCAAGTTTCAAATCTTGTTCATTTCATCACCACGAGCCATTTCAAAGGCAAAAACGATCTACTGAGATGACATCAGTCAATTTTCAATAACACCTTCATTGTCAGTAAAATGGCAACATTTAAGGTGATAATAAATCTACATCTTCTATTGACTTAATGATGGCAAACCAAGTTTTAAATCTTGTTCATTTCATCACCACGAGCCATTTCAAAGGCAAAAACGATCTACTGAGATGATAACATTAATCAATTTTCAATAACACCTTCTTTGTTAGTAAAATTGCGACATTTCAGGTGATAATAAATCTACATGTTCTACTGACTTAATGGTTGCAAACCAAGTTTTAAATTATGTTCATTTCATCACTACGACCCATTTCAATGGCAAAAATCATCTACTAAGATGATAACATCAGTCAATTTTCAATAACACCTTCATTGTCAGTAAAATGGCCACATTTCAAGTGATAATGAATTCACATCTTTTACTGACTTAATGGTGGCAAACCAAGTTTTAAATCTTGTTCATTTCATCACCACGAGCCATTTCAAAGCCAAAAGCAATCTACTGAGATGACAACATCAGTCAATTTTCAATAACACCTTCATTGTCAGTAAAATGGCGACATTTCAGGTGATAATGAATCTACATCTTCTATTGACTTAAAGATGGCAAACCAAGTTTTAAATCTTGTTCATTTCATCACCATGAGCCATTTCAAAGGCAAAAACGATCTACTGAGATGATAACATCAGTCAGTTTTCAATAACACCTTCATTGTCAGTAAAATGGCAACATTTCAGGTGATAATAAATCTACATCTTCTATTGACTTAATGATGGCAAACCAAGTTTTAAATCTTGTTCATTTCATCACCACGAACCATTTCAAAGGCAAAAACGATCTACTGAGATGATAACATCTGTCAATTTTCAATAACACCTTCATTGTCAGTAAAATGGTGACATTTCAGGTCATAATGAATTCACATCTTTTACTGACTTAATGGTGGCAAACAAAGTTTTAAATCTTGTTCATTTCATCACCACGAGCCATTTCAAAGCCAAAAGCAATCAACTGAGATGATGACATCAGTCAATGTTCAATAACACCTTCGTTATCAGTAAAATTGCGACATTTCAGGTGATAATAAATCTACATCTTCTATTGACTTAATGATGGCAAACCAAGTTTTAAATCTTGTTCATTTCATCACCACGAGCCATTTCAAAGCCAAAAACGATCTACTGAGATGATAACATCAGTCAATTTTCAATAACACCTTCATTGTCAGTAAAATGGCGACATTTCAGGTGATAATAAATCTACATGTTCTACTGACTTAATGATTGCAAACCAAGTTTTAAATCTTGTTCATTTCATCACCATGAGCCATTTCAAAGGCAAAAACGATCTACTGAGATGATAACATCAGTCAATTTTCAATAACACCTTCATTGTCAGTAAAATGGCGACATTTCAGGTGATAATAAATCTACATGTTCTACTGACTTAATGATTGCAAACCAAGTTTTAAATCTTGTTCATTTCATCACCATGAGCCATTTCAAAGGCAAAAACGATCTACTGAGATGATAACATCAGTCAATTTTCAATAACACCTTCATTGTCAGTAAAATGGCGACATTTCAGGTGATAATAAATCTACATGTTCTACTGACTTAATGATTGCAAACCAAGTTTTAAATCTTGTTCATTTCATCACCATGAGCCATTTCAAAGGCAAAAACGATCTACTGAGATGATAACATCAGTCAATTTTCAATAACACCTTCGTTGTCAGTAAAATGGCGACATTTCAGGTGATAATGAATCTACATCTTCTATTGACTTAATGGTGGCAAAACAAGTTTTAAATCTTGTTCATTTCATCACCATGAGCCATTTCAAAGGCAAAAACGATCTACTGAGATGATAACATCAGTCAATTTTCAATAACACCTTCGTTGTCAGTAAAATGGCGACATTTCAGGTGATAATGAATCTACATCTTCTATTGACTTAATGGTGGCAAACCAAGTTTTAAATCTTGTTCATTTCATCACGATGAGCCATTTCAAAGGCAACAACGATCTACTGAAATGATAACATCAGTCAATTTTCAATAACACCTTCATTGTCAGTAAAATGGTGACATTTCAGGTGATAATAAATGTACATCTTCTATTGACTTAATGGTGGCAAAACAAGTTTTAAATCTTGTTCATTTCATCACCATGAGCCATTTCAAAGGCAACAACGATCTACTGAAATGATAACATCAGTCAATTTTCAATAACACCTTCATTGTCAGTAAAATGGCGACATTTCAGGTGATAATAAATCTACATCTTCTATTGACTTAATGATGGCAAACCAAGTTTTAAATCTTGTTCATTTCATCACCACGAGCCATTTCAAAGGCAAAAACGATCTACTGAGATGATAACATCAGTCAATTTTCAATAACACCTTCATTGTCAGTAAAATGGCGACATTTCAGGTCATAATGAATTCACATCTTTTACTGACTTAATGGTGGCAAACCAAGTTTTAAATCTTGTTCATTTCATCACCATGAGCCATTTCAAAGCCAAAAACGATCTACTGAGATGACATCAGTCAATATTCAATAACACCTTCATTGTCAGTAAAATGGCGACATTTCAGGTGATAATAAATATACATGTTCTACTGACTTAATGATTGCAAATCAAGTTTTAAATCTTGTTCATTTCATCACCATGAGCCATTTCAAAGGCAAAAACGATCTACTGAGATTATAACATCAGTCATTTTTCAATAACACCTTCATTGTCAGTAAAATGGCGACAGTTCAGGTAATAATAAATCTACATCTTCTATTGACTTAATGGTGGCAAACCAAGTTTTAAATCTTGTTCATTTCATCACCACGAACCATTTCAAAGGCAAAAACGATCTACTGAGATGATAACATCAGTCATTTTTCAATAACACCTTTATTGTCAGTAAAATGGCGACATTTCAGGTAATAATAAATCTACATTTTCTATTGACTTAGTGGTGGCAAACCAAGTTTTAAATCTTGTTCATTTCATCACTATGAACTATTTTAAAGGCAAAAACGATCTACTGAGATGATAACATCAGTAAATTTTCAATAACACCTTCATTGTCAGTAAAATGGCGACATTTCAGATGATAATGAATTCACATCTTCTGCTGACTTAATAATGGCAAACCAAGTTTTACATCTTGTTCATTTAATCACCACGACACATTTCAAAGACAAAAACGATCTACTGAGATGATAACATCAGTCAATTTTCAATAACACCTTCATTGTCAGTAAAATGGCGACAGTTCAGGTAATAATAAATCTACATCTTCTATTGACTTAATGGTGGCAAACCAAGTTTTAAATCTTGTTCATTTCATCACCACGAACCATT
This sequence comes from Aurelia sp. 4 Dawson et al 2005, assembly GCA_964019985.1. Classification (NCBI taxonomy): domain Eukaryota; kingdom Metazoa; phylum Cnidaria; class Scyphozoa; order Semaeostomeae; family Ulmaridae; genus Aurelia; species Aurelia sp. 4 Dawson et al 2005. The sequence goes on along the minus strand of OZ026512.1, from coordinate 9,375,538 downwards.
TCAAAGGCAAAAACGATCTACTGAGATGATAACATCAGTCATTTTTCAATAACACCTTTATTGTCAGTAAAATGGCGACATTTCAGGTAATAATAAATCTACATCTTCTATTGACTTAGTGGTGGCAAACCAAGTTTTAAATCTTGTTCATTTCATCACTATGAACTATTTTAAAGGCAAAAACGATCTACTGAGATGATAACATCAGTAAATTTTCAATAACACCTTCATTGTCAGTAAAATGGCGACATTTCAGATGATAATGAATTCACATCTTCTGCTGACTTAATAATGGCAAACCAAGTTTTACACCTTGTTCATTTAATCACCACGACACATTTCAAAGACAAAAACGATCTACTGAGATGATAACATCAGTCATTTTTCAATAACACATTTATTGTCAGTAAAATGGCGACATTTCAGGTAATAATAAATCTACATCTTCTATTGACTTAATGGTGGCAAACCAAGTTTTAAATCTTGTTCATTTCATCACCACGAACCATTTCAAAGGCAAAAACGATCTACTGAGATGATAACATCAGTAAATTTTCAATAACACCTTCATTGTCAGTAAAATGGCGACATTTCAGATGATAATGAATTCACATGTTCTGCTGACTTAATAATGGCAAACCAAGTTTTACATCTTGTTCATTTAATCACCACGACACATTTCAAAGACAAAAACGATCTACTGAGATGATAACATCAGTCATTTTTCAATAACACCTTTATTGTCAGTAAAATGGCGACATTTCAGGTAATAATAAATCTACATCTTCTATTGACTTAGTGGTGGCAAACCAAGTTTTAAATCTTGTTCATTTCATCACCACGAACCATTTCAAAGGCAAAAACGATCTACTGAGATGATAACATCAGTCATTTTTCAATAACACCTTTATTGTCAGTAAAATGGCGACATTTCAGGTAATAATAAATCTACATCTTCTATTGACTTAGTGGTGGCAAACCAAGTTTTAAATCTTGTTGATTTCATCACTATGAACTATTTTAAAGGCAAAAACGATCTACTGAGATGATAACATCAGTAAATTTTCAATAACACCTTCATTGTCAGTAAAATGGCGACATTTCAGATGATAATGAATTCACATCTTCTGCTGACTTAATAATGGCAAACCAAGTTTTACATCTTGTTCATTTAATCACCACGACACATTTCAAAGACAAAAACGATCTACTGAGATGATAACATCAGTCAATTTTCAATAACACCTTCATTGTCAGTAAAATGGCGACAGTTCAGGTAATAATAAATCTACATCTTCTATTGACTTAATGGTGGCAAACCAAGTTTTAAATCTTGTTCATTTCATCACCACGAACCATTTCAAAGGCAAAAACGATCTACTGAGATGATAACATCAGTCATTTTTCAATAACACCTTTATTGTCAGTAAAATGGCGACATTTCAGGTAATAATAAATCTACATCTTCTATTGACTTAGTGGTGGCAAACCAAGTTTTAAATCTTGTTCATTTCATCACTATGAACTATTTTAAAGGCAAAAACGATCTACTGAGATGATAACATCAGTAAATTTTCAATAACACCTTCATTGTCAGTAAAATGGCGACATTTCAGATGATAATGAATTCACATCTTCTGCTGACTTAATAATGGCAAACCAAGTTTTACATCTTGTTCATTTAATCACCACGACACATTTCAAAGACAAAAACGATCTACTGAGATGATAACATCAGTCATTTTTCAATAACACATTTATTGTCAGTAAAATGGCGACATTTCAGGTAATAATAAATCTACATCTTCTATTGACTTAATGGTGGCAAACCAAGTTTTAAATCTTGTTCATTTCATCACCACGAACCATTTCAAAGGCAAAAACGATCTACTGAGATGATAACATCAGTAAATTTTCAATAACACCTTCATTGTCAGTAAAATGGCGACATTTCAGATGATAATGAATTCACATGTTCTGCTGACTTAATAATGGCAAACCAAGTTTTACATCTTGTTCATTTAATCACCACGACACATTTCAAAGACAAAAACGATCTACTGAGATGATAACATCAGTCATTTTTCAATAACACCTTTATTGTCAGTAAAATGGCGACATTTCAGGTAATAATAAATCTACATCTTCTATTGACTTACTGGTGGCAAACCAAGTTTTAAATCTTGTTCATTTCATCACCATGAGCCATTTCAAAGGCAAAAACGATCTACTGAGATGATAACATCAGTCAATTTTCAATATCACCTTCATTGTCAGTAAAATGGCAACATTTCAGATGATATGAATCCACATCTTCTATTTACTTAATGGTGGCAAACAAAGTTTTAAATCTTGTTCATTTCATCACCATGAGCCATTTCAAATCCAAAAACGATCTACTGAGATGATAACATCAGTCAATTTTCAACAACACCTTCATTGTCAGTAAAATGGTAAAATGGCGACATTTCAGGTGATAATAAATCTACATCTTCTGCTGACTTAATGGTGGCAAACCAAGTCTTAAATCTTGTTCATTTCATCACCACGAACCATTTCAAAGGCAAAAACGATCTACTGAGATGATAACATCAGTAAATTTTCAATAACACCTTCATTGTCAGTAAAATGGCGACATTTCTGGTGATAACAAATCTACATCTTCTATTGACTTAGTGGTGGCAAACCAAGTTTTAAATCTTGTTCATTTCATCACCACGAACCATTTAAAATTCCAAATCGATCTACTTAGATGATAACATCAGTCAATTTTCAATAACACCTTCATTGTCAGTAAAATGGCGACATTTCAGGTGATAATGAATCCACATCTTCTATTTACTTAATGGTGGCAAACCAAGTTTTAAATCTTGTTCATTTCATCACCACGAGCCATTTCAAAAGCAAAAACGATCTACTGAAATGATAATATCAGTCAATTTTCTATAACACCTTCGTTGTCAGTAAAATGGCCACATTTCAGGTGATAAGAAATCTACATCTTCTACCGACTTAATGGTGGCAAACCAAGTTTTAAATCTTGATCATTTCATCACCACGAGCCATTTCAAATGCAAAAATGATCTACTGAAATGATAATATCAGTCAATTTTCAATATCACCTTCATTGTCAGTAAAATGGCGACATTTCAGGTGATAAGAAATCTACATCTTCTATTGACTTAATGGTGGCAAACCAAGTTTTAAATCTTGTTCATTTCATCACCATGAGCCATTTCAAAGGCAAAAACGATCTACTGAAATGATAATATCAGTCAATTTTCAATAACACCTTCATTGTCAGTAAAATGGCGACATTTCAGGTGATAATGAATCTACATCTTCTACTGACTTAATGGTGGCAAACCAAGTATTAAATCTTGTTCATTTCATCACCACAAACCATTTCAAAGGCACAAACGATCTACTGAAATGATAACATCAGTCAATTTTCAATAACACCTTCATTGTTAGTAAAATGGCGACATTTCAGGTGATAATAAATCTACATCTTCTATTGACTTAATGGTGGCAAACCAAGTTTTAAATCTTGTTCATTTCATCACCCCGAGCCATTTCAAAGGCAAAAACGATCTACTGAAATGATAACATCAGTCAATTTTCAATATCACCTTTATTGTCAGTAAAATGGCAACATTTCAGATGATAATAAATCTACAACTTCTATTGACTTAGTGGTGGCAAACCAAGCTTTAAATCTTGTTCATTTCATCACCACGAGCCATTTCAAAGGCAAATGCGATCTACTGAGATGATAACATCTGTCAATTTTCAATAACACCTTCATTGTCAGTAAAATGGCGACATTTCAGGTGATAATAAATCTACATCTTCTGCTGACTTAATGGTGGCAAACCAAGTCTTAAATCTTGTTCATTTCATCACCACGAACCATTTCAAAGGCAAAAACGATCTACTGAGATGATAACATCAGTAAATTTTCAATAACACCTTCATTGTCAGTAAAATGGCGACATTTCAGATGATAATGAATCTATATCTTCTACCGACTCAATGGTGGCAAACCAAGTTTTAAATCTTGTTCATTTCATCACCACGAACCATTTAAAATTCCAAATCGATCTACTTAGATGATAACATCAGTCAATTTTCAATAACACCTTCATTGTCAGTAAAATGGCGACATTTCAGGTGATAATGAATCCACATCTTCTATTTACTTAATGGTGGCAAACCAAGTTTTAAATCTTGTTCATTTCATCACCACGAGCCATTTCAAAGGCAAAAACGATCTACTGAGATGATAACATCAGTCAATTTTCTATGACACTTTCGTTGTCAGTAAAATGGCCACATTTCAGGTGATAATAAATCTACATCTTCTACCGACTTAATGGTGGCAAACCAAGTTTTAAATCTTGATCATTTCATCACCACGAGCCATTTCAAATGCAAAAATGATCTACTGAAATGATAACATCTGTCAATTTTCAATATCACCTTCATTGTCAGTAAAATGGCGACATTTCAGGTGATAAGAAATCTACATCTTCTATTGACTTAATGGTGGCAAACCAAGTTTTAAATCTTGTTCATTTCATCACCACGAGCCATTTCAAAGGCAAAAACGATCTACTGAAATGATAATATCAGTCAATTTTCAATAACACCTTCATTGTCAGTAAAATGGCGACATTTCAGGTGATAATGAATCTACATCTTCTATTGACTTAATGGTGGCAAACCAAGCTTTAAATCTTGTTCATTTCATCACCACGAGCCATTTCAAAGGCAAAAACGATCTACTGAAATGATAATATCAGTAAGTTTTCAATATCACCTTCATTGTCAGTAAAATGGCAACATTTCAGGTGATAATGAATCTACAACTTCTATTGACTTAATGGTGGCAAACCAAGTTTTAATTCTTGTTCATTTCATCACGACGAGCCATTTCAAAGGCAAAAACGATCTACTGAGATGATAACATCAGTCAAATTTCAATAACACCTTCATTGTCAGTAAAATGGCGACATTTCAGGTGATAATAAATCTACATCTTCTATTGACTTAATGGTGGCAAACCAAGTTTTAAATCTTGTTCATTTCATCACCACGAGCCATTTGAAATTCCAAAGCGATCAACTGAGATGATAACATCAGTCAATTTTCAATAACACCTTTATTGTCAGTAAAATGGCGACATTTCAGATGATAATGAATCTACAACTTCTATTGACTTAATGGTGGCAAACCAAGCTTTAAATCTTGTTCATTTCATCACCACGAGCCATTTCAAAGGCAAATGCGATCTACTGAGATGATAACATCAGTCAATTTTCAATAACACCTTCATTGTCAGTAAAATGGCAACATTTCAGGTAATAATAGATCTACATCTTCTATTGACTTAATGGTGGCAAACCAAGTTTTAAATCTTGTTCATTTCATCACCATGAACCATTTCAAAGGCAAAAACGATCTACTGAGATGATAACATCAGTCATTTTTCAATAACACCTTTATTGTCAGTAAAATGGCGACATTTCAGTTGATAAGAAATCTACATCTTCTACTGAATTAATGGTGGCAAACCAAGTTTTAATTCTTGTTCATTTCATCACCACGAACCATTTGAAATTCCAAAGCGATCAACTGAGATGATAACATCAGTCAATTTTCAATAACACCTTCATTGTCAGTAAAATGGCGACATTTCAGGTGATAATGAATTCACATCTTCTATTGACTTAATGGTGGCAAACCAAGTTTTAAATCTTGTTCATTTCATCACCACGAACCATTTAAAATTCCAAATCGATCTACTGAAATGATAACATCAGTCAATTTTCAATAACACCTTCATTGTCAGTAAAATGGCAACATTTCAGGCGATAATGAATCCACATCTTCTATTGACTTAATGGTGGCAAACCAAGTTTTAAATCTTGTTCATTTCATCACCATGAGCCATTTCAAAGGCAAAAACGATCTACTGAGATGATAACATCAGTCAATTTTCAATAACACCTTTATTGTCAGTAAAATGGCGACATTTGAGGTAATAATAAATCTACATCTTCTATTGACTTAATGGTGGCAAAACAAGTTTTAAATCTTGTTCATTTCATCACCATGAACCATTTCAAAGGCAAAAACGATCTACTGAGATGATAACATCAGTCATTTTTCAATAACACCTTTATTGTCAGTAAAATGGCGACATTTCAGGTGATAAGAAATCTACATCTTCTACTGAATTAAGGGTGGCAAACCAAGTTTTAATTCTTGTTCATTTCATCACCACGAACCATTTGAAATTCCAAAACGATCTACTGGGATGACATCAGTCAATTTTCAATAACACCTTCATTGTCAGTAAAATGGCGACAGTTCAGGTGATAAGAAATCTACATCTTCTACTGAATCAATGGTGGCAAACAAAGTTTTAAATCTTGTTCATTTCATCACCACGAACCATTTAAAATTCCAAATCGATCTACTGAGATGATAACATCAGTCAACTTTCAATAACACCTTCGTTGTCAGTAAAATGGCGACATTTCAGGTGATAATGAATCTACATCTTCTATTGACTTAATGGTGGCAAACCAAGTTTTAAATCTTGTTCATTTCATCACCATGAGCCATTTCAAAGGCAAAAACGATCTACAAAGATGATAACATCAGTCAACTCTCAATAACACCTTCGTTGTCAGTAAAATGGCGACATTTCAGGTAATAATGAATCTACATTTTCTATTGACTTAATGGTGGGAAACCAAGTTTTAAATCTTGTTCATTTCATCGCCACGTCCCATTTCAAATTACAAAGCGATCTACTGAGATGATAACATCAGTCATTTTTCAATAACACCTTCATTGTCAGTAAAATGGCGACATTTCAGGTGATAATAAATCTACATCTTCTATTGACTTAGTGATGGCAAACCAAGTTTTAAATCTTGTTCATTTCATCATCACGACCCATTTCAAAGGCAAAAGCGATCTACTGAAATGATAACATCAGTCAATTTTCAATAACACCTTCATTGTCAGTAAAATGGCGACATTTCAGGTCATAATGAATTCACATCTTTTACTGACTTAATGGTTCATTACTGACTTGTCAATTTTCAATAACACCTTTATTGTAAGTAATAATAATAATTATACGCGTATAAAACCAGAAAAACGGATATTACACAGTAGAGTTTTATGGTCTTGACTTCTTTTCAACTAAAGATAAAGACTATTGACAACTGGATTATGAATCTCACAATTATATAGGACATTTAAATGGACAAAAATATCTATTCCATCGACGTTAGACTTCAACAGAGAGTTCAAGTTTAAACAAAATGTCTTTTCACTACATTTGAGAATTCATAACAGAATCAGGGTTGCTCAAAAATATGTACTTCGCACACTTGTTCAACTGAAGAAAAAGAATATTGACAACTGCAAAATGAATTTGACACTTCCGTAGCACCTCCAAATCGTCTAAAACATCTAAACCATCGACCTGAGACTTCAACAAAGAGTTTACGTTGCAACAAAACGTCTATTCACTACATGTAAGAATTCATCACAGAATCTGGGATGCTCAAAAACATCTACTTCGCACACTTGTTCAACTGAAGAAAAAGACTATTGACAGATGGATAATAAATGTGACAATTCAATAGCACTTTTAAATGGTCTAAAACATCTATTCCATCGACGTGAGACTTCAACAAAGAGTTTACGTTGCAACAAAACGTCTATTCACTACATGTGAGAATTTATCACAGAATCTGGGATGCTCAAAAACATCTACTTCGCACACTTGTTCAACTGAAGAAAAAGACTATTGACAGATGGATAATAAATGTGACAATTCAATAGCACTTTTAAATGGTCTAAAACATCTATTCCATCGACGTGAGACTTCAACAAAGAGTTTACGTTGCAACAAAACGTCTATTCACTACATGTGAGAATTCATCACAGAATCTGGGATGCTCAAAAACATCTACTTTGCACACTTGTTCAACTGAAGAAAAAGACTATTGACAACTGCATAATGAATGTGACAATTCAATAGCACGTTTAAATGGTCTAAAACATCTATTCCATCGACGTGAGACTTCAACAGAGAGCCTAAGTTGCAACAAAACGTCTATTCACTAGATGTGAGAATTCATCACAGAATCTGGGATGCTCAAAAACATCTACTTCGCACACTTGTTCAACTGAAGAAAAAGAATATTGACAACTGCATAATGAATGTGACTATTCAATAGCATGTTTAAATGGTCTAAAACATCTATTCCATCGACGTGAGACTTCAACAAAGAGTTTGAGTTGCAACAAAACGTATATTCACTACATGTGTCAATTCATCACAGAATCTGAAATGCTCAAAAACATCTACTTCACACACTTGTTCAACTAAAGGAAAAAAATAATGACAACTGCATCATGAATGTGACAGTTCAATAGCACTTTTAAATGGTCGAAAACATCTATTCCATCGATGTGAGACTTCAACAGAGAGTTTAAGTTGGAACAAATCGTCTATTCACTACATGTGAGAATTCATCACAGAATCTGGGATGCTCAAAAACATCTAATTTACACACTTGTTCAACTGAAGAAAAAGACTATTGACAACTGCATCATGAATTTGACAATTCAATAGCACGTTTAAATGGTCTAAAATATCTATTTCATCGACGTGAGACTTCAACAGAGAGTTTAAGTTTAAATAAAATGTCTTTTCACTAAAAGTAAAAATTCGTCACAGAATCTGGGATGCTCAAAAACATCTACTACGCACACATGTTCAACTGAAGAAAAAGACTATTGACAACTGCATAATGAATGTGACAATTCCATAGCACGTTTAAATCGTCTAAAAGATCTATTCCATCGACCTGAGTCTTAACCAGAGAGTCTGAGTTGCAACAAAACGTATATTCACTATATGTGAGAATTCATCACAGAATCTAGGATGCTCAAAAACATCTACTTCGCAAAGTTGTTTAACTGATGAAAAAGACTATTGACAAATGCATAATAAATGTGACAATTCAATAGCACGTTTAAATGGTCTAAAATATCTATTTCATCGACGTGAGACTTCAACAGAGAGTTTAAGTTTAATAAAATGTCTTTTCACTAAAAGTGAAAATTCGTCACAGAATCTGGGATGCTCAAAAACATCTACTTCGCAATGTTGTTCAACTGAAGAAAAAGACTATTGAGAACTACATAATGAATTTGGCAATTCAATCGCACGTTTAAATCTTCAAAAACATCTATTCCTTCGACGTGAGACTTCAACAGTGTCCGCGTGCTACTAGACCGCGTGCTTCAGTGGTTTAGTAGCACGCGGAGTTCGCTGGAACGCAAAGGTATGTGAAGTAAATCGTTTTCTAACTCGAAGTTCCCAAGAAGAAGACTTGCAATTTATTGACAATTCTAACATAACTTCAGAGCATCTCAATCGGAGTTTGTTACACTTAAATCCAGAAGGAACAGTTATACTTAAATCCAGATCCTTTTCGATTAGACAGAAATGCAAATGGCGGTGGCTTACTAGTTTATGTCCGAAGTGATATACCTTCGCATCAATTAAATTCTTTTAAATTTTCTGACGATATCGAATGCATTAGTTTCGAAATGAATTTGAGGAAAAAGAAATGGGTACTTTTTAGCGTGTATCGACCACCAACTCAATCTCAGGAAAATCTGTTTGAACATCTTGGTCGTGCACTTGACCACTACAGTGAAAATTATGAGAATTTTATGTTTATAGGGGATTTTAACATGACTGAAACTGAGGAACAGCTCAAAAATTTTCTGGACTTATACAGTCTCAAAAATCTAGTCAAAGAGCCAACCTGTTATAAATCACACACTCCAAAATGTATAGATCTTGTATTGACAAACAGAAACAGGAGTGTACAAAAAACCACCACTGTCGAAACTGGTCTGTCAGATTTTCATAAAATGGTTGTTACTGTCCTTAAAACTACCTTCTCCAAACAAGGACCAACTGTCATTAACTATAGAAATTACAAAAAGTATAATGAGAATGTTTTCAAAAATGATCTTCAACAGGAGTTACAACGGATAGACCCATCAGATTTGAATTACAGTTCATTTGAAACCGCCTTTGTTAGAGTTTTGGACAAACATGCTCCGATTAAGAATGAGTATGTCCGCGCAAATGATAAGCCATTTATGACCCGTGCTCTGCGTAAAGCGACCATGCTGCGTTCTAGACTACGTAATAAATTCAACGAAGATAGAACTGCTGAAAATTGGAACAACTTTCGTAAACAGCGAAATTCTTGTGTTAAATTATTTCGAAAAGAGAAAAGAAATTATTACAATAGCTTAGACATATCACTTGTCACGGATAATAAGAAATTCTGGAAAACCGTCAAACCTTTCTTCTCTGACAGATCACAATCTCAGAATAAGATTGTTCTGACTGACGGTGAAAGAATAATTTCCAACGATGTTGAAGTAGCAGAGACAATGAATGAATTTTTGTAACCGCTACTGACTCTCTTGGAATAGATGAGAACTTCAATGATGAAAATGCATCAGATGGAATCACAGACCCTGTTCAGAAGGCAGTAAAAAAATTTTCGAATCATCCTAGCATTCTAAAAATCAATGGTCACTACCAAAATGCTGCCCCCTTCGTTTTTCAAATAGTTGCCCCTGATACCGTTGAAAAGGAGGTTAGAAGTTTAAATCCTAAGAAAGCCACAACGCACAAAAAATATCCCTCCCAAAATTCTTAAATCCAATTCTGACGTATGCTTGGAGCCCTTGACACAAATATTTAATGATTGTATTCAAAAGTCAACCTTTCCTGATGAGCTTAAGTGTGCGGATGTCTCATCTCTTCCCAAGAATGGATCAACCAATACTAGGACTAACTTTAGGCCAATTAGCGTTCTGCCAACAGTCTCTAAGTTGTTTGAAAGAATAATGGATAAACAGATAGTTGCTTATATTACACCTTCTTTATCTTCACTTCTATGTGGTTTTCGACAAGGTTACAGTGCACAACATGCTCTGGTAAGGCTCTTAGCAAAGTTCAAAATTAGCCTTGATGAGGGTGGTAAGGCATGGATCTCTCCAAGGCGTTTGATTGTACTAGACATGATCTCTTGATAGCAAAGTTACATGCTTATGGTTTTTCTCAAGAAGCATTAGCACTCATTAACGATTACCTCACAAACAGACAACAGCGAGTTAAGGTAAATGGTTCCTTCAGTTCTTGGAAAGGCCTAACACGTGGTGTTCCTCAGGGGTCAGTTTTAGGACCTCTTTTGTTTAACATATACATTAATGACCTTTTCTTTTTCATTCAAAACTCAGATATCTGCAATTATGCAGATGACACTACTATCTATTCTTGCGATAGGAGCCTTGATAACATAACTCATACGCTTGAAAATGACTGTAATGTTGCTTTAAAATGGTTTGCTGACAACTTTATGAAATTAAATGCAGATAAATGCCATCTTCTGGTTCTTGGGCAGAGATGTGACGATCCAGTTACAGTTAAGATTGGAAATACTGATGTTGTTAATAGTTCAGAAGAAAAATTGCTCGGAATTCATATTGATAGTAAACTCTCCTTTGACCATCACGTGTCGAAGCTTTGCCAAAATAAGCCAGCAATAAACTTTATGCACTAGCCCGCATATCCCCGTATATGGATCAGAAAAAACTAAGAAATTTGATGAGGGCATTTATTACAAGTCAGTTTCAATACTGTCCTTTAATCTGGATGTTTCACAGCAGGCAACTTAACCAGAAAATCAACAAAATACAGGAAAGGGCTCTAAGAATTACTTATAAGGACACCGAATCTACTTTCAGTGAGTTATTACAGAAGGACTGTGCAGTTACTATTCATACAAAGAACTTGCAAATACTTATGACTGAGATGTACAAAACTAAAAATGGGCTAAACCCTTCATCCATGCAGGAAATCTTCCGTGAAAATACAACTCAGTACAATTTGCGAAATAATAACGAATTTACTCAACCCAGAGTGAGATCCGTCAGCAACGGGACAGAAATCGTCCGATTTAAAGGTCCGCAACTGTGGCAAACGTTACCACTAACAATACGGAATTCAGAAAACCTTTGTCAGTTCAAGAATCAGATTAATAATTGCTTCGGAGAAAACTATACTTGCAGATTATGCCGCATATTCAGTCCAAACTTGGGCTATTTGTGAAGATTGTTTTTAGATTTCCGTTTTAAATTGTATATTTTGATGACATGTAAATATTTTATCTACAATCTTCTTATGTTTAACATTGTTTTACTCCGTAAATCGTGGATTAACTCCCCTGCGGCCCCCCAAACCCCTAAAGTCCAAACCGCAGATAGACTCAGAAACACCAGATATACTTTTTTGGCAGCTCTTGGGGTCGTATCAGGCATAAAATGTACTAAGCTATCGTTTGTAACTGTGATCCCCTGGGTCAGCATGAGAGGTACGTTTTGTCCTGCCATGAAGTACCCGAGGTATCGATGACCCCAACTTTTAATGCTAAATTCAGTTTTGGTCTCCCATTGCAGGTACTTGAGAGGCCAGCTGCAGGGGTTGCCTGCCCTCAGGTCCTCTGTAGTCCTGCACAGAAGGCTCTAAGACATGTCCCTATATAAAAAACTGCTTTAACGGTGGCGACTCCTCGAGAGCCACGAAAAACTACGGAAAATACAGAAACTGGCTTAAATTAGGTGATGAGATTCTCAGGCCTACATATTTCTAAACTACCTTTCGCCACCAGATTTGGTGGCCTAACCGCCCGGGTAGGCTAGGATAGAGACAGAACTGTTACCTGAAATTGGTGAAGCTGATTGTGGGGCCATGAAGAGTAACGGGGTAGGGAGTCGGGGCTTAATGTTTGTAGCAATAGCCAATACGACCCGTGCGGGCTTAGAGGGTAGATAGGGACCCGCTGTGGCGAGAAACCAACCCTAATAAAAGGGGGTGGGCGGGAGGGAAGAACTTGTACGGCTGACTCCGAGCAGGAATGTGAACAAGTGAATAGCGTGACGCATGAGCGAGATCCCTGGACCTACATATGGCTGCTTTATTCAGACATAAGGGAGGGGGACTGGGCCTGGTACACTTGCTGCAGTGGGGCCTGGGGCGTTAATCTTTCATTTACTCCGTAAATCGTGGATTAACTCCCCTGCGGCCCCCCAAACCCCTAAAGTCCAAACCGCAGATAGACTCAGAAACACCAGATATACTTTTTTGGCAGCTCTTGGGGTCGTATCAGGCATAAAATGTACTAAGCTATCGTTTGTAACTGTGATCCCCTGGGTCAGCATGAGAGGTACGTTTTGTCCTGCCATGAAGTACCCGAGGTATCGATGACCCCAACTTTTAATGCTAAATTCAGTTTTGGTCTCCCATTGCAGGTACTTGAGAGGCCAGCTGCAGGGGTTGCCTGCCCTCAGGTCCTCTGTAGTCCTGCACAGAAGGCTCTAAGACATGTCCCTATATAAAAAACTGCTTTAACGGTGGCGACTCCTCGAAAGCCACGAAAAACTACGGAAAATACAGAAACTGGCTTAAATTAGGTGATGAGATTCTCAGGCCTACATATTTCTAAACTACCTTTCGCCATCAGATTTGGTGGCCTAACCGCCAAGATACGCCAAGATACGCCCCGGAGCTGGCTAACCCTGTGTTAAAAGGGAGGTGGGCCCTATGTGACTTACGAACCTAACGATGAGCTAGAATATAAGGAACATTATCTATGATGTTTGTAGGGTTACGGATATAACGTTCGTAGCAGTTGCTTGACCAACGGCCAAGAGTTTTAATCAGCCAGTCTGGTAAGTCTGCTGCTGCTGCGGATGTTGCACCACCAATCCTGAAGCTGTGGGACGAATATCGATCGACATCAGGAAAACTTGGGCCTAATAGGCTCTGTAATGACTTCGTCACTCTTTGACGAGTGAGATACGTTGAGTCACTGAAGGCAAACAACGGGGCAGTTGGGCAAGAGCAAAACGTCATGTATTTATTGAGTGCTCGGAATGCACAGACAGATGACTGGGATGCTGCGAGGCGAACTTCGTGACCATTCCGGAAAGGATCGGCTTTTGAAACCTTAATTTGTATCTTTGCCACGTTTTCACTTAGGATAACGTCCCTTAGGAGTAGTGTTGAATTCGGGTTATAAGTGGATTTGCTTTCACAACAAAATTCAGAGGAACGCAATAGGCCAAAAAAGGCTGTTGTGAACGCAGCCCAGAGCATGAGTTTGTCTTGCACGCAAAGAGGTGTTTTTCTCAAATTCAACTTCAAGATTTTCATGATGTTTAACGTTATTGGCAGGCGGCTGGGCCTTAGTGATATGCCTTTGACGCGTTTAATCCCACGCAGTAGCATCTGCAAATTTTGCATGGGTTCGAAGTTTGAGTAGAAACCTAGTTCTATGTTTCGAAAGCGGACAGCAGCTAAGTATGTCCGGATTGTAGAGTAACTCAAAGTCCGGGCCAGGTAGGTGGTAAACAGGCACAAATTGTGTTGTGACAGAGGATAAGGTCGAATTTGCAAACCAGAACAGAATGAACTGAAGCTAGACTGACCTTGGGCATATACTCTTCTCGACGAATTGGCAATAGACATAAATTGAAGGAAGCGACTGTCTTGTTCTAAACTTTCCAGAGTTCGTCTGGGACTTCTGCTGGGTGGGATTTCGCCGAGGGCGCCAGTGTGAAAAATTTTCTTATCTGGGAACGAGAAAGGCAGTCTGCTAAGACATTGTTTACTCCTGGTATGTGTTTTATGTTAACAGTGAATTCATGTTGTGCTGCTATGTAGAAAAGTTTTCTCAAAACAGCCATAATTTCTGGCGATTTGCATGACTGGGCGGACCAAATGTTCACGACAGCCAGGTTATCACAGTGAAAAAGTAAGCGTTTTCCGTGGAATTCTTTGCCCCACAAGTAACAACAAACGTAGACGGGAAAGATCTCTTTCCATTGGATAGATTTTTGTTTGTGTTCATTCGGCCATGTTTTAGATACCCATCGACCATTGTTATAGATCCCAAACCCTATTTCCCCTGAAGCGTCAGTATAAATATGTAACTGGTGGCAGGGGGTGGTTGATGAATCAAGAATTTTATACTTTCCGTTCCAGGTGGGTAGGAATTTCGCCCACCAAGAGATGTCCTTCTTTGCTTCAGAATTTAGGGAGATTCGATGGGACAATCTTTCGACAGTCGTTGATAAGTCTATGAGGCGTCTGATAAACATTCGACCGGATGGGATCACTTTAGAGGCGAACGAAAGTTTTCCAATCAATGAAAGCAGATCTCTTTTCGTACATTTTTTCAAATTCGACCATTTCTGTAGCATTGCCACGAGGGTGGATAGCTTGTCTTCTGGTAACCTCAGTGACATTGTTTGTGAGTCTATTTCTATCCCCAGGAATGTGAGCTTAGTTAGTGGGCCTACGATTTTTTCAGGAGCCAAGGGAACGCCCAAGTTGTTAAACAATGATATTGTCTTTTGCATTTCTTCATGACACTGGGGTGAAGACGGGGGTCCAGCCAAGAAAAAGTCGTCCAAATAATGAGTGCAGTTTACTATTTTGTGGTTGTTTTTCATGATCCAAAGAAGAGAGTCCGATAACTGTGTAAAGCGCTCCACAGAGGAGCGAAGGCCAAACGGTAGGCATAAGTCGACGAAATAGAGACCCATAAACGAGAAACCTAAATAATGCCAGTCCTCTTGTCTTACCGGACAGATACGAAATGCACTCTTTATGTCCAATTTGGCCATGAGTGCCCCCCTTCCCAGGCTGGACACGATGGAAACAGCTGAATCAAAATTGTTGAAAGCTACGGAAGCTTCGGAATCATTTATAAAGTCATTGATCGAAATGCCCTTTGGCGAGGACAGGTCAGTAATCATACGAAATTTATTGCTGTCTTTCTTGGGAACCACACCGATGGGTGACGTACGAAAGTTTGGCAATGGTGGGCTAGTAAAAGGGCCCGACATCCGTTTCTGCTTTAACTCCTCAGATATGCAATTGAAGATCGCTGTTGGATTTGAAGAGGCAGACTGCAAATTAGGTGCAATATTACAAAATTCCGGGCCTGAATAGCCAATTGAAAAACCGTGCTCGAAACTGATGATCAAATTGTCAACAAAGAATTGGTCAGGATAAGCAGTTAATTCCTTACGTAAAAGGTTTGCATTAACAGGAGTCTTTGAAAAGGCGGGTAATGGGTTGAAGTTATTGTTTAAGCCTTGGGCAATTTGTTGCTGGGTGAGGGCCGCGGCATCGATTGCAGATGTGGGGCCAGCGGCAGTTTTGGTCACGGCAATTGTTGGCGTTGAAATGCCGGCAAGGGGCTTGATAAAAGGGGTGTTTTGCACGAAAGGGCGGCTGGCCGTTGAAGGAATAGGCTTGGGTGGACATGCTTTGACCGGGGTGCGAAACATTATCCCGTGACTTGAGGGATGGGCAATCTGCAGCAAAATGGCCAGACATGTGACATCTGAAACATGCTAGGGGCTGGGAGGGTGGTGCACAACGCAAGAAACGGTTGAAAGCATATTCGTCGAGCCGCGACCAGGGCAGATACTGGTTCCTTGCCACATTCATTCGAAATGCTATGTCATATTTGTAGCAAGATTGGAACTGGTAATTGCGGCTTAGGGCGGAGAAGGATTCTTGGTATGCTAATAAATCGGGGGCGAGGTGAGGATGAAAGTGCACCATGCCTCTTATGAAAACGTTCCAGGCTTCCAGCCAGGATATGAAGTTGGTGATTTTTTGGGCGGTGCGGCGAGTTTGCGTCAATGACACAGTTTCATCCCCAGTTGCCCCTGGTTGGACTTGAAGGCTGTAAGATTGGTTGGCAGTTGTGTCATATAAAGAGTTAGGTAGTAAAGTGTTTAAATCAATGTACTCTTTCGCTTTCATTGCTTTTATCAACTTTGGGGAGAGTGGGGGCAGAGAGCTAAGTGGTGAATGAAAAAGAGACTCAATGTTACCTTGATGTAATGTATAATGTGGGACTGCGGCGGCTGTTGTGGCGGCAGTGGCTGTTGGAGGCTCAAGGACGGCTGTTGGGGCAGGACGTGGCTGGGCAGTCGGCTGGGTGGCTGGCTGGACGGTTGGCTGGGGGGTTTCTGGGCCTTGTGGGTGGGAGATTGTGGATGTCGGCGAGAGCTGGAGAACACCAGGGTAAGGATCATTCCCTCCACGTGGCTGGTTAGCTTTTTCGGCTACTTCCTGCATCAACTTCTTCAAATCGTCGAGACTAAATGTAACCATTGAACTTCCTTGGTTCGGAGTTTGGGGCTGATTCGGTTGTAAACCCTCGCGTTCACCAGATGATGAAGGTCCCGCCACGGGATTTGCTTCAGGTTCATTCGATTCATTATCAGTTGCTACAACGTCAAAAAGGCTGTAAAGTCGCAAGGCGATCGTTTCTTTCTTTCCTGTCTGTTCGACGCCATACATTTGGGCCTTGGCTCTTAGCTCCGTCTTCGATAGGTTCTTCCAGCCTGCTAGCGTGCGACGAGCATCCCTGCGATCTCTTGGACGGGTGGCAGACGAACTCTTGTCGTGCGAAGCCATCATTATATAGCGAGTAAAGTAAATTTCCGATGAGGAAAACAAATACGAGTAAGAACTTGTACGGCTGACTCCGAGCAGGAATGTGAACAAGTGAATAGCGTGACGCATGAGCGAGATCCCTGGACCTACATATGGCTGCTTTATTCAGACATAAGGGAGGGGGACTGGGCCTGGTACACTTGCTGCAGTGGGGCCTGGGGCGTTAATCTTTCAATATACACTTTTTTAACACGTTGGAACTAATTAGCTACTTTTTTATTTTAGCTATGGTATTTTATATCCAACGATAAATAAATTGAAAATAAATAAAATAAATAAACAGAGAGTCTAAGTTGCAACAAAGACGTATATCCACTACATGTGAAAATTCATCACAGAATCAGGGATGTTCAAAAACATCTACTTCGTACAATTGTTCAACTGTAGAAAAAGACCATTGACAACTGCAAAATGAATGTGAAACTTCAATAACACGGTTAAATCGTCAAAAACATCTATTCCATCGACGTGCGACTTCAGCAGAGAGTTTAAGTTGCAACAAAATGTCTTTTCACTAAAAGTGACAATTCATCACAGAATCTGGGATGCTCAAAAACATCTACTTCGCACACTTGTTCAACTGAAGAAAAAGACTATTAACAACTGCATAATGAATGTGACAATTCAATAGCACGTTTAAATCGTCTAAAACATCTAATTCATCGACCTGAGAGTTCAACAGAGAGTCTAAGTTGCAATAAAACGTATATCCACTACATGTGAGAATTCATCACAGAATCTGGGATGCTCGAAAACATCTACTTCGCAAACATGTTCATCTGAAGAAAAAGACTATTGACAATTGCATAATGAATGTGACAATTCAATAGCACGTTTAAATCTTCAAAAACATCTATTTTCTTCGACGTGAGACTTCAACAGAGAGCTTAAGTTTAAACAAAATGTCTTTTCACTAAAAGAGAGAATTCGTCACAGAATCTTGGATGCTCAAAAACATCTACTTCCCACACTTGTTCAACTAAAGAAAAAGACTATTGACAACTACATAATGAATGTGACAATTCAATAGCACGTTTAAATGGTCTAAAACATCTATTCCATCGACCTGAGTCTTCAACAGAGAGGCTGAGTTGCAACAAAACGTATATCCACTACATGTGAGAATTCATCACAGAATA
Source organism: Aurelia sp. 4 Dawson et al 2005 (assembly GCA_964019985.1). Lineage (NCBI taxonomy): Eukaryota > Metazoa > Cnidaria > Scyphozoa > Semaeostomeae > Ulmaridae > Aurelia > Aurelia sp. 4 Dawson et al 2005. The sequence goes on along the minus strand of OZ026512.1, from coordinate 9,356,731 downwards.
TGGGATGCTCAAAAACATATACTTCGCACAATTCTTCATCTGAAGAAAAAGACTATTGACAACTGCATCATGAATGTGACAGTTCAATAGCACGTTCAAATGGTCTAAAACATCTATTCCATCGATGTGAGACTTCAACAGAGAGTTTGAGTTGCAACAAAACGTATATTCACAACATGTGAGAATTCATCACAGAATCTGGGATGCTCAAAAACATCTACTTCGCACACTTGTTCAACTGAAGAAAAAAATATTGACAACTGCATTATGAGTGTGACAGTTCAATAGCACGTTGAAATGGTCTAAAACATCTATTCGATCGATGTAAGACTTCAACAGAGAGTTAAGTTGCAACAAAACGTCTATTCACTACATGTGAGAATTCATCACAGAATCTGGGATGCTCAAAAACATCTACTTCGGAAAGTTGTTTAACTGAAGAAAAAGACTATTGAAAAATGGATGATCAATGTGACAATTCAATAGCACGTTTAAATGGTCTAAAACATCTATTCCATCGACGTGAGACTTCTACAGAGAGTTTAAGTTTAATGATGTAGTCACTAATCTCAAATCTTCGCTACAGGGGAGTTCCAACGCGCACCACCAAAACCCGAAGCCCAAGAACCACAGCAATAAATAAACAGGCTTTAGGCATATAATGATACGGTTTGCTGCAATAAATTAAGCACTAATTAACTTCAAATCAACAAAGTAAGTTTATAAACGAAGCTTGAAAATGAAACGGTTAAGAAACTTACAAGATATGTGTGCACTACGAATAACGAAGAAACGGAAACGAAATACCGAATAACTGCTGCAACAAGGGTACTGATACTCACAAACTTTATATCCGCGTAGCTAAAAGCTCAGCATATCCAAAGCATTTACCAAAAATCGCATCGCCAAAGGTTAGCTGCCAAAGATTCTTCCCTTCTTTGGCCTTCTTCTTGTTTTGCCCTTTTTTCTCTCTGTATCTTGAAGCCCCGAAAGCCATGATTGCTTTGCTTTTATAGCCACAAGTATGAAAAACAATTATTCCCAATACAGAAACAACACGGTATGTCATTTTACTACTAAATAAAATAACAAACTAAATGCGACGTAAACAACTTAAATATGAAAAACAACTATTCCCAAGACAGAGACAGCACGACGTATCACTCTTCTACTGAATGGAAGTAACAAGGCTAAATGCAACGTAAACAACTTGAAACGAGAAAAACAACGTGATTTAAATACGCTGGGGAAAACAGGTCCCGTGTCCCTTGAGTACGTATTTAAATGTCACAGCAATGTACTGTAAAACAAAACTGTTCAGTACCTCTGGAGTAATAAATTTGTGCGTTACATCCGGCTCCAAACAGTGGACCATATGGAAACTGTTTCTCTTTCTCGAACTCCAGCACAAATATCTTCTTCTATTCATTGTCTCCATCTATTGCTGCTTCCAGAAGGCAAAGCTTCTCAATTGGTCGCATGATTCGTTCCCATACTCCTCCCATGTGTGATCAAGCCTTTGGGGGATTAGGAATCCATTTGATTTCCTGCTGCAGAAAATGCTGATGTAGCTTGTCATGATTCCATTGATCAATTGCTTCCTTGAGTTCACGATTGCCACCAACAAAGTTCGTTCCATTATCAGATCTCATTTCTTTTGGTTTACCTCTTCTAGACACAAAGCGTCTTAATGCATGAATGAAGGAATCTGTATCCATACCATGAACTACTTCGATATGCACAGCACGAACTGCTAAGCATGTGAAAATTACACCATACCTTTTCTCTTGACAACGTCGTCTCTTCACCATGAATGGTCCAAAACAGTCGTATCCAACATACGTAAACGGAGGCATACCATAGCTGACTCGATCTGGTGGTAAATCAGCCATCTTTTGCAGGCCAGGCCTCTGTAATCTCTTCTTGCAGTTAAAGCATTCATTGATTATCCTACGAACTGCAACTCTTGCCTTCACAATCCAAAATCTTTCCCTGATCATTGAGAGAACATGTTCAACGCCAGAATGTCCAGACTTGTAATGGTAATATCTGACGATCAGATCAACAATATGGTGCTTCTTCGGAAGTATAATAGGATGTTTCGCCTCATCAGATAACGCTGCATGCTTCAGACGGCCACCCACACAAATCAATTCTCCAATCATCACCGGATCCAGTCTTCGCAAAGAGCTAGATTTGGACACAACAACTCTTGATCTCAACTTGTTTATTTCGTCTTCGTAAGCTTCCTTCTGCACGTGCCATATAATGCATTTTTCAGCTTGATGTATCTCCTCGACTGTCAGATGACCAGTTCTAACCAACTGATTCGCTGCATCGAGTATTTTGCTTTGTATCCATTGTTTGAAGCGGAGAATCCATGCAACAGCTTTCTTCAGTCGTATCCAATCAGAAAATTTCAGAAACATTGGAGAAATGATACTTCCTTGTTTCTCGTCGTTGACTGTAAATGACTGCACTTTTGTTTTCAGCTTAACATCGTCATCAGGAATTTCACCAATTTTCGGGTTGACCAGCCATGCTTCTTCACTTTGCCATAGAAATGAGGGACCCTGAATCCATCTGGAGCCATTAGACAACTGGTGAGCATGCAAGCCTCTTGAGGCATCGTCTGCTGGATTTGAAGCTGTGTCGATGTACCTCCATTGTTCTGGGTGAGAGCCATCATGTATGATCGCCAGCCTGTTTGCAACAAATGTCTGGAATCTCCTGTTTTCATTACAAATGTACTTCAAAACTGCTTGGCTGTCGGTCCAGAAGAATGATTTGTTGATTTTGTAGTCGAGCTCCTTTCTGATCATTTGGTCCAACTTCACTGCCACTGTAGCTGCTGATAACTCAAGACGTGGAATTGTCATATACTTCAGAGGGGACAGTCGGGACTTTCCAGTTACAAATGCACAGTGAACCTCACCTTTGCTGTTAGTCATTTTGATGTATGAGACTGCTCCATAACCTCCTTCGGAAGCATCTGAGAAATGATGTAGCTCTGTCACGCATGGTTTACCAAATGTTTCTGGCTTGAAGCATCTGTCAACAGAAAACTCTTGAAGTGTTTGTAGTTCTGCAAGCCATTGCTTCCAACATTGAAGTTCTTCTTCTGGGACAGGATCATCCCATGCTAGTTTCTTTCGACATAGCTGATGTAGGATCATCTTTGCTCGAAGGATAAACGGTGATACAAATCCAAGGGGATCATATACTGATGATACAATGCTCAATATACCTCGTCTTGTTTCTGGCTTGTTCTTGAGACTAATGATGTATTGAAATTTGTCTTGCTCGGTATTCCATTGAAGACCCAAGGCTCTTTCAGTTGGAAGCGTGTCCTTTTCAAAATCCACATTCTTCAGTTCCTTCGATAACTCAGAGTCTGGAATCACTTCCAATACTTCTCTCTTGTTGCTTGTCCACTTCGCCAGGTGGAATCCTCCATGAAACAGCAGCTCGGTAACTTCCTTGTACATTTTGATCGCAGAATGTGCATCTTTCATTGACTTCAACAAGTCATCCACGTAGAAATTTCTGCGAACAGTTTCAGTGACTTCAAGGCTATATCTATCTGCATTGTCTGCAGCTGTCTTCCTCAGAGCATAGCTTGCACAACACGGTGACCATACACCACCAAACAAATGAATGAGCATCTGGTATTCTTCCGGATCTTTGCTTAAATCACCATGGGGAAACCAAAGAAAGCGCAATGCATCAACATCCTTTGGGTGAACACGTACCTGGTGGAACATGGATTCAATGTCTGCCATCAGTGCCACTGATTCTTCACGGAATCGGAGTAATACGCCAACAAGTGAATGCGTGAAGTCTGGGCCTTGTAATACATTGTCATTCAGTGATTTTCCACGGTATGTTGCTGCACAGTCAAAAACAATTCTGACTTTCTCCGGCTTCTTCGGATTGAACACATTGTGATGTGGGAGATACCATACTGCACCATCTTTTCTACTGACTTGATCTTGAGGAACCTTTCTTGCATGGTCTTTCACCATAAGATCATCAATGAAATTGGTATACTTCTTACAGAGGCCAACATCCCTTGACAACTTCTTCTTCAAGTGTTTCAGTCTGTGTTCTGCCACTGATCTGTTGTTTGGCAAACATGGCTTGACATCTCTCCATGGTATAGCAAGTTGATAATGCCCATCAACAAGTTTGGCTGTGTCTTCGAGTACTGCTAGTGCCCTCTTATCTTCCATCGACATCTCTTTGCAGTTGTCAACAGTTGATTCACAAAAGTCACGATTGATGTACTGCTTGAATTGTTTCTCTAGCAAGTCATCATTTTCGCATGAAGGAATGAGATAGCAATGCTTACGTTCTGTACCATATCTCCCAAGTGGTCCATTAAGCGTCCACCCAAATTTTGTCTTCACTGCATAAGGTCCACCATCTTGTCCTCTTCTAATCTCTTCTGGTTCTAACGCTTCCGGCACATCCACACCAATAAGGAGACCAACATCTTGATTCGTGAGTGCTCTTGGGACTGTCACACCATTCAGGTAGGACCAATTGTCTACATCGTCTTGCTTCGTGATTGATTCCAATGATACATTCAGTTTCTTCACAGAAAAGGCATTTGTGACTTCAATCATGACATTCTCGTCCAAATCCATGACGTTCAAATTGACCATGACACATTCATGCTGCTCTTCATTGTTGACTGTTGCCAAAGATATTTTGCATCTTGTTCCAGATATTCCAAGTTCTTTCAGGATGTCTTCTGAGCAGAATGAAGCAGTTGATCCAGTGTCCAGCATAGCATATGTGCATATCACCTTGTTCTGTCCATTTCCTTTGATCTTTACTGGCACGATTGTCAGTCCTTTGCTACATCCGGCCCCAGTGTGCATATTCGATCCAACAAATTGACCTTTACTTGTTCCTCTGGATTGCTGATGATCTCTTGTTGCTCCAGACTTTGTTGTCTCACGACGTTTCTTCTCGAAGGCCATAACTGACTCATGTAGTGATGTCATGTGTTTTCTTCGCAAAGGACAATCAGGCACTTTGCATTCATTTCGACGCTTGCAGCCAGCGGAGAAGTGATTTGAAGATAAACAATTGTCACACAGTTTGTGAGAACGAATGAATTGGAGCTGCTCCTCGCCAGTTTTGCTTTTGAAGTCTTCGCATGCTTCTAGCTTATGTTTGCCTTCACAAAGGTAGCATCTTGCATTGCTTTCAGAATCATTTGGTTTCTGGTCTGCAGTTGTCTGTATCTTGAAATTCACGTGCTTGTTGTGGCTTGATTTATCAGCAACTTGTCCAGATCGCCTCATACGTTTATCCCTTGTTGTCTGCTTACTGCCATCTCTTTCCATGATCGCACCAAATACTGGGTCGTTCTTTTCAACAGCAACCATTCTCACCAATTTTCTAACATCTTCGATATTTGGGTTGTGTCCACGCTCTCGGAATTCATAAACCTTCGATTGCCAGCGAGATTTGACAAAGCCAGGACATCTCTCTAAGATCTTCACTAAGCAGTCCTCATTGTTGATTTGATTCAATCTCCCTGTTGCCTTGAGTGTAAGTTCGCAATTGTGTAAATCATCCGCCAGATCAACCAATGCTTCTCGGTCACCAGCTTTAATCACCGGCCCATTCATCACTTTGCATATCCAAGAATTCGTCACTTTGTATACATTTCCAAATCTTTCTTCCAGTAACTTCTTGGCTTCCTTGTATCCTTCTGATGGGCTCAGCAAAACGCAGTTTTCTATCACCTTCTTTGCCTTTCCAGTACAGTATTGAATGAGAAGTTGAAGCTGCCTACTAGAATCACAAACATCCTTGTCCACATTATTTTCAAAGGATTTAATAAAAGAAAAGTATTTCAAAGGATCACCATCAAATGTCATTAGTTCAGATTTTGGTAGCAATGTAGCAGTGGCTAATTTACGCATTGTTTCAAGATATTCAATACCTGGATCATTTATTTCCTCTTTCATTGAGATGTTATCTTCTGGGGAATCATCCATGTCATAGCACTGTGGGAATTCTTGCTGAATTTGAGGAGCTAATATATCTGCTGGTTGGTTGACTGCAGCAGTATTTGATTCAGGAACTAGTGGCAATGAAGGTGCAGGTAGGACATAAGGATTCAATCCATTGTCATGCAGGTAAGGAAATGGTAGCTGTGGAGAAGCACCAATCTTGTGATCTGGTATAACATTGTGTGATACACCACTACGTGACACATCAGGCATGGCCAACTGAGGAGGAGCTGACTGGGCATGGGGATTCACTGGCTCACCAAAGGAATGACTCACTGCTGACTGAGGAGGAGCACCAATCACATGATCCTGTGCAAGACTGCGTGAGACACCACTGTGCAACACACCAGGCATGGGTAACTGAGGAGGAGCTGACTGGGCATGGGGATTCACTGGCTCACCAAAGGAATGACTCACTGCTGACTGAGGAGGAGCACCAATCACATGATCCTGTGCAAGACTGCGTGAGGCACCACTGCGCAACACACCAGGCATGAGTAACTGAGGAGGAGCTGACTGGGCATGGGGATTCACTGGCTCACCAAAGGAATGACTCACTGCTGACTGAGGAGGAGCACCAATCACATGATCCTGTGCATGACTGCGTGAGACAGCACTGTGCAACACACCAGGCATGGGTAACTGAGGAGGAGCTGACTGGGCATGGAACACTGGTTCAGGTCCAAAACACCAGCGGGGTAATGATTTGTGCTTCTGGGGTGGGGCAGGCTCAGCATAGGATATCACGGTCTCAAAATCATTGCAAACTTCGTCCTCTGCTTCAAGTTTCTTCAACTGTATCTTCATTTCTAAATCCTCCTTTTGCTGTTGCAACTGTATCTCTTGATTTGCAAGTGACTGTTTCATCTTCAAAAATGATGCTTCTGCCATCAACGATGCCCTTCTTGCAGCATTTGCCAATCGTGTTTCCTGTAGAAGTCGCTGACTGGAACGCTTCGATGATCTAGAAGACTGACAAGAATTACTAATGGAATAAATTTGGCTTACCGAGTCTTCAGGGGTAACATCCTGTTCTCTTATTGTTCGATCAGGGTCAGACTTCTGGATGTGCTCAAAACGTAGCGCTATTCGGTCTTTCATCGCCAGAAATCTCACTTCAGCTTCGTGAAAATATGCACGGCTTTCATCTAAATCGTCTTCTTCAACAAGGGAATTGCGATAGAGCTCACATGCATGACAAAATTCGCCAAAAGCTGTCTTCAAGTTGACTTCACTCGTGATCAATTCAGAAAGAGAAGATTCGGCCAACATGGTTTCTGCCACTCGGTTTAGTACTCTCGTAAACCCACGCTTTGCATTTGCTCTCGTCTGTTTCAGTCGCTTTCTTTCTTCAGCATCTTCTCGTCTTCTGTTACGGGACTCTGCCTCCGACATCACCAAATTCTCATCAGATATTCCAAAGTTTGCCTGCTCAGCCATGATATAGTTTCAAACTGATGTAGTCACTAATCTCAAATCTTCGCTACAGGGGAGTTCCAACGCGCACTACCAAAACCCGAAGCCCAAGAACCACAGCAATAAATAAACAGGCTTTAGGCATATAATGATACGGTTTGCTGCAATAAATTAAGCACTAATTAACTTCAAATCAACAAAGTAAGTTTATAAACGAAGCTTGAAAATGAAACGGTTAAGAAACTTACAAGATATGTGTGCACTACGAATAACGAAGAAACGGAAACGAAATACCGAATAACTGCTGCAACAAGGGTACTGATACTCACAAACTTTATATCCGCGTAGCTAAAAGCTCAGCATATCCAAAGCATTGACCAAAAATCGCATCGCCAAAGGTTAGCTGCCAAAGATTCTTCCCTTCTTTGGCCTTCTTCTTGTTTTGCCCTTTTTTCTCTCTGTATCTTGAAGCCCCGAAAGCCATGATTGCTTTGCTTTTATAGCCACAAGTATAAAAAACAATTATTCCCAATACAGAAACAACACGGTATGTCATTTTACTACTAAATAAAATAACAAACTAAATGCGACGTAAACAACTTAAATATGAAAAACAACTATTCCCAAGACAGAGACAGCACGACGTATCACTCTTCTACTGAATGGAAGTAACAAGGCTAAATGCAACGTAAACAACTTGAAACGAGAAAAACAACGTGATTTAAATACGCTGGGGAAAACAGGTCCCGTGTCCCTTGAGTACGTATTTAAATGTCACAGCAATGTACTGTAAAACAAAACTGTTCAGTACCTCTGGAGTAATAAATTTGTGCGTTACATTTAAGCAAAATGTCTTTTCACTGAAAGTGAAAATTCGTCACAGAATCTGGGATGCTCAAAAAACATACTTCACAAACTTGTTCAAATGAATGTATACGCCAGACTTCAAGAGAGAGTTTAAATTTAAACAAAATGTCTTTTCACTAAAAGTGAGAATTCATCACAGAATCTGGGATGCTCAAAAACATCTACTTTGCAAAATTGTTAAACTGAAAAAAAAGACTATTGACAACTGGATAATAAATGTGACAATTCAATAGCACGTTTAAATCGTCTAAAAGATATATTCCATCGACATGGGACTTAACCAGAGAGTCTGAGTTGCAACAAAACGTATATCCACTACATGTGAGAATTCATCAGAGAATTTGGGATGCTCAAAAACTTCTACTTCGCAAACTTGTTCAACTGAAGAAAAAGACTATTGACAACTGCATAATGAATGTGACAATTCAATAGCAGTTTTTAAATGGTCTAAAACATCTATTCCATCCACCTGAGTCTTTAACAGAGAGTCCGAGTTGCAACAAAACGTCTATTCACTACATGTGAGAATTCATCACAGAATATGGGATGCTCAAAAACATCTACTTCGCACACTTGTTCAACTGAAGAAAAAGACTATTGACAACTGCATAATGAATGTGAGAATTCAATGGCAGTTTTTAAATGGTCTAAAACATCTATTCCATCGATGTGAGACTTCAACAGAGAGTTTAAGTTGCAACAAAACGTCTATTCACTACATGTGAGAATTCATCACAGAATCTGGGATGCTCAAAAACATCTACTTCGGAAAGTTGTTTAACTGAAGAAAAAGACTATTGACAAATGGATAATAAATGTGACAATTCAATAGAACGCTTAAATAGTCTAAAACATCAATTCCATCGACATGAGACTTCTACAAAGAGTTTACGTTTAAAAAATATGTCTTTTCAATAAAAGTGAGAATTCGTCACAGAATCTGGGATGCTCAAAAGCATCTACTACGCAATCTTGTTTAACTGACGAAAAAGACTATTGACAACTGCATCATAAAATTAAAAATTCAATAGCACGTTTAAATCGTCTAAAACATCTATTCAATCGACCTGAGTCTTCAACAGAGAGTCTGAGTTGCAACAAAACGTATATCCACTACATGTGAGAATTCATCACAGAATATGGGATGCTCAAAAACATCTACTTCGCACACTTGTTCAACTGAAGAAAAAGACTATTTACAACTGCATCGTGAATTTGACAATTCAATAGCACGTTTAAATGGTCTAAAACATCTATTCAATCGACCTGAGTCTTCAACAGAGAGTCTGAGTTGCAACAAAACGTATATCCACTACATGTGAGAATTCATCACAGAATATGGGATGCTCAAAAACATCTACTTCGCACACTTGTTCAACTGAAGAAAAAGACTATTGACAACTGCATAATGAATGTGAGAATTCAATGGCAGTTTTTAAATGGTCTAAAACATCTATTCCATCGATGTGAGACTTCAACAGAGAGTTTAAGTTGCAACAAAACGTCTATTCACTACATGTGAGAATTCATCACAGAATCTGGGATGCTCAAAAACATCTACTTCGGAAAGTTGTTTAACTGAAGAAAAAGACTATTGACAAATGGATAATAAATGTGACAATTCAATAGAACGCTTAAATAGTCTAAAACATCAATTCCATCGACATGAGACTTCTACAAAGAGTTTACGTTTAAAAAATATGTCTTTTCAATAAAAGTGAGAATTCGTCACAGAATCTGGGATGCTCAAAAGCATCTACTACGCAATCTTGTTTAACTGACGAAAAAGACTATTGACAACTGCATCATAAAATTAAAAATTCAATAGCACGTTTAAATCGTCTAAAACATCTATTCAATCGAAGTGAGACTTTAAAAAAGAGTTTAAGTTGCAACCAAAACGTCTATTCACTACATGTGAGAATTCATCACAGAATATGGGATGCTCAAAAACATCTACTTCGCACACTTGTTCAACTGAAGAAAAAGAATATTGACAACTGCAAAATGAATGTGACAATTCAATAGCACGTTTAAATCGTCTAAAACATCTAATTCATCGACCTGAGAGTTCAACAGAGATCTTGAGTTGCAACAAAACGTATATTCACTACATGTGAGAATTCATCACAGAATATAGGTTGCTCAAAAACATCTACTTCGCACACTTGTACAACTGAAGAAAAAGACTATTGACAATTGCATAATGAATGTGACAAATCAATAGCACGTTTAAATGGTCTAAAACATCTATTCAATCGACCTGAGTCTTCAAAAGAGGTCTTGAGTTGCAACAAAACGTATATCCACTACATGTGAGAATTCATCACAGAATATGGGATGCTCAAAAACATCTACTTCGCACACTTGTTCAACTGAAGAAAAAGACTATTTACAACTGCATCGTGAATTTGACAATTCAATAGCACGTTTAAATGGTCTAAAACATCTATTCAATCGACCTGAGTCTTCAACAGAGAGTCTGAGTTGCAACAAAACGTATATCCACTACATGTGAGAATTCATCACAGAATATGGGATGCTCAAAAACATCTACTTCGCACACTTGTTCAACTGAAGAAAAAGACTATTGACAACTGCATAATGAATGTGACAATTCAATGGCAGTTTTTAAATGGTCTAAAACATCTATTCCATCGATGTGAGACTTCAACAGAGAGTTTAAGTTGCAACAAAACGTCTATTCACTACATGTGAGAATTCATCACAGAATCTGGGATGCTCAAAAACATCTACTTCGGAAAGTTGTTTAACTGAAGAAAAAGACTATTGACAAATGGATAATAAATGTGACAATTCAATAGAACGCTTAAATAGTCTAAAACATCAATTCCATCGACATGAGACTTCTACAAAGAGTTTACGTTTAAAAAATATGTCTTTTCAATAAAAGTGAGAATTCGTCACAGAATCTGGGATGCTCAAAAGCATCTACTACGCAATCTTGTTTAACTGACGAAAAAGACTATTGACAACTGCATCATAAAATTAAAAATTCAATAGCACGTTTAAATCGTCTAAAACATCTATTCAATCGAAGTGAGACTTTAAAAAAGAGTTTAAGTTGCAACCAAAACGTCTATTCACTACATGTGAGAATTCATCACAGAATATGGGATGCTCAAAAACATCTACTTCGCACACTTGTTCAACTGAAGAAAAAGAATATTGACAACTGCAAAATGAATGTGACAATTCAATAGCACGTTTAAATCGTCTAAAACATCTAATTCATCGACCTGAGAGTTCAACAGAGATCTTGAGTTGCAACAAAACGTATATTCACTACATGTGAGAATTCATCACAGAATATAGGTTGCTCAAAAACATCTACTTCGCACACTTGTACAACTGAAGAAAAAGACTATTGACAATTGCATAATGAATGTGACAAATCAATAGCACGTTTAAATGGTCTAAAACATCTATTCAATCGACCTGAGTCTTCAAAAGAGGTCTTGAGTTGCAACAAAACGTATATTCACTACATGTGAGAATTCATCACAGAATGTAGGATGCTCAAAAACATCTACTTCGCACACTTATTCAACTGAAGAAAAAGACTATTGACAACTGCATAATGAATGTGACAATTCAATGGCAGTTTTCAAATGGTCTAAAACATCTATTCCATCGACCTGAGTCTTTAAAAGAGAGTTTAAGTTGCAACAAAACGTCTATTCACTACATGTGAGAATTCATCACAGAATCTGGGATGCTCAAAAACATCTACTTCGGAAAGTTGTAAAACTGAAGAAAAAGACTATTGACAAATGGATAATAAATGTGACAATTCAATAACACGTTTAAATGGTCTAAAACATTTATTCCATCGATGTGAGACTTCAACAGAGAGTTTAAGTTGCAACAAAACGTCTATTCACTACATGTGAAAATTCATCACAGAATCTGGGATGCTCAAAAACATCTACTTCGCAATCTTGTACAACTGAAGAAAAAGACTATTGACAACTGCATCGTGAATTTGACAATTCAATAGCACGTTTAAATCGTCTCAAACATCTAATTCATCGACCTGAGAGTTCAACAGAGGTCTTGAGTTGCAACAAAACGTATATTCACTACATGTGAGAATTCATCACAGAACATAGGATGCTCAAAAACATCTACTTCGCACATATTTTCAACTGAAGAAAAAGACTATTGACAACTTCATCATGAATGTGACAATTCAGTAGCACGTTTAAATCGTCTAAAAGATCTATTCAATCGACCTGAGACTTCAACAGAGAGTTTAAGTTGCAACAAAACGTCTATTCACTACATGTGAGAATTCATCACAGAATCTGGGATGCTCAAAAACATCTAATTTACACACTTGTTCAACTGAAGAAAAAAAAATTGACAACTGCATCATAAATGTGACAGTTCAATAGCACGTTTAAATGGTCTAAAACATTTATTCCATCGATGTGAGACTTCAACAGAGAGTTTAAGTTGCAACAAAACGTCTATTCACTACATGTGAGAATTCATCACAGAATCTGGGATGCTCAAAAACATCTACTTCGCAAAGTTGTTTAACTGAAGAAAAAGACTATTGACAAATGGATAATAAATGTGACAATTCAATAGATCGTTTAAATGGTCTAAAACATCAGTTCCATCGATATGAGACTTCTACAAAGAGTTTAAGTTTAAACAAAATGTCTTTTCACTAAAAGTTAGAGTTCGTCACAGAATCTTGGATGCTCAAAAACATCTACTACGCAATCTTTTTCAACTGAAGAAAAAAACTATTGACAACTGCATCATAAAATTAGCAATTCAATAGCACGTTTAAATGGATTAAAACATCTATACCTTCGAAGTGAGACCTTAAGAAAGAATTTAAGTTGCAACAAAACGTCTATTCACTACATGTGAGAATTCTTCACAGAATATGGGATGATCAAAACATCTACTTCGCAAAGTTGTTTAACTGATGAAAAAGAATATTGACAACTGCAAAATGAATGTGACAATTCAATAGCACGTTTAAATCGTCTAAAACATCTAATTCATTGACCTGAGAGTTCAACAGAGCTCTTGAGTTGCAACAAAACGTATATTCACTACATGTGAGAATTCATCACAGAATATTAGATGCTCAAAAACATCTACTTCGGAAAGTTGTTTAACTGAAGAAAAAGACGATTGACAAATGGATAATAAATGTGACAATTCAATAGCACGTTTAAAGGGTCTAAAACATCAATTCCATCGACGTGAGACTTCTGCAGAGAGTTTAAGTTTATCAAAATGTCTTTTCACTAAAAGTGAGAATTTGTCACAGAATCTGGGATGCTCAAAAACATCTACTACGCAATCTTGTTCAACTGAAGAAAAAGATTATTGACAACTGCATCATGAAATTGACAATTCAATAGCACGTTTAAATGGTCTAAAACATCTATTCCATCGAAAAGAGACTTTAACAAAGAGTTTAAGTTGCAACAAAACGTCTATTCACTACATGTGAGAATTTATCCCAGAATATGGGATGCTCAAAAACATCTACTTTGCACACTTTTTCAACTGAAGAAAAAGAATATTGACAACTGCAAAATGAATGTAACACTTCCGTAGCACCTCCAAATCATCTAAAACATCTAAACCATCGACCGGAGAGCTCAACAGAGAGTTTGAGTTGCAACAAAAATCTCTTTACTACATGTGAGAATTCATCACAGAATCTGGGATGGTCAAAAACATCTACTTTGCACACTTGTTCAACTGAAGAAAAAGATTATTGACAAGTGCATCATGAATGTGACAATTCAATAGCACGTTTAAATGGTCTAAAACATCTAATTCATTTACCTGAGAGTTCAACAGAGCTCTTGAGTTGCAACAAAACGTATATTCACTACATGTGAGAATTCATCACAGAATATTAGATGCTCAAAAACATCTACTTCGGAAAGTTGTTTAACTGAAGAAAAAGACGATTGACAAATGGATGATAAATGTGACAATTCAATAGCACGTTTAAAGGGTCTAAAACATCAATTCCATCGACGTGAGACTTCTGCAGAGAGTTTAAGTTTATCAAAATGTCTTTTCACTAAAAGTGAGAATTTGTCACAGAATCTGGGATGCTCAAAAACATCTACTACGCAATCTTGTTCAACTGAAGAAAAAGATTATTGACAACTGCATCATGAAATTGACAATTCAATAGCACGTTTAAATGGTCTAAAACATCTATTCCATCGAAAAGGGACTTTAACAAAGAGTTTAAGTTGCAACAAAACGTCTATTCACTACATGTGAGAATTTATCCCAGAATATGGGATGCTCAAAAACATCTACTTTGCACACTTTTTCAACTGAAGAAAAAGAATATTGACAACTGCAAAATGAATGTGACAATTCCGTAGCACCTCCAAATCGTCTAAAACATCTAAACCATCGACCGGAGAGCTCAACAGAGAGTTTGAGTTGCAACAAAAATATCTTTACAACATGTGAGAATTCATCACAGAATCTGGGATGGTCAATAAAATCTACTTTGCACACTTTTTCAACTGAAGAAAAAGACTATTGACAAGTGCATCATGAATGTGACAATTCAATAGCACGTTTAAATAGTCTAAAACATCTAATTCATCGACCTGAGAGTTCAACAGAGATCTTGAGTTGCAACAAAACGTATATTCACAACATGAGAGAATTCATTACAGAATATAGGAGGCTCAAAAACATCTACTTCGCACACTTGTTCAACTGAAGGAAAAGACTATTGACAATTGCATAATGAATGTGACAATTCAATAGCACGTTTAAATGGTCTAAAACATCTAATTCATCGACCTGAGAGTTCAACAGAGATCTTGAGTTGCAACAAAACGTATATTCACAACATGAGAGAATTCATCACAGAATATAGGATGCTCAAAAACATCTACTTCGCACACTTGTTCAACTGAAGAAAAAGACTATTGACAATTGCATAATGAATGTGACAATTCAATAGCACGTTTAAATGGTCTAAAACATCTATTCAATCGACCTGAGTCTTCAACAGAGTGTCTGAGTTGCAACAAAACGTATATCCACTCTACATGTGAGAATTCATCACAGAATATTGGATGCTCAAAAATATCTACTTCGCACACTTCTTCAACTGAAGAAAAAGACTATTGACAACTGCATCATGAAATTGACAATTCAGTAGCACGTTTAAATGGTCTAAAACATCTATTCCATCGAAGTGAGACTTTAACAAAGAGTTTAAGTTGCAACAAAACGTCTATTCACTACATGTGAGAATTCATCACAGAATCTGAGATGCTCAAAAACATCTACTTCGGAAAGTTGTTTAACTGAAGAAAAAGACTATTGACAAATGGATAATAAATGTGACAATTGAATAGCACGTTTAAATGGTCTAAAACATCAATTCCATCGACGTGAGACTTCTAGAGAGAGTTTAAGTTTAAACAAAATGTCTTTTCACTACATGTGAGAATTCGTCACAGAATCTGGGATGCTCAAAAATATCTACTTCGCACACTTCTTCAACTGAAGAAAAAGACTATTGACAACTGCATAATGAATCTGACAATTCAATAGCACTTTTAAATGGTCTAAAACATCTATTCCATCGATGTGAGACTTCAACAGAGAGTTTAAGTTGCAACAAAACGTCTATTCACTACATGTGAGAATTTATCACAGAATCTGGGATGCTCAAAAACATATACTTCGGAAAGTTGTTTAACTGAAGAAAAAGACTATTGACAAATGGATAATAAATGTGACAATTCAATAGCACGTTTAAATGGTCTAAAACATCAATTCCATCGACGTGAGACTTCTACAGAGAGTTTAAGTTTAAACAAAATGTCTTTTCACTAGATGTGAGAATTCATCACAGAATCTGGGATGCTCAAAAACATCTACTTCGGAAAGTTGTTTAACTGAAGAAAAAGACTATTGACAACTGCATAATGAATCTGACAATTCAATAGCACTTTTAAATGGTCTGAAACATCTATTCCTTCGAAGTGAGACTTCAACAGAGAGTTTAAGTTGCAACAAAACGTCTGTTCATTAGATGTGAGAATCCATCACAGAATCTGAGATGCTCAAAAACATCTGCTTCGCAATCTTGTTCAACTGAAGAAAAAGACTATTGACAACTGCATAATGAATGTGACAATTCAATAGCACGTTTAAATGGACTAAAGTATATATTCCATCGACGTGAGACTTCAAGAGAGAGTTTAAATTTAAACAAAATGTCTTTTCACTAGATGTGAGAATTCATCGCAGAATATGGGATGCTCAAAAACATCTACTTCGCACACTTGTTCAACTGAAGAAAAAGAATATTGACAAATGCAATATGAATGTGACAATTCAATAGCACGTTTAAATCGTCTAAAACATCTAATTCATCGACCTGAGAGTTCAACAGAGATCTTGAGTTGCAACAAAACGTATATTCACTACATGTGAAAATTCATCACAGAATCTGGGATTCTCAAAAACATCTACTTCGCACATTTGTTCAACTGAAGAAAAAGACTATTGACAATTGCATAATGAATGTGACAATTCAATAGCACGTTTAAATGGTCTAAAACATCTATTCCATCGACCTGAGTCTTCAACAGAGTGTCTGAGTTGCAACAAAACGTATATCCACTACATGTGAGAATTCATCACAGAATATGGGATGCTCAAAAATATCTACTTCGCACACTTCTTCAACTGAAGAAAGAACTATTGACAACTGCATAATAAATGTGACCGTTCAATAGCACGTTTAAATGGTCTAAAACATCTATTCCATCGATGTGAGACTTCAACAGAGAGTTTAAGTTGCAACAAAACGTCTATTCACAACATGTGAGAATTCATCACAGAATATGGGATGCTCAAAAACATCTACTTCGCAAAGTTGTTTAACTGAAGAAAAAGACTATTGACAAATGGATAATAAATGTGACAATTCAATAGCACGTTTAAATGGTCTAAAACATCTATTCCATCGACCTGAGAGCTCAACAGAGAGTTAAAATTTAAATAAAATGTCTTTTCACTGAAAGTGACAATTCGTCACAGAATCTGGGATGTTAAAAAACATCTACTTCACGCACTTGTTCAACTGAAGAAAAAGAATATTAACAAGTGCATCATGAATGTGACAATTCAATTGGATGTTTAAATCGTCTAAAACATCTAATTCATCGACCTGAGAGTTCAACAGAGAGCTTGAGTTGCAACAAAAAGTATATTAAGTAGATGTGAGAATTTATCTCAGAACATAGGATGCTCAAAAACATCTACTTCGCGCAGTTGTTCAACTAAATAAAAAGACTGTTGACAACTGCATAATGAATGTGACAATTCAAGGCACGTTTAAATCGTCTAAAACATCTAATTCATCGACTTGAGAGCTCAAAAGAGATCTTGAGTTGCAACAAAACGTCTCTTCACTACATGTGAGAATTCATCACAGAATCCGTGATGCTCAAAAACATCTACTTCGCACACTTGTTCAATTGAAGAAAAATACTACTGACAACTGCAAAATGAATGTGACAATTCCATACAACGTTTCAATGGTCTAAAACATCTATTCCATCGAAGTGAGACTTCAACAGAGAGTTGAAGTTGCAACAAAACGTCTATTCACTAGATGTGAGAATTCATCACAGAATCTGAGATGCTCAAAAACATCTACTTCGCACACATGTTAAACTGAAGAAAAAGACTATTGACAACTGCATAATGAATGTGACAATTCAATAGCACTTTTAAATGGTCTGAAACATCTATTCCTTCGAAGTGAGACTTCAACAGAGAGTTTAAGTTGCAACAAAACGTCTGTTCACTAGATGTGAGAATTCATCACAGAATCTGGGATGCTCAAAAACATCTACTTCGGAAAGTTGTTTAACTGAAGAAAAAGACTATTGACAACTGCATAATGAATGTGACAATACAATAGCACTTTTAAATGGTCTGAAACATCTATTCCTTCGAAGTGAGACTTCAACAGAGAGTTTAAGTTGCAACAAAACGTCTGTTCATTAGATGTGAGAATCCATCACAGAATCTGAGATGCTCAAAAACATCTGCTTCGCAATCTTGTTCAACTGAAGAAAAAGACTATTGACAACTGCATAATGAATGTGACAATTCAATAGCACGTTTAAATGGACTAAAGTATATATTCCATCGACGTGAGACTTCAAGAGAGAGTTTAAATTTAAACAAAATGTCTTTTCACTAGATGTGAGAATTCATCGCAGAATATGGGATGCTCAAAAACATCTACTTCGCACACTTGTTCAACTGAAGAAAAAGAATATTGACAAATGCAAAATGAATGTGACAATTCAATAGCACGTTTAAATCGTCTAAAACATCTAATTCATCGACCTGAGAGTTCAACAGAGATCTTGAGTTGCAACAAAACGTATATTCACTACATGTGAGAATTCATCACAGAATCTGGGATGCTCAAAAACATCTACTTCGCACATTTGTTCAACTGAAGAAAAAGACTATTGACAATTGCATAATGAATGTGACAATTCAATAGCACGTTTAAATGGTCTAAAACATCTATTCCATCGACCTGAGTCTTCAACAGAGTGTCTGAGTTGCAACAAAACGTATATCCACTACATGTGAGAATTCATCACAGAATATGGGATGCTCAAAAATATCTACTTCGCACACTTCTTCAACTGAAGAAAAATACTATTGACAACTGCAAAATGAATGTGACAATTCCATACAACGTTTCAATGGTCTAAAACATCTATTCCATCGAAGTGAGACTTCAACAGAGAGTTTAAGTTGCAACAAAACGTCTATTCACTAGATGTGAGAATTCATCACAGAATCTGAGATGCTCAAAAACATCTACTTCGCACACATGTTAAACTGAAGAAAAAGACTATTGACAACTGCATAATGAATGTGACAATTCAATAGCACTTTTAAATGGTCTGAAACATCTATTCCTTCGAAGTGAGACTTCAACAGAGAGTTTAAGTTGCAACAAAACGTCTGTTCACTAGATGTGAGAATTCATCACAGAATCTGGGATGCTCAAAAACATCTACTTCGGAAAGTTGTTTAACTGAAGAAAAAGACTATTGACAACTGCATAATGAATCTGACAATTCAATAGCACTTTTAAATGGTCTGAAACATCTATTCCTTCGAAGTGAGACTTCAACAGAGAGTTTAAGTTGCAACAAAACGTCTGTTCATTAGATGTGAGAATCCATCACAGAATCTGAGATGCTCAAAAACATCTGCTTCGCAATCTTGTTCAACTGAAGAAAAAGACTATTGACAACTGCATAATGAATGTGACAATTCAATAGCACGTTTAAATGGACTAAAGTATATATTCCATCGACGTGAGACTTCAAGAGAGAGTTTAAATTTAAACAAAATGTCTTTTCACTAGATGTGAGAATTCATCGCAGAATATGGGATGCTCAAAAACATCTACTTCGCACACTTGTTCAACTGAAGAAAAAGAATATTGACAAATGCAAAATGAATGTGACAATTCAATAGCACGTTTAAATCGTCTAAGACATCTAATTCATCGACCTGAGAGTTCAACAGAGATCTTGAGTTGCAACAAAACGTATATTTACTACATGTGAGAATTCATCACAGAATCTGGAATGCTCAAAAACATCTACTTCGCACATTTGTTCAACTGAAGAAAAAGACTATTGACAATTGCATAATGAATGTGACAATTCAATAGCACGTTTAAATGGTCTAAAACATCTATTCCATCGACCTGAGTCTTCAACAGAGTGTCTGAGTTGCAACAAAACGTATATCCACTACATGTGAGAATTCATCACAGAATATGGGATGCTCAAAAATATCTACTTCGCACACTTCTTCAACTGAAGAAAAAACTATTGACAACTGCATAATAAATGTGACAGTTCAATAGCACGTTTAAATGGTCTAAAACATCTATTCCATCGATGTGAGACTTCAACAGAGAGTTTAAGTTGCAACAAAACGTCTATTCACAACATGTGAGAATTCATCACAGAATCTGGGATGCTCAAAAACATCTACTTCGCACACTTCTTCAACTGAAGAAAAAACTATTGACAACTGCATAATAAATGTGACAGTTCAATAGCACGTTTAAATGGTCTAAAACATCTATTCCATCAATGTGAGACTTCAACAGAGAGTTTAAGTTGCAACAAAACGTCTATTCACAACATGTGAGAATTCATCACAGAATCTGGGATGCTCAAAAACATCTAATTTACACACTTGTTCAACTGAAGAAAAAAAATAATGACAACTGCATCATAAATGTGACAATTCAATAGCACTTTTAAATGGTCTAAAACATCTATTCCATCGACGTGAGACTTCAACAAAGAGTTTAAGTTGCAACAAAACGTCTATTCACTACATGTGAGAATTCATCACAGAATATGGGATGCTCAAAAACATCTACTTCGCAAAGTTGTTTAACTGAAGAAAAAGACTATTGACAAATGGATAATAAATGTGACAATTCAATAGCACGTTTAAATGGTCTAAAACATCTATTCCATCGACCTGAGAGCTCAACAGAGAGTTAAAATTTAAATAAAATGTCTTTTCACTGAAAGTGACAATTTGTCATAGAATCTGGGATGTTAAAAAACATCTACTTCACGCACTTGTTCAACTGAAGAAAAAGAATATTAACAAGTGCATCATGAATGTGACAATTCAATTGGATGTTTAAATCGTCTAAAACATCTAATTCATCGACCTGAGAGTTCAACAGAGAGCTTGAGTTGCAACAAAAAGTATATTAAGTAGATGTGAGAATTTATCTCAGAATATAGGATGCTCAAAAACATCTACTTCGCGCAGTTGTTCATCTAAATAAAAAGACTGTTGACAACTGCATAATGAATGTGACAATTCAAGGCACGTTTAAATCGTCTAAAACATCTAACTCATCGACTTGAGAGCTCAAAAGAGATCTTGAGTTGCAACAAAAAGTCTTTTCACTACATGTGAGAATTCATCACAGAATCCGTGATGCTCAAAAACATCTACTTCGCACACTTGTTCAATTGAAGAAAAATACTACTGACAACTGCAAAATGAATGTGACAATTCCATACAACGTTTCAATGGTCTAAAACATCTATTCCATCGAAGTGAGACTTTAACAGAGAGTTGAAGTTGCAACAAAACGTCTATTCACTAGATGTGAGAATTCATCACAGAATCTGAGATGCTCAAAAACATCTACTTCGCACACATGTTAAACTGAAGAAAAAGACTATTGACAACTGCATAATGAATGTGACAATTCAATAGCACTTTTAAATGGTCTGAAACATCTATTCCTTCGAAGTGAGACTTCAACAGAGAGTTTAAGTTGCAACAAAACGTCTGTTCACTAGATGTGAGAATTCATCACAGAATCTGGGATGCTCAAAAACATCTACTTCGGAAAGTTGTTTAACTGAAGAAAAAGACTATTGACAACTGCATAATGAATGTGACAATTCAATAGCACTTTTAAATGGTCTGAAACATCTATTCCTTCGAAGTGAGACTTCAACAGAGAGTTTAAGTTGCAACAAAACGTCTGTTCATTAGATGTGAGAATCCATCACAGAATCTGAGATGCTCAAAAACATCTGCTTCGCAATCTTGTTCAACTGAAGAAAAAGACTATTGACAACTGCATAATGAATGTGACAATTCAATAGCACGTTTAAATGGACTAAAGTATATATTCCATCGACGTGAGACTTCAAGAGAGAGTTTAAATTTAAACAAAATGTCTTTTCACTAGATGTGAGAATTCATCGCAGAATATGGGATGCTCAAAAACATCTACTTCGCACACTTGTTCAACTGAAGAAAAAGAATATTGACAAATGCAAAATGAATGTGACAATTCAATAGCACGTTTAAATCGTCTAAAACATCTAATTCATCGACCTGAGAGTTCAACAGAGATCTTGAGTTGCAACAAAACGTATATTCACTACATGTGAGAATTCATCACAGAATCTGGGATGCTCAAAAACATCTACTTCGCACATTTGTTCAACTGAAGAAAAAGACTATTGACAATTGCATAATGAATGTGACAATTCAATAGCACGTTTAAATGGTCTAAAACATCTATTCCATCGACCTGAGTCTTCAACAGAGTGTCTGAGTTGCAACAAAACGTATATCCACTACATGTGAGAATTCATCACAGAATATGGTATGCTCAAAAATATCTACTTCGCACACTTCTCCAACTGAAGAAAAAACTATTGACAACTGCATAATAAATGTGACAGTTCAATAGCACGTTTAAATGGTCTAAAACAACTATTCCATCGATGTGAGACTTCAACAGAGAGTTTAAGTTGCAACAAAACGTCTATTCACAACATGTGAGAATTCTTCACAGAATCCGGGATGCTCAAAAACATCTACTTCGCAAAGTTGTTTAACTGAAGAAAAAGACTATTGACAAATGGATAATAAATGTGACAATTCAATAGCACGTTTAAATCGTCTAAAAGATCTATTCCATCGACCTGAGACTTAACCAGGGAGTCTGAGTTGCAACAAAAATCTCTTTACTACGTGTCAGAATTCATCACAGAATCTGAGATGCTATAAAACATCTACTTCGCAATCTTGTTCAACTGAAGAAAAAGACTATTGACAACTGCATAATGAATGTGACAATTCAATAGCACGTTTAAATGGTCTAAAATATATATTCCATCGACGTGAGACTTCAACAGAGAGTTTGAATTTAAACAAAATGTCTTTTCACTAGATGTGAGAATTCATCACAGAATCTGAGATGCTCAAAATCATCTACTTCGCAATCTTGTTCAACTGAAGAAAAAGACTATTCAAAAATGGATAATAAGTGTGACAATTCAATAGCACGTTTAAATGGTCTAAAACATCTATTCCATCGATGTGAGACTTCAACAGAGAGTTTATGTTGCAACAAAACGTCTATTCACTACATGTGAGAATTCATAACAGAATCTGGGATGCTCAAAAACATCTACTTCGCAAAGTTGTTTAACTGAAGAAAAAGACTATTGACAAATTGATAATGAATGTGACAATTCAATAGCACGTTTAAATGATCTAAAACATCAATTCCATCAACCTGATTCTTTAACAGAGAGTCTGAGTTGCAACAAAACGTATATCCACTACATGTGAGAATTCATTACAGAATATGGGATGCTCAAAAACATCTACTTCGCACACTTGTTCAACTGAAGAAAAAAAATATTGACAACTGCATCATGAATGTGACAGTTCAATAGCACGTTTAAATGGTCTAAAACATCTATTCCTTCGACGTGAGACTTCAACAGAGAGTCTAAGTTGCAACAAAACGTATATTCACTACATGTGAGAATTCATCACAGAATCTGGGATGCTCAAAAACATCTACTTCGCAAACATGTTCATCTGAAGAAAAGACTATTGACAAGTGCATCATGAATGTGACAATTCAATAGCACACTTAAATCGTCTAAAACATCTATTCCATCGATGTGAGACTTCAACAGAGAGTTTATGTTGCAACAAAACGTCTATTCACTACATGTGAGAATTCATCACAGAATCTGGGATGCTCAAAAACATCTACTTCGGAAAGTTGTTTAACTGAAGAAAAAGACTATTGACAAATGGATAATAAATGTGACAATTGAATAGCACGTTTAAATGGTCTAAAACATCTATCCCATAGACGTGAGACTTCTACAGAGAGTTTAAGTTTAAGCAAAATGTCTTTTCACTGAAAGTGAAAATTCGTCACAGAATCTGGGATGCTCAAAAACACCTACTTCCCACACTTGTTCAAATGAATGTATACGCCAGACTTCAAGAGAGAGTTTAAATTTAAACAAAATGTCTTTTCACTAAAAGTGAGAATTCATCACAGAATCTGGGATGCTAAAAAGCATCTACTTCGCAATCTTGTTCAACTGAAGAAAAAGACTATTGACAACTGCATAATGAATGTGAGAATTCAATAGCAGTTTTTAAATGGTCTAAAACATCTATTCCATCGACCTGAGTCTTTAACAGAGAGTCTGAGTTGCAACAAAACGTATATCCACTACATGTGAGAATTCATCACAGGATATGGGATGCTCAAAAACATCTACTTTGCACACTTTTTCAACTGAAGAACAAATATATTGACAACTGCATCATGAATGTGACAGTTCAATAGCACGTTCAAATGGTCTAAAACATCTATTCCATTGATGTGAGACTTCAAAGGAGAGTTTAAATTTAAACAAAATGTCTTTTCACTAAAAGTGAGAATTCATCACAGAATCTGGGATGCTAAAAAGCATCTACTTCGCAATCTTGTTCAACTGAAGAAAAAGACTATTGACAACTGCATAATGAATGTGACAATTCAATAGCAGTTTTTAAATGGTCTAAAACATCTATTCCATCGACCTGAGTCTTTAACAGAGAGTCTGAGTTGCAACAAAACGTATATCCACTACATGTGAGAATTCATCACAGAATCTGGGATGCTCAAAAACATCTACTTCGCAAACATGTTCATCTGAAGAAAAAGACTATTGACAAGTGCATCGTGAATGTGACAATTCAATAGGACATTTAAATCGTCTAAAACATCTAATTCATCGAACTGAGAGATCAACAGAGGTCTTGAGTTGCAACAAAACGTATATTCACTACATGTGAGAATTCATCACAGAATATAGGATGCTCAAAAACATCTACTTCGCACACTTTTTCAACTGAAGAAAAAGACTATTGACAACTGCATAATGAATGTGACAATTCAATAGCAGTTTTTAAATGGTCTAAAACATCTATTCCATCAACCTGAGTCTTTAACAGAGAGTCTGAGTTGCAACGAAACGTATATACACTACATGTGAGAATTCATCACAGAATCTGGCATGCTCAAAAACATCTACTCCGCACACTTGGTCAACTGAAGAAAAAGACTATTGATAACTGCAAAATGAAATTGAAAATTCAATAGCACGTTTAAATCTTCAAAAACATCTATTCCTTCGACGTGAAACTTCTACAGAGAGTTTAAGTTTAAGCAAAATGTCTTTTCACTAAAAGTGAGAATTCGTCACAGAATCTGGGATGCTCAAAAACATCAAAATTACACTTTTGTTCAACTGAAGAAAAAAATATTGACAACTGCATCATGAATTTGACAATTCAATAGCACGTTTAAATCTTCAAAAACATCTATTCCTTCGACGTGAGACTTCAACAGAGAGTCTAAGTTGCAACAAAACGTATATCCACTACATGTGAGAATTCATCACAGAATCTGGGATGCTCAAAAACATCTACTTCGCAATCATGTTCAACTGAAGAAAAAGACTATTGACAACTGCATCATCAATTTGACAATTCAATAGCACGTTTAAATCGTCTAAAAGATCTATTCAATCGACCTGAGATTTCAACAGAGAGTTTAAGTTGCAACAAAACGTCTATCACTACATGTGAGAATTCATCACAGAATCTGGGATGCTCAACAAAATCTACTTCGCACACTTGTTCAACTGAAGAAAAAGACTATTGAAAACTACATAATGAATGTGACACTTCAATAGCACGTTTAAATGGTCTAAAACATCTATTCCATCGACATGAGACTTCAACAGAGAGTTAAGTTGCTACAAAACGTCTATTCACTACATGTGAGAATTCATCACAGAATCTGGGATGCTCAAAAACATCTCCTTCGCACACTTTTTCAACTGAAGAAAAAGAATTTTGACAACTGCAAAATGAATGTAACACTTCCGTAGCACCTCCAAATCGTCTAAAACATCTAAACCATAGACCGGAGAGCTAAACAGAGAGTTTGAGTTGCAACAAAAATCTCTTTACTACATGTGAGAATTCATCACAGAATCTGGGATGGTCAAAAAAATCTACTTTGCACACTTGTTCAACTGAAGAAAAAGACTATTGACAAGTGCATCATGAATGTGACAATTCAATAGCACGTTTAAATCGTCTAAAACATCTAATTCATCGACCTGAGAGTTCAACAGAGCTCCTGAGTTGCAACAAAACGTATATTCACTACATGTTAGAATTCATCACAGAATATAGGATACTCAAAAACATCTACTTCGCACACTTGTTCAACTGAAGAAAAAGACTATTGACAAGTGCATCATGAATGTGACAATTCAATAGCACGTTTAAATCGTCTAAAACATCTAATTCATCGACCTGAGAGTTCAACAGAGCTCTTGAGTTGCAACAAAACGTATATTCACCACATGTTAGAATTCATCAAAGAATATAGGATACTCAAAAACATCTACTTCGCACACTTGTTCAACTGAAGAAAAAGACTATTGACAACTGCAAAATGAATGTGACAATTCCGTAGCACCTCCAAATCGTCTAAAACATCAAAACCATCGACCGGAGAGCTCAACAGAGAGTTTGAGTTGCAACAAAAATCTCTTTACAACATGTGAAAATTCATCACAGAATCTGGGATGCTCAAAAACATCTAATTTACACACTTGTTCAACTGAAGAAAAAGACTATTGACAACTGCATCATGAATGTGACAGTTCAATAGCACTATTAAATGGTCGGAAACATCTATTCCATCGACGTGAGACTTCTACAGAGAGTTTAAGTTGCAACATAACGTCTATTCACTACATGTGAGAATTCATCACAGAATCTGGGATGCTCAAAAACATCTACTTCGGAAAGTTGTTTAACTGAAGAAAAAGACTATTGACAAATGGATAATAAATGTGACAATTCAATAGCACGTTTAAATGGTCCAAAACATCAATTCCATCGACGTGAAACTTCTACAGAGAGTTTAAGTTTAAACAAAATGTCTTTTTACTAAAAGTGAGAATTCGTCATGGAATCTGGGATGCTCAAAAACATCTACTACGCAATCTTGTTCAACTGAAGAAAAAGATTATTGACAACTGCATCATGAAATTGACAATTCAATAGCACGTTTAAATGGTCTAAAACATCTATTCCATCGAAGTGAGACTTCAACAGAGAGTTTAAGTTGCAAAAAAACCTCTATTCACTACATGTGAGAATTCATCACAGAATCTGGGATGCTCAAAAACATCTAATTTACACACTTGTTCAACTGAAGAAAAAAAATATTGACAACTGCATCATGAATGTGACAGTTCAATAGCACTATTAAATGGTCGAAAACATCTATTCCATCGACGTGAGACTCCTACAGAGAGTTTAAGTTTAAACAAAATGTCTTTTCACTAAAAGTGAGAATTCGTCACGGAATCTGGGATGCTCAAAAACATCTACTACGCAATCTTGTTCAACTGAAGAAAAAGATTATTGACAACTGCATCATGAAATTGACAATTCAATAGCACGTTTAAATGGTCTAAAACATCTATTCCATCGAAGTGAGACTTCAACAGAGAGTTTAAGTTGCAACAAAACGTCTATTCACTACATGTGAGAATTCATCACAGAATCTGGGATGCTCAAAAACATCTAATTTACACACTTGTTCAACTGAAGAAAAAGACTATTGACAAGTGCATCATGAATGTGACAATTCAATGGCACGTTTAATTCGTCTAAAACATCTAATTCATCGACCTGAGAGTTCAGCAGAGACCTTGCGTTGCAACAAAACGTATATTCACTACATGTGAGAATTCATCACAGAATATAGGATGCTCAAAAACATCTACTTCGCACACTTGTTCATTTGAAGAAAAAGACTATTGACAATTGCATAATGAATGTGACAATTCAATAGCACGTTTAAATGGTCTAAACCATCTATTCCATCGACCTGAGTCTTCAACAGAGTGTCTGAGTTGCAACAAAACGTATATCCACTACATGTGAGAAGTCATCATAGAAAATGGGATGCTCAAAAATATCTACTTCGCACACTTCTTAAACTTAGGAAAAAGACTATTGACGACTGCATAATGAATGTGACAATTCAGTAGCAAGTTTAAATGGTCTAAAACATCTATTCCATCGACGTTAGACTTCAACAGAGTGTCTGAGTTGCAACAAAACTTCTATTCACTACATGTGAGAATTCATCACAGAATCTGGGATGCTCAAAAACATCTACTTCGCACACATGTTCAACTAAAGAAAAAAAATATTGACAACTGCATAATGAATGTGACAGTTGAATAGCACTTTTAAATGATCTAAAACATCTATTCCATCGATGTGAGACTTCAACAGAGAGTTTAAGTTGCAACAAAACGTCTATTCACTACATGTGAGAATTCATCACAGAATCTGGGATGCTCAAAAACATCTAATTTACACACTTGTTCAACTGAAGGAAAAAAATATTGACAACTGCATCATGGATGTGACAGTTCAATAGCACTATTAAATGGTCGAAAACATCTATTCCATCGACGTGAGACTCCTACAGAGAGTTTAAGTTTAAACAAAATGTCTTTTCACTAAAAGTGAGAATTCGTCACGGAATCTGGGATGCTCAAAAACATCTACTACGCAATCTTGTTCAACTGAAGAAAAAGACTATTTACAACTGCATCATAAAATTAACAATTCAATAGCACGTTTAAATGGTCTAAAACATCTATTCCATCGAAGTGAGACTTTAAAAAAGAGTTTAAGTTGCAACAAAACGTCTATTCACTACATGTGAGAATTCTTCACAGAATATGGGATGATCAAAACATCTACTTCGCACACTTGTTCAACTGAAGAAAAAGAATATTGACAACTGCAAAATGAATGTGACAGTTCAATAGCACTATTAAATGGTCGAAAACATCTATTCCATCGACGTGAGACTCCTACAGAGAGTTTAAGTTTAAACAAAATGTCTTTTCACTAAAAGTGAGAATTCGTCACAGAATCTGGGATGCTCAAAAACATCTACTACGCAATCTTGTTCAACTGAAGAAAAAGACTATTTACAACTGCATCATAAAATTAACAATTCAATAGCACGTTTAAATGGTCTAAAACATCTATTCCATCGAAGTGAGACTTTAAAAAAGAGTTTAAGTTGCAACAAAACGTCTATTCACTACATGTGAGAATTCTTCACAGAATATGGGATGATCAAAACATCTACTTCGCACACTTGTTCAACTGAAGAAAAAGAATATTGACAACTGCAAAATGAATGTGACAATTCCGTAGCACCTCCAAATCGTCTAAAACATCTAAACCATCGACCGGAGAGCTCAACAGAGAGTTTGAGTTGCAACAAAAATCTCTTTACAACATGTGAGAATTCATCACAGAATCTGGGATGGTCAAAAACATCTACTTTGCACACTTGTTCAACTGAAGAAAAAGACTATTGACAAGTGCATCATGAATGTGACAATTCAATGGCACGTTTAATTCGTCTAAAACATCTAATTCATCGACCTGAGAGTTCAACAGAGATCTTGAGTTGCAACAAAACGTATATTCACTACATGTGAGAATTCATCACAGAATATAGGATGCTCAAAAACATCTACTTCGCACACTTGTTCAACTGAAGAAAAGACTATTGACAATTGCATAATGAATGTGACAATTCAATAGCACGTTTAAATGGTCTAAACCATCTATTCCATCGACCTGAGTCTTCAACAGAGTGTCTGAGTTGCAACAAAACGTATATCCACTACATGTGAGAATTCATCACAGAATCTGGGATGCTCAAAAACATCTACTTCGCACACATGTTCAACTAAAGAAAAAAAATATTGACAACTGCATAATGAATGTGACAGTTGAATAGCACTTTTAAATGATCTAAAACATCTATTCCATCGATGTGAGACTTCAACAGAGAGTTTAAGTTGCAACATAGGGTCTATTCACTACATGTGAGAATTCATCACAGAATCTGGGATGCTCAAAAACATCTACTTCGGAAAGTTGTTCAACTGAAGAAAATGACTATTGACAAGTGCATCATGAATGTGACAATTCAATAGCACATTTAAATGGTCTGAAACATCTATTCCATCGACCTGAGTCTTCAACAGAGAGTTTAAGTTGCAAAAAAACATCTATTCACTACATGTGAGAATTCATCACAGAATCTGGGATGCTCAAAAACATCTACCTCGGAATGTTGTTTAACTGAAGAAAAAGACTATTGACAACTGCATCATGAAATTGACAATTCAATAGCACGTTTAAATGGTCTAAAACATCAATTCCATCGACGTGAGACTTAACAAAGAGTTTAAGATGGAACAAAATGTCTTTTCACTAAAAGTGAGAATTCGTCACGGAATCTGGGATGCTCAAAAACATCTATTACGCAATCTTGTTCAACTGAAGAAAATGACTATTGACAACTGCATAATGAATGTGACAATTCAATAGCACGTTTAAATGGTCTAAAACATCAATTCCATCGACGTGAGACTTAACAAAGAGTTTAAGATGGAACAAAATGTCTTTTCACTAAAAGTGAGAATTCGTCACGGAATCTGGGATGCTCAAAAACATCTATTACGCAATCTTGTTCAACTGAAGAAAAAGACTATTGACAACTGCATAATGAATGTGACAATTCAATAGCACGTTTAAATGGTCTAAAACATCAATTCCATCGACGTGAGACTTCTGCAGAGAGTTTAAGTTTATCAAAATGTCTTTTCACTAAAAGTGAGAATTTGTCACAGAATCTGGGATGCTCAAAAACATCTAATTTACACACTTGTTCAACTGAAGAAAAAAAAATTGACAACTGCATCATAAATGTGACAGTTCAATAGCACGTTTAAATGGTCTAAAACATTTATTCCATCGATGTGAGACTTCAACAGAGAGTTTAAGTTGCAACAAAACGTCTATTCACTACATGTGAGAATTCATCACAGAATCTGGGATGCTCAAAAACATCTACTTCGCAAAGTTGTTTAACTGAAGAAAAAGACTATTGACAACTGCATCATAAAATTAACAATTCAATAGCACGTTTAAATGGTCTAAAACATCTATTCCATCGAAGTGAGACTCTAAAAAAGAGTTTAAGTTGCAACAAAACGTCTATTCACTACATGTGAGAATTCATCACAGAATCTGGGATGGTCAAAAAAATCTACTTTGCACACTTGTTCAACTGAAGAAAAAGACTATTGACAAGTGCATCATGAATGTGACAATTCAATAGCACATTTAAATGGTCTGAAACATCTATTCCATCGACCTGAGTCTTCAACAGAGAGTTTAAGTTGCAAAAAAACATCTATTCACTACATGTGAGAATTCATCACAGAATCTGGGATGCTCAAAAACATCTATTACGCAATCTTGTTCAACTGAAGAAAAAGACTATTGACAACTGCATAATGAATGTGACAATTCAATAGCACGTTTAAATGGTCTAAAACATCAATTCCATCGACGTGAGACTTCTGCAGAGAGTTTAAGTTTATCAAAATGTCTTTTCACTAAAAGTGAGAATTTGTCACAGAATCTGGGATGCTCAAAAACATCTAATTTACACACTTGTTCAACTGAAGAAAAAAAAATTGACAACTGCATCATAAATGTGACAGTTCAATAGCACGTTTAAATGGTCTAAAACATTTATTCCATCGATGTGAGACTTCAACAGAGAGTTTAAGTTGCAACAAAACGTCTATTCACTACATGTGAGAATTCATCACAGAATCTGGGATGCTCAAAAACATCTACTTCGCAAAGTTGTTTAACTGAAGAAAAAGACTATTGACAACTGCATCATAAAATTAACAATTCAATAGCACGTTTAAATGGTCTAAAACATCTATTCCATCGAAGTGAGACTCTAAAAAAGAGTTTAAGTTGCAACAAAACGTCTATTCACTACATGTGAGAATTCATCACAGAATCTGGGATGGTCAAAAAAATCTACTTTGCACACTTGTTCAACTGAAGAAAAAGACTATTGACAAGTGCATCATGAATGTGACAATTCAATAGCACATTTAAATGGTCTGAAACATCTATTCCATCGACCTGAGTCTTCAACAGAGAGTTTAAGTTGCAAAAAAACATCTATTCACTACATGTGAGAATTCATCACAGAATCTGGGATGCTCAAAAACATCTACCTCGGAATGTTGTTTAACTGAAGAAAAAGACTATTGACAACTGCATCATGAAATTGAAAATTCAATAGCACGTTTAAATGATCTAAAACATCTATTCCATCGACCTGAGTCTTCAACAGAGTGTCTGAGTTGCAACAAAACGTCTATTCACTGCATGTGAGAATTCATCACAGAATCTGGGATGCTCAAAAACATCTAATTTACACACTTGTTCAACTGAAGAAAAAAAATATGGACAACTGCATCATAAATGTGACAATTCAATAGCACGTTTAAATGGTCTAAAACATCTATTCCATCGAAGTGAGACTTTAACAAAGAGTTTAAGTTGCAACAAAACGTCTATTCACTACATGTGAGAATTCATCACAGAATATGGGATGCTCAAAAACATCTACTTCGCAAAGTTGTTTAACTGAAGAAAAAGACTATTGACAAATGGATAATAAATGTGACAATTCAATAGCACGTTTAAATGGTCTAAAACATCTATTCCATCGACCTGAGAGCTCAACAGAGAGTTAAAATTTAAATAAAATGTCTTTTCAATGAAAGTGACAATTCGTCACAGAATCTGGGATGTTAAAAAACATCTACTTCACGCACTTGTTCAACTGAAGAAAAAGAATATTAACAAGTGCATCATGAATGTGACAATTCAATTGGATGTTTAAATCGTCTAAAACATCTAATTCATCGACCTGAGAGTTCAACAGAGAGCTTGAGTTGCAACAAAAAGTATATTAAGTAGATGTGAGAATTTATCTCAGAATATAGGATGCTCAAAAACATCTACTTCGCGCAGTTGTTCAACTAAATAAAAAGACTGTTGACAACTGCATAATGAATGTGACAATTCAAGGCACGTTTAAATCGTCTAAAACATCTAATTCATCGACTTGAGAGCTCAAAAGAGATCTTGAGTTGCAACAAAACGTCTTTTCACTACATGTGAGAATTCATCACAGAATCCGTGATGCTCAAAAACATCTACTTCGCACACTTGTTCAATTGAAGAAAAATACTATTGACAACTGCAAAATGAATGTGACAATTCCATACAACGTTTCAATGGTCTAAAACATCTATTCCATCGAAGTGAGACTTCAACAGAGAGTTTAAGTTGCAACAAAACGTCTATTCACTAGATGTGAGAATTCATCACAGAATCTGAGATGCTCAAAAACATCTACTTCGCACACATGTTAAACTGAAGAAAAAGACTATTGACAACTGCATAATGAATGTGACAATTCAAAAGCACATTTAAATGGTCTGAAACATCTATTCCATCGACCTGAGTCTTCAACAGAGAGTTTAAGTTGCAAAAAAACATCTATTCACTACATGTGAGAATTCATCACAGAATCTGGGATGCTCAAAAACATCTACCTCGGAATGTTGTTTAACTGAAGAAAAAGACTATTGACAACTGCATCATGAAATTGAAAATTCAATAGCACGTTTAAATGATCTAAAACATCTATTCCATCGACCTGAGTCTTCAACAGAGTGTCTGAGTTGCAACAAAACGTCTATTCACTGCATGTGAGAATTCATCACAGAATCTGGGATGCTCAAAAACATCTAATTTACACACTTGTTCAACTGAAGAAAAAAAATATGGACAACTGCATCATAAATGTGACAATTCAATAGCACGTTTAAATGGTCTAAAACATCTATTCCATCGAAGTGAGACTTTAACAAAGAGTTTAAGTTGCAACAAAACGTCTATTCACTACATGTGAGAATTCATCACAGAATATGGGATGCTCAAAAACATCTACTTCGCAAAGTTGTTTAACTGAAGAAAAAGACTATTGACAAATGGATAATAAATGTGACAATTCAATAGCACGTTTAAATGGTCTAAAACATCTATTCCATCGACCTGAGAGCTCAACAGAGAGTTAAAATTTAAATAAAATGTCTTTTCAATGAAAGTGACAATTCGTCACAGAATCTGGGATGTTAAAAAACATCTACTTCACGCACTTGTTCAACTGAAGAAAAAGAATATTAACAAGTGCATCATGAATGTGACAATTCAATTGGATGTTTAAATCGTCTAAAACATCTAATTCATCGACCTGAGAGTTCAACAGAGAGCTTGAGTTGCAACAAAAAGTATATTAAGTAGATGTGAGAATTTATCTCAGAATATAGGATGCTCAAAAACATCTACTTCGCGCAGTTGTTCAACTAAATAAAAAGACTGTTGACAACTGCATAATGAATGTGACAATTCAAGGCACGTTTAAATCGTCTAAAACATCTAATTCATCGACTTGAGAGCTCAAAAGAGATCTTGAGTTGCAACAAAACGTCTTTTCACTACATGTGAGAATTCATCACAGAATCCGTGATGCTCAAAAACATCTACTTCGCACACTTGTTCAATTGAAGAAAAATACTATTGACAACTGCAAAATGAATGTGACAATTCCATACAACGTTTCAATGGTCTAAAACATCTATTCCATCGAAGTGAGACTTCAACAGAGAGTTTAAGTTGCAACAAAACGTCTATTCACTAGATGTGAGAATTCATCACAGAATCTGAGATGCTCAAAAACATCTACTTCGCACACATGTTAAACTGAAGAAAAAGACTATTGACAACTGCATAATGAATGTGACAATTCAATAGCACTTTTAAATGGTCTGAAACATCTATTCCTTCGAAGTGAGACTTCAACAGAGAGTTTAAGTTGCAACAAAACGTCTGTTCACTAGATGTGAGAATTCATCACAGAATCTGGGATGCTCAAAAACATCTACTTCGGAAAGTTGTTTAACTGAAGAAAAAGACTATTGACAACTGCATAATGAATCTGACAATTCAATAGCACTTTTAAATGGTCTGAAACATCTATTCCTTCGAAGTGAGACTTCAACAGAGAGTTTAAGTTGCAACAAAACGTCTGTTCATTAGATGTGAGAATCCATCACAGAATCTGAGATGCTCAAAAACATCTGCTTCGCAATCTTGTTCAACTGAAGAAAAAGACTATTGACAACTGCATAATGAATGTGACAATTCAATAGCACGTTTAAATGGACTAAAGTATATATTCCATCGACGTGAGACTTCAAGAGAGAGTTTAAATTTAAACAAAATGTCTTTTCACTAGATGTGAGAATTCATCGCAGAATATGGGATGCTCAAAAACATCTACTTCGCACACTTGTTCAACTGAAGAAAAAGAATATTGACAAATGCAAAATGAATGTGACAATTCAATAGCACGTTTAAATCGTCTAAAACATCTAATTCATCGACCTGAGAGTTCAACAGAGATCTTGAGTTGCAACAAAACGTATATTCACTACATGTGAGAATTCATCACAGAATCTGGGATGCTCAAAAACATCTACTTCGCACATTTGTTCAACTGAAGAAAAAGACTATTGACAATTGCATAATGAATGTGACAATTCAATAGCACGTTTAAATGGTCTAAAACATCTATTCCATCGACCTGAGTCTTCAACAGAGTGTCTGAGTTGCAACAAAACGTATATCCACTACATGTGAGAATTCATCACAGAATATAGGATGCTCAAAAATATCTACTTCGCACACTTCTTCAACTGAAGAAAAAACTATTGACAACTGCATAATAAATGTGACAGTTCAATAGCACGTTTAAATGGTCTAAAACATCTATTCCATCGATGTGAGACTTCAACAGAGAGTTTAAGTTGCAACAAAACGTCTATTCACAACATGTGAGAATTCATCACAGAATCTGGGATGCTCAAAAACATCTAATTTACACACTTGTTCAACTGAAGAAAAAAAATAATGACAACTGCATCATAAATGTGACAATTCAATAGCACTTTTAAATGGTCTAAAACATCTATTCCATCGACGTGAGACTTCAACAAAGAGTTTAAGTTGCAACAAAACGTCTATTCACTACATGTGAGAATTCATCACAGAATATGGGATGCTCAAAAACATCTACTTCGCAAAGTTGTTTAACTGAAGAAAAAGACTATTGACAAATGGATAATAAATGTGACAATTCAATAGCACGTTTAAATGGTCTAAAACATCTATTCCATCGACCTGAGAGCTCAACAGAGAGTTAAAATTTAAATAAAATGTCTTTTCACTGAAAGTGACAATTCGTCACAGAATCTGGGATGTTAAAAAACATCTACTTCACGCACTTCTTCAACTGAAGAAAAAGAATATTAACAAGTGCATCATGAATGTGACAATTCAATTGGATGTTTAAATCGTCTAAAACATCTAATTCATCGACCTGAGAGTTCAACAGAGAGCTTGAGTTGCAACAAAAAGTATATTAAGTAGATGTGAGAATTTATCTCAGAATATAGGATGCTCAAAAGCATCTACTTCGCGCAGTTGTTCAACTAAATAAAAAGACTGTTGACAACTGCATAATGAATGTGACAATTCAAGGCACGTTTAAATCGTCTAAAACATCTAATTCATCGACTTGAGAGCTCAAAAGAGATCTTGAGTTGCAACAAAACGTCTCTTCACTACATGTGAGAATTCATCACAGAATCCGTGATGCTCAAAAACATCTACTTCGCACACTTGTTCAATTGAAGAAAAATACTACTGACAACTGCAAAATGAATGTGACAATTCCATACAACGTTTCAATGGTCTAAAACATCTATTCCATCGAAGTGAGACTTCAACAGAGAGTTGAAGTTGCAACAAAACGTCTATTCACTAGATGTGAGAATTCATCACAGAATCTGAGATGCTCAAAAACATCTACTTCGCACACATGTTAAACTGAAGAAAAAGACTATTGACAACTGCATAATGAATGTGACAATTCAATAGCACTTTTAAATGGTCTGAAACATCTATTCCTTCGAAGTGAGACTTCAACAGAGAGTTTAAGTTGCAACAAAACGTCTGTTCACTAGATGTGAGAATTCATCACAGAATCTGGGATGCTCAAAAACATCTACTTCGGAAAGTTGTTTAACTGAAGAAAAAGACTATTGGCAACTGCATAATGAATGTGACAATTCAATAGCACTTTTAAATGGTCTGAAACATCTATTCCTTCGAAGTGAGACTTCAACAGAGAGTTTAAGTTGCAACAAAACGTCTGTTCATTAGATGTGAGAATCCATCACAGAATCTGAGATGCTCAAAAACATCTGCTTCGCAATCTTGTTCAACTGAAGAAAAAGACTATTGACAACTGCATAATGAATGTGACAATTCAATAGCACGTTTAAATGGACTAAAGTATATATTCCATCGACGTGAGACTTCAAGAGAGAGTTTAAATTTAAACAAAATGTCTTTTCACTAGATGTGAGAATTCATCGCAGAATATGGGATGCTCAAAAACATCTACTTCGCACACTTGTTCAACTGAAGAAAAAGAATATTGACAAATGCAAAATGAATGTGACAATTCAATAGCACGTTTAAATCGTCTAAAACATCTAATTCATCGACCTGAGAGTTCAACAGAGATCTTGAGTTGCAACAAAACGTATATTCACTACATGTGAGAATTCATCACAGAATCTGGGATGCTCAAAAACATCTACTTCGCACATTTGTTCAACTGAAGAAAAAGACTATTGACAATTGCATAATGAATGTGACAATTCAATAGCACGTTTAAATGGTCTAAAACATCTATTCCATCGACCTGAGTCTTCAACAGAGTGTCTGACTTGCAACAAAACGTATATCCACTACATGTGAGAATTCATCACAGAATATGGGATGCTCAAAAATATCTACTTCGCACACTTCTTCAACTGAAGAAAAATACTATTGACAACTGCAAAATGAATGTGACAATTCCATACAACGTTTCAATGGTCTAAAACATCTATTCCATCGAAGTGAGACTTCAACAGAGAGTTTAAGTTGCAACAAAACGTCTATTCACTAGATGTGAGAATTCATCACAGAATCTGAGATGCTCAAAAACATCTACTTCGCACACATGTTAAACTGAAGAAAAAGACTATTGACAACTGCATAATGAATGTGACAATTCAATAGCACTTTTAAATGGTCTGAAACATCTATTCCTTCGAAGTGAGACTTCAACAGAGAGTTTAAGTTGCAACAAAACGTCTGTTCACTAGATGTGAGAATTCATCACAGAATCTGGGATGCTCAAAAACATCTACTTCGGAAAGTTGTTTAACTGAAGGAAAAGACTATTGACAACTGCATAATGAATCTGACAATTCAATAGCACTTTTAAATGGTCTGAAACATCTATTCCTTCGAAGTGAGACTTCAACAGAGAGTTTAAGTTGCAACAAAACGTCTGTTCATTAGATGTGAGAATCCATCACAGAATCTGAGATGTTCAAAAACATCTGCTTCGCAATCTTGTTCAACTGAAGAAAAAGACTATTGACAACTGCATAATGAATGTGACAATTCAATAGCACGTTTAAATGGACTAAAGTATATATTCCATCGACGTGAGACTTCAAGAGAGAGTTTAAATTTAAACAAAATGTCTTTTCACTAGATGTGAGAATTCATCGCAGAATATGGGATGCTCAAAAACATCTACTTCGCACACTTGTTCAACTGAGGAAAAAGAATATTGACAAATGCAAAATGAATGTGACAATTCAATAGCACGTTTAAATCGTCTAAAACATCTAATTCATCGACCTGAGAGTTCAACAGAGATCTTGAGTTGCAACAAAACGTATATTCACTACATGTGAGAATTCATCACAGAATCTGGGATGCTCAAAAACATCTACTTCGCACATTTGTTCAACTGAAGAAAAAGACTATTGACAATTGCATAATGAATGTGACAATTCAATAGCACGTTTAAATGGTCTAAAACATCTATTCCATCGACCTGAGTCTTCAACAGAGTGTCTGACTTGCAACAAAACGTATATCCACTACATGTGAGAATTCATCACAGAATATGGGATGCTCAAAAATATCTACTTCGCACACTTCTTCAACTGAAGAAAAATACTATTGACAACTGCAAAATGAATGTGACAATTCCATACAACGTTTCAATGGTCTAAAACATCTATTCCATCGAAGTGAGACTTCAACAGAGAGTTTAAGTTGCAACAAAACGTCTATTCACTAGATGTGAGAATTCATCACAGAATCTGAGATGCTCAAAAACATCTACTTCGCACACATGTTAAACTGAAGAAAAAGACTATTGACAACTGCATAATGAATGTGACAATTCAATAGCACTTTTAAATGGTCTGAAACATCTATTCCTTCGAAGTGAGACTTCAACAGAGAGTTTAAGTTGCAACAAAACGTCTGTTCACTAGATGTGAGAATTCATCACAGAATCTGGGATGCTCAAAAACATCTACTTCGGAAAGTTGTTTAACTGAAGAAAAAGACTATTGACAACTGCATAATGAATCTGACAATTCAATAGCACTTTTAAATGGTCTGA
This sequence comes from Aurelia sp. 4 Dawson et al 2005, assembly GCA_964019985.1. NCBI lineage: Eukaryota > Metazoa > Cnidaria > Scyphozoa > Semaeostomeae > Ulmaridae > Aurelia > Aurelia sp. 4 Dawson et al 2005. Next base: position 9,316,819 of record OZ026512.1, on the reverse strand, counting down.
AACATCTATTCCTTCGAAGTGAGACTTCAACAGAGAGTTTAAGTTGCAACAAAACGTCTGTTCATTAGATGTGAGAATCCATCACAGAATCTGAGATGCTCAAAAACATCTGCTTCGCAATCTTGTTCAACTGAAGAAAAAGACTATTGACAACTGCATAATGAATGTGACAATTCAATAGCACGTTTAAATGGACTAAAGTATATATTCCATCGACGTGAGACTTCAAGAGAGAGTTTAAATTTAAACAAAATGTCTTTTCACTAGATGTGAGAATTCATCGCAGAATATGGGATGCTCAAAAACATCTACTTCGCACACTTGTTCAACTGAAGAAAAAGAATATTGACAAATGCAAAATGAATGTGACAATTCAATAGCACGTTTAAATCGTCTAAAACATCTAATTCATCGACCTGAGAGTTCAACAGAGATCTTGAGTTGCAACAAAACGTATATTCACTACATGTGAGAATTCATCACAGAATCTGGGATGCTCAAAAACATCTACTTCGCACATTTGTTCAACTGAAGAAAAAGACTATTGACAATTGCATAATGAATGTGACAATTCAATAGCACGTTTAAATGGTCTAAAACATCTATTCCATCGACCTGAGTCTTCAACAGAGTGTCTGAGATGCAACAAAACGTATATCCACTACATGTGAGAATTCATCACAGAATATGGGATGCTCAAAAATATCTACTTCGCACACTTCTTCAACTGAAGAAAAAACTATTGACAACTGCATAATAAATGTGACAGTTCAATAGCACGTTTAAATGGTCTAAAACATCTATTCCATCGATGTGAGACTTCAACAGAGAGTTTAAGTTGCAACAAAACGTCTATTCACAACATGTGAGAATTCATCACAGAATCTGGGATGCTCAAAAACATCTAATTTACACACTTGTTCAACTGAAGAAAAAAAATAATGACAACTGCATCATAAATGTGACAATTCAATAGCACTTTTAAATGGTCTAAAACATCTATTCCATCGACGTGAGACTTCAACAAAGAGTTTAAGTTGCAACAAAACGTCTATTCACTACATGTGAGAATTCATCACAGAATATGGGATGCTCAAAAACATCTACTTCGCAAAGTTGTTTAACTGAAGAAAAAGACTATTGACAAATGGATAATAAATGTGACAATTCAATAGCACGTTTAAATGGTCTAAAACATCTATTCCATCGACCTGAGAGCTCAACAGAGAGTTAAAATTTAAATAAAATGTCTTTTCACTGAAAGTGACAATTCGTCACAGAATCTGGGATGTTAAAAAACATCTACTTCACGCACTTGTTCAACTGAAGAAAAAGAATATTAACAAGTGCATCATGAATGTGACAATTCAATTGGATGTTTAAATCGTCTAAAACATCTAATTCATCGACCTGAGAGTTCAACAGAGAGCTTGAGTTGCAACAAAAAGTGTATTAAGTAGATGTGAGAATTTATCTCAGAATATAGGATGCTCAAAAACATCTACTTCGCGCAGTTGTTCAACTAAATAAAAAGACTGTTGACAACTGCATAATGAATGTGACAATTCAAGGCACGTTTAAATCGTCTAAAACATCTAATTCATCGACTTGAGAGCTCAAAAGAGATCTTGAGTTGCAACAAAAAGTCTTTTCACTACATGTGAGAATTCATCACAGAATCCGTGATGCTCAAAAACATCTACTTCGCACACTTGTTCAATTGAAGAAAAATACTACTGACAACTGCAAAATGAATGTGACAATTCCATACAACGTTTCAATGGTCTAAAACATCTATTCCATCGAAGTGAGACTTCAACAGAGAGTTGAAGTTGCAACAAAACGTCTATTCACTAGATGTGAGAATTCATCACAGAATCTGAGATGCTCAAAAACATCTACTTCGCACACATGTTAAACTGAAGAAAAAGACTATTGACAACTGCATAATGAATGTGACAATTCAATAGCACTTTTAAATGGTCTGAAACATCTATTCCTTCGAAGTGAGACTTCAACAGAGAGTTTAAGTTGCAACAAAACGTCTGTTCACTAGATGTGAGAATTCATCACAGAATCTGGGATGCTCAAAAACATCTACTTCGGAAAGTTGTTTAACTGAAGAAAAAGACTATTGACAACTGCATAATGAATGTGACAATTCAATAGCACTTTTAAATGGTCTGAAACATCTATTCCTTCGAAGTGAGACTTCAACAGAGAGTTTAAGTTGCAACAAAACGTCTGTTCATTAGATGTGAGAATCCATCACAGAATCTGAGATGCTCAAAAACATCTGCTTCGCAATCTTTTTCAACTGAAGAAAAAGACTATTGACAACTGCATAATGAATGTGACAATTCAATAGCACGTTTAAATGGACTAAAGTATATATTCCATCGACGTGAGACTTCAAGAGAGAGTTTAAATTTAAACAAAATGTCTTTTCACTAGATGTGAGAATTCATCGCAGAATATGGGATGCTCAAAAACATCTACTTCGCACACTTGTTCAACTGAAGAAAAAGAATATTGACAAATGCAAAATGAATGTGACAATTCAATAGCACGTTTAAATCGTCTAAAACATCTAATTCATCGACCTGAGAGTTCAACAGAGATCTTGAGTTGCAACAAAACGTATATTCACTACATGTGAGAATTCATCACAGAATCTGGGATGCTCAAAAACATCTACTTCGCACATTTGTTCAACTGAAGAAAAAGACTATTGACAATTGCATAATGAATGTGACAATTCAATAGCACGTTTAAATGGTCTAAAACATCTATTCCATCGACCTGAGTCTTCAACAGAGTGTCTGAGTTGCAACAAAACGTATATCCACTACATGTGAGAATTCATCACAGAATATGGGATGCTCAAAAATATCTACTTCGCACACTTCTTCAACTGAAGAAAAAACTATTGACAACTGCATAATAAATGTGACAGTTCAATAGCACGTTTAAATGGTCTAAAACAACTATTTCATCAATGTGAGACTTCAACAGAGAGTTTAAGTTGCAACAAAACGTCTATTCACAACATGTGAGAATTCTTCACAGAATCCGGGATGCTCAAAAACATCTACTTCGCAAAGTTGTTTAACTGAAGAAAAAGACTATTGACAAATGGATAATAAATGTGACAATTCAATAGCAGGTTTAAATCGTCTAAAAGATCTATTCCATCGACCTGAGACTTAACCAGGGAGTCTGAGTTGCAACAAAAATCTCTTTACTACGTGTCAGAATTCATCACAGAATCTGAGATGCTATAAAACATCTACTTCGCAATCTTGTTCAACTGAAGAAAAAGACTATTGACAATTGCATAATGAATGTGACAATTCAATAGCACGTTTAAATGGTCTAAAACATCTATTCCATCGACCTGAGTCTTTAACAGAGAGTCTGAGTTGCAACAAAACGTATATCCACTACATGTGAGAATTCATCACAGGATATGGGATGCTCAAAAACATCTACTTTGCACACTTTTTCAACTGAAGAACAAATATATTGACAACTGCATCATGAATGTGACAGTTCAATAGCACGTTCAAATGGTCTAAAACATCTATTCCATTGATGTGAGACTTCAAAGGAGAGTTTAAGTTGCAGCAAAACGTCTATTCACTACATGTGAGAATTCATAACAGAATCTGGGATGCTCAAAAACATCTACTTCGCAAAGTTGTTTAACTGAAGAAAAAGACTATTGACAAATTGATAATGAATGTGACAATTCAATAGAACGTTTAAATGATCTAAAAAATCAATTAAATCGACCTGAGACTTTAACAGAGAGTCTGAGTTGCAACAAAACGTATATCCACTACATGTGAGAATTCATTACAGAATATCGGATGCTCAAAAACATCTACTTCGCACACTTTTTCAACTGAAGAAAAAGACTATTGACAACTGCATCATAAATTTGACAATTCAATAGCACGTTTAAATCGTCTAAAAGATCTATTCCATCGACCTGAGACTTAACCAGAGAGTCTGAGTGGCAACAAAACGTATATTCACTACATGTGAGAATTCATAACAGAATCTGGGATGCTCAAAAACATCTACTTCGCAAACATGTTTATCTGAAGAAAAAGACTATTGATAAGTGCATCATGAATGTGACAATTCAATAGCACATTTAAATCGTCTAAAACATCTATTCCATCGATGTGAGACTTCAACAGAGAGTTTAAGTTGCAACAAAACGTCTATTCACTAGATGTGAGAATTCATCACAGAATCTGGGATGCTCAAAAACATCTACTTCGGAAAGTTGTTTAACTGAAGAAAAATACTATTGACAAATGGAAAATAAATGTGACAATTGAATAGCACGTTTAAATGGTCTAAAACATCTATTCCATAGACGTGAGACTTCTACAGAGAGTTTAAGTTTAAGCAAAATGTCTTTTCACTGAAAGTGAAAATTCGTCACAGAATCTGGGATGCTCAAAAACACCTACTTCCCACACTTGTTCAAATGAATGTATACGCCAGACTTCAAGAGAGAGTTTAAATTTAAACAAAATGTCTTTTCACTAAAAGTGAGAATTCATCACAGAATCTGGGATGCTAAAAAGCATCTACTTCGCAATCTTGTTCAACTGAAGAAAAAGACTATTGACAACTGCATAATGAATGTGACAATTCAATAGCAGTTTTTAAATGGTCTAAAACATCTATTCCATCGACCTGAGTCTTTAACAGAGAGTCTGAGTTGCAGCAAAACGTATATCCACTACATGTGAGAATTCATCACAGAATCTGGGATGCTCAAAAACATCTACTTCGCAAACATGTTCATCTGAAGAAAAAGACTATTGACAAGTGCATCGTGAATGTGACAATTCAATAGGACATTTAAATCGTCTAAAACATCTAATTCATCGACCTGAGAGATCAACAGAGGTCTTGAGTTGCAACAAAACGTATATTCACTACATGTGAGAATTCATCACAGAATATAGGATGCTCAAAAACATCTACTTCGCACACTTTTTCAACTGAAGAAAAAGACTATTGACAACTGCATAATGAATGTGACAATTCAATAGCAGTTTTTAAATGGTCTAAAACATCTATTCCATCAACCTGAGTCTTTAACAGAGAGTCTGAGTTGCAACGAAACGTATATACACTACATGTGAGAATTCATCACAGAATCTGGCATGCTCAAAAACATCTACTCCGCACACTTGGTCAACTGAAGAAAAAGACTATTGATAACTGCAAAATGAAATTGAAAATTCAATAGCACGTTTAAATCTTCAAAAACATCTATTCCTTCGACGTGAAACTTCTACAGAGAGTTTAAGTTTAAGCAAAATGTCTTTTCACTAAAAGTGAGAATTCGTCACAGAATCTGGGATGCTCAAAAACATCAAAATTACACTTTTGTTCAACTGAAGAAAAAAATATTGACAACTGCATCATGAATTTGACAATTCAATAGCACGTTTAAATCTTCAAAAACATCTATTCCTTCGACGTGAGACTTCAACAGAGAGTCTAAGTTGCAACAAAACGTATATCCACTACATGTGAGAATTCATCACAGAATCTGGGATGCTCAAAAACATCTACTTCGCAATCATGTTCAACTGAAGAAAAAGACTATTGACAACTGCATCATGAATTTGACATTTCAATAGCACGTTTAAATCGTCTAAAAGATCTATTCAATCGACCTGAGATTTCAACAGAGAGTTTAAGTTGCAACAAAACGTCTATCACTACATGTGAGAATTCATCACAGAATCTGGGATGCTCAACAAAATCTACTTCGCACACTTGTTCAACTGAAGAAAAAGGCTATTGAAAACTACATAATGAATGTGACAATTCAATAGCACGTTTAAATGGCCTAAAACTTCTTTTCCATCAACGTGAGACTTCGACGGAGAGTTTAAGTTGCAACAAAACGTCTATTCACTACATGTGAGAATTCATCACAGAATCTTGGATGCTCAAAAACATCTACTTCGGAAAGTTGTTTAACTGAAGAAAAAGACCATTGACAAATGGATAATAAATGTGACAATTCAATAGCACGTTTAAATGGTCTAAAACATCCATTCCATCGACGTGAAACTTCTACAGAGAGTTTAAGTTTAAGCAAAATGTCTTTTCACTAAAAGTGAGAATTCGTCACAGAATCTGGGATGCTCAAAAACATCTACTTCGCAAACTTGTACAACTGAAGAAAAAGACTATTGACAAATGGATAATAAATGTGACAATTCAATAGCACGTTTAAATGGTCTAAAACATCTATTCCATCGACGTGAGACTTCTATAGAGAGTTTAAGTTTAAGCAAAATGTCTTTTCACTAAAAGTGAAAATTCGTCAAAGAATCTGGGATGCTCAAAAACACCTACTTCCCACACTTGTTCAACGGAATGTAAAAGACTATTGACAACTGCAAAATGAATGTCAAATTTCCATAGCACGTTTAAATAGTCAAAAATATATGTTCCATCGAAGCGAAACTTCAAGAGAGAGTTTAAATTTAAAAAAATATCTTTTCACTAAAAGTGAGAATTCATCAGAGAATTTGGGATGCTCAAAAACTTCTACTTCGCAAACTTGTTCAACTGAAGAAAAAGACTATTGACAAATGGATAATAAATGTGAGAATTCAATCGCACGTTTAAATGGTCTCAAACATCTATTCCATAGACGTGAGACTTCTACAGAGAGTTTAAGTTGCAACAAAACGTCTATTCACTACATGTGAGAATTCATCACAGAATCTGGGATGCTCAAAAACATCTACTTCGCACACTTGTTCAACTGAAGAAAAAGACCATTGACAAGTGCATCATGAATGTGACAATTCAATAGCACGTTTAAATCGTCTAAAACATCTATTCCATCGACCTGAGTCTTATACAGAGTGTCTTGGTTGCAACAAAACGTATATCCACTACAAGTGAGAATTCATCACAGAATATGGGATGCTCAAAAATATCTACTTCGCACACATCTTCAACTGAAGAAAAAGACTATTGACAACTGCATCATGAATGTGACAGTTCAATAGCACTTTTAAATGGTCTAAAACATCTATTCCATGGATGTGAGACTTCAACAGAGAGTTAAGTTGCTACAAAACGTCTATTCACTACATGTGAGAATTCATCACAGAATCTGGGATGCTCAAAAACATCTCCTTCGCACACTTTTTCAACTGAAGAAAAAGACTATTGACAAATGGATAGTAAATGTGACAATTCAATAGCACGTTTAAATGGTCTAAAACATCTATTCCATCGACATGAGACTTAACAAAGAGTTTAAGATGGAACAAAATGTCTTTTCACTAAAAGTGAGAATTCGTCACGGAATCTGGGATGCTCAAAAACATCTACTTCGCACCCTTTTTCAACTGAAGAAAAAGACTATTGACAACTGCATCATGAATGTGACAATTCAATAGCACGTTTAAATCGTCTAAAACATCTAATACATAGACCTGAGAGTTCAACAGAGTGTCTGAGTTGCAACAAAACGTATATCCACTACATGTGAGAATTCATAACAGAATCTGGGATGCTCAAAAACATCTACTTCGCAAAGTTGTTTAACTGAAGAAAAAGACTATTGACAAATTGATAATGAATGTGACAATTCAATAGCACGTTTAAATGATCTAAAACATCAATTCCATCGACCTGGGTCTTTAACAGAGAGTCTGAGTTGCAACAAAACGTATATCCACTACATGTGAGAATTCATTACAGAATATGGGATGCTCAAAAACATCTACTTCGCACACTTGTTCAACTGAAGAAAAAAAATATTGACAACTGCATCATGAATGTGACAGTTCAATAGCACGTTTAAATGGTCTAAAACATCTATTCCTTCGACGTGAGACTTCAACAGAGAGTCTATGTTGCAACAAAAGGTATATTCACTACATGTGAGAATTCATCACAGAATCTGGGATGCTCAAAAACATCTACTTCGCAAACATGTTCATCTGAAGAAAAGACTATTGACAAGTGCATCATGAATGTGACAATTCAATAGCACACTTAAATCGTCTAAAACATCTATTCCATCGATGTGAGACTTCAACAGAGAGTTTATGTTGCAACAAAACGTCTATTCACTACATGTGAGAATTCATCACAGAATCTGGGATGCTCAAAAACATCTACTTCGGAAAGTTGTTTAACTGAAGAAAAAGACTATTGACAAATGGATAATAAATGTGACAATTGAATAGCACGTTTAAATGGTCTAAAACATCTATCCCATAGACGTGAGACTTCTGCAGAGAGTTTAAGTTTAAGCAAAATGTCTTTTCACTGAAAGTGAAAATTCGTCACAGAATCTGGGATGCTCAAAAACATCTACTTCGCAAACTTGTACAACTGAAGAAAAAGACTATTGACAAATGGATAATAAATGTGACAATTCAATAGCACGTTTAAATGGTCTAAAACATCTATTCCATCGACGTGAGACTTCTATAGAGAGTTTAAGTTTAAGCAAAATGTCTTTTCACTAAAAGTGAAAATTCGTCAAAGAATCTGGGATGCTCAAAAACACTTACTTCCCACACTTGTTCAACGGAATGTAAAAGACTATTGACAACTGCAAAATGAATGTCAAATTTCCATAGCACGTTTAAATAGTCAAAAATATATGTTCCATCGAAGCGAGACTTCAAGAGAGAGTTTAAATTTAAAAAAATATCTTTTCACTAAAAGTGAGAATTCATCAGAGAATTTGGGATGCTCAAAAACTTCTACTTCGCAAACTTGCTCAACTGAAGAAAAAGACTATTGACAAATGGATAATAAATGTGAGAATTCAATCGCACGTTTAAATTGTCTAAAACATCTATTCCATAGACGTGAGACTTCTACAGAGAGTTTAAGTTGCAACAAAACGTCTATTCACTACATGTGACAATTCATCACAGAATCTGGGATGCTCAAAAACATCTACTTCGGAAAGTTGTTTAACTGAAGAAAAAGACTATTGACAACTGCATAATGAATGTGACAATTCAGTAGAACGTTTAAATCGTCTAAAAGATCTATTCAATCGACCTGAGACTTCAACAGAGTGTTTAAGTTGGAACAAAACGTCTATTCACTACATGTGAGAATTCATCACAGAATCTGGGATGCTCAAAAACATCTACTTCGCACACTTGTTCAACTGAAGAAAAAGACTATTGACAACTGCATAATGAATGTGACAATTCAATAGCACGTTTAAATCGTCTCAAACATCTAATTCATCGACTTGAGAGTTCAACAGAGGTCTTGAGTTGCAACAAAACGTATATTCACTACATGTGAGTATTCATCACAGAATATAGGATGCTCAAAAACATCTAATTTACACACTTGTTCAACTGAAGAAAAAGACTATTGATAAATGAATAATAAATGTGACAATTCAATAGCACTATTAAATGGTCAAAAACATCTATTCCATCGACGTGAGACTTCAACAGAGAGTTTAAGTTGCAACAAAACGTCTATTCACTACATGTGAGAATTCATCACAGAATCTGGGATGCTCAAAAATATCTAATTTACACACTTGTTCAACTGAAGAAAAAGACTATTGACAACTGCATCATGAATGTGACAGTTCAATAGCACTATTAAATGGTCGGAAACATCTATTCCATCGACGTGAGACTTCTACAGAGAGTTTAAGTTGCAACATAACGTCTATTCACTACATGTGAGAATTCATCACAGAATCTGGGATGCTCAAAAACATCTACTTTGGAAAGTTGTTTAACTGAAGAAAAAGACTATTGACAAATGGATAATAAATGTGACAATTCAATAGCACGTTTAAATGGTCCAAAACATCAATTCCATCGACGTGAAACTTCTACAGAGAGTTTAAGTTTAAACAAAATGTCTTTTCACTAAAAGTGAGAATTCGACACGGAATCTGGGATGCTCAAAAACATCTACTACGCAATCTTGTTCAACTGAAGAAAAAGATTATTGACAACTGCATCATGAAATTGACAATTCAATAGCACGTTTAAATGGTCTAAAACATCTATTCCATCGAAGTGAGACTTCAACAGAGAGTTTAAGTTGCAACAAAACGTCTATTCACTACATGTGAGAATTCATCACAGAATCTGGGATGCTCAAAAACATCTAATTTACACACTTGTTCAACTGAAGAAAAAAAATATTGACAACTGCATCATGAATGTGACAGTTCAATAGCACTATTAAATGGTCGAAAACATCTATTCCATCGACGTAAGACTCCTACAGAGAGTTTAAGTTTAAACAAAATGTCTTTTCACTAAAAGTGAGAATTCGACACGGAATCTGGGATGCTCAAAAACATCTACTACGCAATCTTGTTCAACTGAAGAAAAAGATTATTGACAACTGCATCATGAAATTGACAATTCAATAGCACGTTTAAATGGTCTAAAACATCTATTCCATCGAAGTGAGACTTCAACAGAGAGTTTAAGTTGCAACAAAACGTCTATTCACTACATGTGAGAATTCATCACAGAATCTGGGATGCTCAAAAACATCTAATTTACACACTTGTTCAACTGAAGGAAAAAAATATTGACAACTGCATCATGAATGTGACAATTCAATGGCAGTTTTTAAATGGTCTAAAACATCTAAACCATCGACCGGAGAGCTCAACAGAGAGTTTGAGTTGCAACAAAAATCTCTTTACAACATGTGAGAATTCATCACAGAATCTGGGATGGTCAAAAACATCTACTTTGCACACTTGTTCAACTAAAGAAAAAGACTATTGACAAGTGCATCATGAATGTGACAATTCAATGGCACGTTTAATTCGTCTAAAACATCTAATTCATCGACCTGAGAGTTCAACAGAGATCTTGAGTTGCAACAAAACGTATATTCACTACATGTGAGAATTCATCACAGAATATAGGATGCTCAAAAACATCTACTTCGCACACTTGTTCAACTGAAGAAAAAGACTATTGACAATTGCATAATGAATGTGACAATTCAATAGCACGTTTAAATGGTCTAAACCATCTATTCCATCGACCTGAGTCTTCAACAGAGTGTCTGAGTTGCAACAAAACGTATATCCACTACATGTGAGAAGTCATCATAGAAAATGGGATGCTCAAAAATATCTACTTCGCACACTTCTTCAACTTAGGAAAAAGACTATTGACGACTGCATAATGAATGTGACAATTCAGTAGCAAGTTTAAATGGTCTAAAACATCTATTCCATCGACGTTAGACTTCAACAGAGTGTCTGAGTTGCAACAAAACTTCTATTCACTACATGTGAGAATTCATCACAGAATCTGGGATGCTCAAAAACATCTACTTCGCACACATGTTCAACTAAAGAAAAAAAATATTGACAACTGCATAATGAATGTGACAGTTGAATAGCACTTTTAAATGATCTAAAACATCTATTCCATCGATGTGAGACTTCAACAGAGAGTTTAAGTTGCAACATAGGGTCTATTCACTACATGTGAGAATTCATCACACAATCTGGGATGCTCAAAAACATCTACTTCGGAAAGTTGTTCAACTGAAGAAAATGACTATTGACAACTGCATAATGAATGTGACAATTCAATAGCACTTTTAAATGATCTAAAACATCAATTCCATCGATGTGAGACTTCAACAGAGAGTTTAAGTTGCAACATAGGGTCTATTCACTACATGTGAGAATTCATCACACAATCTGGGATGCTCAAAAACATCTACTTCGGAAAGTTGTTCAACTGAAGAAAATGACTATTGACAACTGCATAATGAATGTGACAATTCAATAGCACGTTTAAATGGTCTAAAACATCAATTCCATCGACGTGAGACTTTAACAAAGAGTTTAAGATGGAACAAAATGTCTTTTCACTAAAAGTGAGAATTCGTCACGGAATCTGGGATGCTCAAAAACATCTACTTCGCACACTTTTTCAACTGAAGAAAAAGAATATTGACAACTGCAAAATGAATGTAACACTTCCGTAGCACCTCCAAATCGTCTAAAACATCTAAACCATCGACCGGAGAGCTCAACAGAGAGTTTGAGTTGCAACAAAAATCTCTTTACAACATGTGAGAATTCATCACAGAATCTGGGATGGTCAAAAACATCTACTTTGCACACTTGTTCAACTGAAGAAAAAGACTATTGACAAGTGCATCATGAATGTGACAATTCAATAGCACATTTAAATGGTCTGAAACATCTATTCCATCGACCTGAGTCTTCAACAGAGAGTTTAAGTTGCAAAAAAACGTCTATTCACTACATGTGAGAATTCATCACAGAATCTGGGATGCTCAAAAACATCTAATTTACACACTTGTTCAACTGAAGAAAAAGACTATTGACAACTGCATCATGAATGTGACAGTTCAATAGCACTATTAAATGGTCGGAAACATCTATTCCATCGACGTGAGACTTCTACAGAGAGTTTAAGTTGCAACATAACGTCTATTCACTACATGTGAGAATTCATCACAGAATCTGGGATGCTCAAAAACATCTAATTTACACACTTGTTCAACTGAAGAAAAAAAATATTGACAACTGCATCATGAATGTGACAGTTCAATAGCACTATTAAATGGTCGAAAACATCTATTCCATCGACGTGAGACTCCTACAGAGAGTTTAAGTTTAAACAAAATGTCTTTTCACTAAAAGTGAGAATTCATCACAGAATCTGGGATGCTCAAAAACATCTAATTTACACACTTGTTCAACTGAAGAAAAAGACTATTGACAAGTGCATCATGAATGTGACAATTCAATGGCACGTTTAATTCGTCTAAAACATCTAATTCATCGACCTGAGAGTTCAACAGAGATCTTGCGTTGCAACAAAACGTATATTCACTACATGTGAGAATTCATCACAGAATATAGGATGCTCAAAAACATCTACTTCGCACACTTGTTCATTTGAAGAAAAAGACTATTGACAATTGCATAATGAATGTGACAATTCAATAGCACGTTTAAATGGTCTAAACCATCTATTCCATCGACCTGAGTCTTCAACAGAGTGTCTGAGTTGCAACAAAACGTATATCCACTACATGTGAGAAGTCATCATAGAAAATGGGATGCTCAAAAATATCTACTTCGCACACTTCTTCAACTTAGGAAAAAGACTATTGACGACTGCATAATGAATGTGACAATTCAGTAGCAAGTTTAAATGGTCTAAAACATCTATTCCATCGACGTTAGACTTCAACAGAGTGTCTGAGTTGCAACAAAACTTCTATTCACTACATGTGAGAATTCATCACAGAATCTGGGATGCTCAAAAACATCTACTTCGCACACATGTTCAACTAAAGAAAAAAAATATTGACAACTGCATAATGAATGTGACAGTTGAATAGCACTTTTAAATGATCTAAAACATCTATTCCATCGATGTGAGACTTCAACAGAGAGTTTAAGTTGCAACAAAACGTCTATTCACTACATGTGAGAATTCATCACAGAATCTGGGATGCTCAAAAACATCTAATTTACACACTTGTTCAACTGAAGGAAAAAAATATTGACAACTGCATCATGGATGTGACAGTTCAATAGCACTATTAAATGGTCGAAAACATCTATTCCATCGACGTGAGACTCCTACAGAGAGTTTAAGTTTAAACAAAATGTCTTTTCACTAAAAGTGAGAATTCGTCACGGAATCTGGGATGCTCAAAAACATCTACTACGCAATCTTGTTCAACTGAAGAAAAAGACTATTTACAACTGCATCATAAAATTAACAATTCAATAGCACGTTTAAATGGTCTAAAACATCTATTCCATCGAAGTGAGACTTTAAAAAAGAGTTTAAGTTGCAACAAAACGTCTATTCACTACATGTGAGAATTCTTCACAGAATATGGGATGATCAAAACATCTACTTCGCACACTTGTTCAACTGAAGAAAAAGAATATTGACAACTGCAAAATGAATGTGACAATTCCGTAGCACCTCCAAATCGTCTAAAACATCTAAACCATCGACCGGAGAGCTCAACAGAGAGTTTGAGTTGCAACAAAAATCTCTTTACAACATGTGAGAATTCATCACAGAATCTGGGATGGTCAAAAACATCTACTTTGCACACTTGTTCAACTGAAGAAAAAGACTATTGACAAGTGCATCATGAATGTGACAATTCAATGGCACGTTTAATTCGTCTAAAACATCTAATTCATCGACCTGAGAGTTCAACAGAGATCTTGAGTTGCAACAAAACGTATATTCACTACATGTGAGAATTCATCACAGAATATAGGATGCTCAAAAACATCTACTTCGCACACTTGTTCAACTGAAGAAAAGACTATTGACAATTGCATAATGAATGTGACAATTCAATAGCACGTTTAAATGGTCTAAACCATCTATTCCATCGACCTGAGTCTTCAACAGAGTGTCTGAGTTGCAACAAAACGTATATCCACTACATGTGAGAATTCATCACAGAATCTGGGATGCTCAAAAACATCTACTTCGCACACATGTTCAACTAAAGAAAAAAAATATTGACAACTGCATAATGAATGTGACAGTTGAATAGCACTTTTAAATGATCTAAAACATCTATTCCATCGATGTGAGACTTCAACAGAGAGTTTAAGTTGCAACATAGGGTCTATTCACTACATGTGAGAATTCATCACAGAATCTGGGATGCTCAAAAACATCTACTTCGGAAAGTTGTTCAACTGAAGAAAATGACTATTGACAACTGCATAATGAATGTGACAATTCAATAGCACGTTTAAATGGTCTAAAACATCAATTCCATCGACGTGAGACTTAACAAAGAGTTTAAGATGGAACAAAATGTCTTTTCACTAAAAGTGAGAATTCGTCACGGAATCTGGGATGCTCAAAAACATCTATTACGCAATCTTGTTCAACTGAAGAAAAAGACTATTGACAACTGCATCATAAAATTAACAATTCAATAGCACGTTTAAATGGTCTAAAACATCTATTCCATCGAAGTGAGACTCTAAAAAAGAGTTTAAGTTGCAACAAAACGTCTATTCACTACATGTGAGAATTCATCACAGAATCTGGGATGGTCAAAAAAATCTACTTTGCACACTTGTTCAACTGAAGAAAAAGACTATTGACAAGTGCATCATGAATGTGACAATTCAATAGCACATTTAAATGGTCTGAAACATCTATTCCATCGACCTGAGTCTTCAACAGAGAGTTTAAGTTGCAAAAAAACATCTATTCACTACATGTGAGAATTCATCACAGAATCTGGGATGCTCAAAAACATCTACCTCGGAATGTTGTTTAACTGAAGAAAAAGACTATTGACAACTGCATCATGAAATTGACAATTCAATAGCACGTTTAAATGGTCTAAAACATCAATTCCATCGACGTGAGACTTAACAAAGAGTTTAAGATGGAACAAAATGTCTTTTCACTAAAAGTGAGAATTCGTCACGGAATCTGGGATGCTCAAAAACATCTATTACGCAATCTTGTTCAACTGAAGAAAATGACTATTGACAACTGCATAATGAATGTGACAATTCAATAGCACGTTTAAATGGTCTAAAACATCAATTCCATCGACGTGAGACTTAACAAAGAGTTTAAGATGGAACAAAATGTCTTTTCACTAAAAGTGAGAATTCGTCACGGAATCTGGGATGCTCAAAAACATCTATTACGCAATCTTGTTCAACTGAAGAAAAAGACTATTGACAACTGCATAATGAATGTGACAATTCAATAGCACGTTTAAATGGTCTAAAACATCAATTCCATCGACGTGAGACTTCTGCAGAGAGTTTAAGTTTATCAAAATGTCTTTTCACTAAAAGTGAGAATTTGTCACAGAATCTGGGATGCTCAAAAACATCTAATTTACACACTTGTTCAACTGAAGAAAAAAAAATTGACAACTGCATCATAAATGTGACAGTTCAATAGCACGTTTAAATGGTCTAAAACATTTATTCCATCGATGTGAGACTTCAACAGAGAGTTTAAGTTGCAACAAAACGTCTATTCACTACATGTGAGAATTCATCACAGAATCTGGGATGCTCAAAAACATCTACTTCGCAAAGTTGTTTAACTGAAGAAAAAGACTATTGACAACTGCATCATAAAATTAACAATTCAATAGCACGTTTAAATGGTCTAAAACATCTATTCCATCGAAGTGAGACTCTAAAAAAGAGTTTAAGTTGCAACAAAACGTCTATTCACTACATGTGAGAATTCATCACAGAATCTGGGATGGTCAAAAAAATCTACTTTGCACACTTGTTCAACTGAAGAAAAAGACTATTGACAAGTGCATCATGAATGTGACAATTCAATAGCACATTTAAATGGTCTGAAACATCTATTCCATCGACCTGAGTCTTCAACAGAGAGTTTAAGTTGCAAAAAAACATCTATTCACTACATGTGAGAATTCATCACAGAATCTGGGATGCTCAAAAACATCTACCTCGGAATGTTGTTTAACTGAAGAAAA
This sequence comes from Aurelia sp. 4 Dawson et al 2005, assembly GCA_964019985.1. Classification (NCBI taxonomy): domain Eukaryota; kingdom Metazoa; phylum Cnidaria; class Scyphozoa; order Semaeostomeae; family Ulmaridae; genus Aurelia; species Aurelia sp. 4 Dawson et al 2005. Next base: position 9,300,253 of record OZ026512.1, on the reverse strand, counting down.
AGACTATTGACAACTGCATCATGAAATTGAAAATTCAATAGCACGTTTAAATGATCTAAAACATCTATTCCATCGACCTGAGTCTTCAACAGAGTGTCTGAGTTGCAACAAAACGTCTATTCACTGCATGTGAGAATTCATCACAGAATCTGGGATGCTCAAAAACATCTAATTTACACACTTGTTCAACTGAAGAAAAAAAATATGGACAACTGCATCATAAATGTGACAATTCAATAGCACGTTTAAATGGTCTAAAACATCTATTCCATCGAAGTGAGACTTTAACAAAGAGTTTAAGTTGCAACAAAACGTCTATTCACTACATGTGAGAATTCATCACAGAATATGGGATGCTCAAAAACATCTACTTCGCAAAGTTGTTTAACTGAAGAAAAAGACTATTGACAAATGGATAATAAATGTGACAATTCAATAGCACGTTTAAATGGTCTAAAACATCTATTCCATCGACCTGAGAGCTCAACAGAGAGTTAAAATTTAAATAAAATGTCTTTTCAATGAAAGTGACAATTCGTCACAGAATCTGGGATGTTAAAAAACATCTACTTCACGCACTTGTTCAACTGAAGAAAAAGAATATTAACAAGTGCATCATGAATGTGACAATTCAATTGGATGTTTAAATCGTCTAAAACATCTAATTCATCGACCTGAGAGTTCAACAGAGAGCTTGAGTTGCAACAAAAAGTATATTAAGTAGATGTGAGAATTTATCTCAGAATATAGGATGCTCAAAAACATCTACTTCGCGCAGTTGTTCAACTAAATAAAAAGACTGTTGACAACTGCATAATGAATGTGACAATTCAAGGCACGTTTAAATCGTCTAAAACATCTAATTCATCGACTTGAGAGCTCAAAAGAGATCTTGAGTTGCAACAAAACGTCTTTTCACTACATGTGAGAATTCATCACAGAATCCGTGATGCTCAAAAACATCTACTTCGCACACTTGTTCAATTGAAGAAAAATACTATTGACAACTGCAAAATGAATGTGACAATTCCATACAACGTTTCAATGGTCTAAAACATCTATTCCATCGAAGTGAGACTTCAACAGAGAGTTTAAGTTGCAACAAAACGTCTATTCACTAGATGTGAGAATTCATCACAGAATCTGAGATGCTCAAAAACATCTACTTCGCACACATGTTAAACTGAAGAAAAAGACTATTGACAACTGCATAATGAATGTGACAATTCAATAGCACTTTTAAATGGTCTGAAACATCTATTCCTTCGAAGTGAGACTTCAACAGAGAGTTTAAGTTGCAACAAAACGTCTGTTCACTAGATGTGAGAATTCATCACAGAATCTGGGATGCTCAAAAACATCTACTTCGGAAAGTTGTTTAACTGAAGAAAAAGACTATTGACAACTGCATAATGAATGTGACAATTCAATAGCACTTTTAAATGGTCTGAAACATCTATTCCTTCGAAGTGAGACTTCAACAGAGAGTTTAAGTTGCAACAAAACGTCTGTTCATTAGATGTGAGAATCCATCACAGAATCTGAGATGCTCAAAAACATCTGCTTCGCAATCTTGTTCAACTGAAGAAAAAGACTATTGACAACTGCATAATGAATGTGACAATTCAATAGCACGTTTAAATGGACTAAAGTATATATTCCATCGACGTGAGACTTCAAGAGAGAGTTTAAATTTAAACAAAATGTCTTTTCACTAGATGTGAGAATTCATCGCAGAATATGGGATGCTCAAAAACATCTACTTCGCACACTTGTTCAACTGAAGAAAAAGAATATTGACAAATGCAAAATGAATGTGACAATTCAATAGCACGTTTAAATCGTCTAAAACATCTAATTCATCGACCTGAGAGTTCAACAGAGATCTTGAGTTGCAACAAAACGTATATTCACTACATGTGAGAATTCATCACAGAATCTGGGATGCTCAAAAACATCTACTTCGCACATTTGTTCAACTGAAGAAAAAGACTATTGACAATTGCATAATGAATGTGACAATTCAATAGCACGTTTAAATGGTCTAAAACATCTATTCCATCGACCTGAGTCTTCAACAGAGTGTCTGAGTTGCAACAAAACGTATATCCACTACATGTGAGAATTCATCACAGAATATAGGATGCTCAAAAATATCTACTTCGCACACTTCTTCAACAAAAGAAAAAACTATTGACAACTGCATAATAAATGTGACAGTTCAATAGCACGTTTAAATGGTCTAAAACATCTATTCCATCGATGTGAGACTTCAACAGAGAGTTTAAGTTGCAACAAAACGTCTATTCACAACATGTGAGAATTCATCACAGAATCTGGGATGCTCAAAAACATCTAATTTACACACTTGTTCAACTGAAGAAAAAAAATAATGACAACTGCATCATAAATGTGACAATTCAATAGCACTTTTAAATGGTCTAAAACATCTATTCCATCGACGTGAGACTTCAACAAAGAGTTTAAGTTGCAACAAAACGTCTATTCACTACATGTGAGAATTCATCACAGAATATGGGATGCTCAAAAACATCTACTTCGCAAAGTTGTTTAACTGAAGAAAAAGACTATTGACAAATGGATAATAAATGTGACAATTCAATAGCACGTTTAAATGGTCTAAAACATCTATTCCATCGACCTGAGAGCTCAACAGAGAGTTAAAATTTAAATAAAATGTCTTTTCACTGAAAGTGACAATTCGTCACAGAATCTGGGATGTTAAAAAACATCTACTTCACGCACTTCTTCAACTGAAGAAAAAGAATATTAACAAGTGCATCATGAATGTGACAATTCAATTGGATGTTTAAATCGTCTAAAACATCTAATTCATCGACCTGAGAGTTCAACAGAGAGCTTGAGTTGCAACAAAAAGTATATTAAGTAGATGTGAGAATTTATCTCAGAATATAGGATGCTCAAAAGCATCTACTTCGCGCAGTTGTTCAACTAAATAAAAAGACTGTTGACAACTGCATAATGAATGTGACAATTCAAGGCACGTTTAAGTCGTCTAAAACATCTAATTCATCGACTTGAGAGCTCAAAAGAGATCTTGAGTTGCAACAAAACGTCTCTTCACTACATGTGAGAATTCATCACAGAATCTGTGATGCTCAAAAACATCTACTTCGCACACTTGTTCAATTGAAGAAAAATACTACTGACAACTGCAAAATGAATGTGACAATTCCATACAACGTTTCAATGGTCTAAAACATCTATTCCATCGAAGTGAGACTTCAACAGAGAGTTGAAGTTGCAACAAAACGTCTATTCACTAGATGTGAGAATTCATCACAGAATCTGAGATGCTCAAAAACATCTACTTCGCACACATGTTAAACTGAAGAAAAAGACTATTGACAACTGCATAATGAATGTGACAATTCAATAGCACTTTTAAATGGTCTGAAACATCTATTCCTTCGAAGTGAGACTTCAACAGAGAGTTTAAGTTGCAACAAAACGTCTGTTCACTAGATGTGAGAATTCATCACAGAATCTGGGATGCTCAAAAACATCTACTTCGGAAAGTTGTTTAACTGAAGAAAAAGACTATTGACAACTGCATAATGAATCTGACAATTCAATAGCACTTTTAAATGGTCTGAAACATCTATTCCTTCGAAGTGAGACTTCAACAGAGAGTTTAAGTTGCAACAAAACGTCTGTTCATTAGATGTGAGAATCCATCACAGAATCTGAGATGCTCAAAAACATCTGCTTCGCAATCTTGTTCAACTGAAGAAAAAGACTATTGACAACTGCATAATGAATGTGACAATTCAATAGCACGTTTAAATGGACTAAAGTATATATTCCATCGACGTGAGACTTCAAGAGAGAGTTTAAATTTAAACAAAATGTCTTTTCACTAGATGTGAGAATTCATCGCAGAATATGGGATGCTCAAAAACATCTACTTCGCACACTTGTTCAACTGAAGAAAAAGAATATTGACAAATGCAAAATGAATGTGACAATTCAATAGCACGTTTAAATCGTCTAAAACATCTAATTCATCGACCTGAGAGTTCAACAGAGATCTTGAGTTGCAACAAAACGTATATTCACTACATGTGAGAATTCATCACAGAATCTGGGATGCTCAAAAACATCTACTTCGCACATTTGTTCAACTGAAGAAAAAGACTATTGACAATTGCATAATGAATGTGACAATTCAATAGCACGTTTAAATGGTCTAAAACATCTATTAAATCGACCTGAGTCTTCAACAGAGTGTCTGACTTGCAACAAAACGTATATCCACTACATGTGAGAATTCATCACAGAATATGGGATGCTCAAAAATATCTACTTCGCACACTTCTTCAACTGAAGAAAAATACTATTGACAACTGCAAAATGAATGTGACAATTCCATACAACGTTTCAATGGTCTAAAACATCTATTCCATCGAAGTGAGACTTCAACAGAGAGTTTAAGTTGCAACAAAACGTCTATTCACTAGATGTGAGAATTCATCACAGAATCTGAGATGCTCAAAAACATCTACTTCGCACACATGTTAAACTGAAGAAAAAGACTATTGACAACTGCATAATGAATGTGACAATTCAATAGCACTTTTAAATGGTCTGAAACATCTATTCCTTCGAAGTGAGACTTCAACAGAGAGTTTAAGTTGCAACAAAACGTCTGTTCACTAGATGTGAGAATTCATCACAGAATCTGGGATGCTCAAAAACATCTACTTCGGAAAGTTGTTTAACTGAAGAAAAAGACTATTGACAACTGCATAATGAATGTGACAATTCAATAGCACTTTTAAATGGTCTGAAACATCTATTCCTTCGAAGTGAGACTTCAACAGAGAGTTTAAGTTGCAACAAAACGTCTGTTCATTAGATGTGAGAATCCATCACAGAATCTGAGATGCTCAAAAACATCTGCTTCGCAATCTTGTTCAACTGAAGAAAAAGACTATTGACAACTGCATAATGAATGTGACAATTCAATAGCACGTTTAAATGGACTAAAGTATATATTCCATCGACGTGAGACTTCAAGAGAGAGTTTAAATTTAAACAAAATGTCTTTTCACTAGATGTGAGAATTCATCGCAGAATATGGGATGCTCAAAAACATCTACTTCGCACACTTGTTCAACTAAAGAAAAAGAATATTGACAAATGCAAAATGAATGTGACAATTCAATAGCACGTTTAAATCGTCTAAAACATCTAATTCATCGACCTGAGAGTTCAACAGAGATCTTGAGTTGCAACAAAACGTATATTCACTACATGTGAGAATTCATCACAGAATCTGGGATGCTCAAAAACATCTACTTCGCACATTTGTTCAACTGAAGAAAAAGACTATTGACAATTGCATAATGAATGTGACAATTCAATAGCACGTTTAAATGGTCTAAAACATCTATTAAATCGACCTGAGTCTTCAACAGAGTGTCTGACTTGCAACAAAACGTATATCCACTACATGTGAGAATTCATCACAGAATATGGGATGCTCAAAAATATCTACTTCGCACACTTCTTCAACTGAAGAAAAATACTATTGACAACTGCAAAATGAATGTGACAATTCCATACAACGTTTCAATGGTCTAAAACATCTATTCCATCGAAGTGAGACTTCAACAGAGAGTTTAAGTTGCAACAAAACGTCTATTCACTAGATGTGAGAATTCATCACAGAATCTGAGATGCTCAAAAACATCTACTTCGCACACATGTTAAACTGAAGAAAAAGACTATTGACAACTGCATAATGAATGTGACAATTCAATAGCACTTTTAAATGGTCTGAAACATCTATTCCTTCGAAGTGAGACTTCAACAGAGAGTTTAAGTTGCAACAAAACGTCTGTTCACTAGATGTGAGAATTCATCACAGAATCTGGGATGCTCAAAAACATCTACTTCGGAAAGTTGTTTAACTGAAGAAAAAGACTATTGACAACTGCATAATGAATCTGACAATTCAATAGCACTTTTAAATGGTCTGAAACATCTATTCCTTCGAAGTGAGACTTCAACAGAGAGTTTAAGTTGCAACAAAACGTCTGTTCATTAGATGTGAGAATCCATCACAGAATCTGAGATGCTCAAAAACATCTGCTTCGCAATCTTGTTCAACTGAAGAAAAAGACTATTGACAACTGCATAATGAATGTGACAATTCAATAGCACGTTTAAATGGACTAAAGTATATATTCCATCGACGTGAGACTTCAAGAGAGAGTTTAAATTTAAACAAAATGTCTTTTCACTAGATGTGAGAATTCATCGCAGAATATGGGATGCTCAAAAACATCTACTTCGCACACTTGTTCAACTGAAGAAAAAGAATATTGACAAATGCAAAATGAATGTGACAATTCAATAGCACGTTTAAATCGTCTAAAACATCTAATTCATCGACCTGAGAGTTCAACAGAGATCTTGAGTTGCAACAAAACGTATATTCACTACATGTGAGAATTCATCACAGAATCTGGGATGCTCAAAAACATCTACTTCGCACATTTGTTCAACTGAAGAAAAAGACTATTGACAATTGCATAATGAATGTGACAATTCAATAGCACGTTTAAATGGTCTAAAACATCTATTCCATCGACCTGAGTCTTCAACAGAGTGTCTGACTTGCAACAAAACGTATATCCACTACATGTGAGAATTCATCACAGAATATGGGATGCTCAAAAATATCTACTTCGCACACTTCTTCAACTGAAGAAAAATACTATTGACAACTGCAAAATGAATGTGACAATTCCATACAACGTTTCAATGGTCTAAAACATCTATTCCATCGAAGTGAGACTTCAACAGAGAGTTTAAGTTGCAACAAAACGTCTATTCACTAGATGTGAGAATTCATCACAGAATCTGAGATGCTCAAAAACATCTACTTCGCACACATGTTAAACTGAAGAAAAAGACTATTGACAACTGCATAATGAATGTGACAATTCAATAGCACTTTTAAATGGTCTGAAACATCTATTCCTTCGAAGTGAGACTTCAACAGAGAGTTTAAGTTGCAACAAAACGTCTGTTCACTAGATGTGAGAATTCATCACAGAATCTGGGATGCTCAAAAACATCTACTTCGGAAAGTTGTTTAACTGAAGAAAAAGACTATTGACAACTGCATAATGAATCTGACAATTCAATAGCACTTTTAAATGGTCTGAAACATCTATTCCTTCGAAGTGAGACTTCAACAGAGAGTTTAAGTTGCAACAAAACGTCTGTTCATTAGATGTGAGAATCCATCACAGAATCTGAGATGCTCAAAAACATCTGCTTCGCAATCTTGTTCAACTGAAGAAAAAGACTATTGACAACTGCATAATGAATGTGACAATTCAATAGCACGTTTAAATGGACTAAAGTATATATTCCATCGACGTGAGACTTCAAGAGAGAGTTTAAATTTAAACAAAATGTCTTTTCACTAGCTGTGAGAATTCATCGCAGAATATGGGATGCTCAAAAACATCTACTTCGCACACTTGTTCAACTGAAGAAAAAGAATATTGACAAATGCAAAATGAATGTGACAATTCAATAGCACGTTTAAATCGTCTAAAACATCTAATTCATCGACCTGAGAGTTCAACAGAGATCTTGAGTTGCAACAAAACGTATATTCACTACATGTGAGAATTCATCACAGAATCTGGGATGCTCAAAAACATCTACTTCGCACATTTGTTCAACTGAAGAAAAAGACTATTGACAATTGCATAATGAATGTGACAATTCAATAGCACGTTTAAATGGTCTAAAACATCTATTAAATCGACCTGAGTCTTCAACAGAGTGTCTGACTTGCAACAAAACGTATATCCACTACATGTGAGAATTCATCACAGAATATGGGATGCTCAAAAATATCTACTTCGCACACTTCTTCAACTGAAGAAAAATACTATTGACAACTGCAAAATGAATGTGACAATTCCATACAACGTTTCAATGGTCTAAAACATCTATTCCATCGAAGTGAGACTTCAACAGAGAGTTTAAGTTGCAACAAAACGTCTATTCACTAGATGTGAGAATTCATCACAGAATCTGAGATGCTCAAAAACATCTACTTCGCACACATGTTAAACTGAAGAAAAAGACTATTGACAACTGCATAATGAATGTGACAATTCAATAGCACTTTTAAATGGTCTGAAACATCTATTCCTTCGAAGTGAGACTTCAACAGAGAGTTTAAGTTGCAACAAAACGTCTGTTCACTAGATGTGAGAATTCATCACAGAATCTGGGATGCTCAAAAACATCTACTTCGGAAAGTTGTTTAACTGAAGAAAAAGACTATTGACAACTGCATAATGAATGTGACAATTCAATAGCACTTTTAAATGGTCTGAAACATCTATTCCTTCGAAGTGAGACTTCAACAGAGAGTTTAAGTTGCAACAAAACGTCTGTTCATTAGATGTGAGAATCCATCACAGAATCTGAGATGCTCAAAAACATCTGCTTCGCAATCTTGTTCAACTGAAGAAAAAGACTATTGACAACTGCATAATGAATGTGACAATTCAATAGCACGTTTAAATGGACTAAAGTATATATTCCATCGACGTGAGACTTCAAGAGAGAGTTTAAATTTAAACAAAATGTCTTTTCACTAGATGTGAGAATTCATCGCAGAATATGGGATGCTCAAAAACATCTACTTCGCACACTTGTTCAACTGAAGAAAAAGAATATTGACAAATGCAAAATGAATGTGACAATTCAATAGCACGTTTAAATCGTCTAAAACATCTAATTCATCGACCTGAGAGTTCAACAGAGATCTTGAGTTGCAACAAAACGTATATTCACTACATGTGAGAATTCATCACAGAATCTGGGATGCTCAAAAACATCTACTTCGCACATTTGTTCAACTGAAGAAAAAGACTATTGACAATTGCATAATGAATGTGACAATTCAATAGCACGTTTAAATGGTCTAAAACATCTATTAAATCGACCTGAGTCTTCAACAGAGTGTCTGACTTGCAACAAAACGTATATCCACTACATGTGAGAATTCATCACAGAATATGGGATGCTCAAAAATATCTACTTCGCACACTTCTTCAACTGAAGAAAAATACTATTGACAACTGCAAAATGAATGTGACAATTCCATACAACGTTTCAATGGTCTAAAACATCTATTCCATCGAAGTGAGACTTCAACAGAGAGTTTAAGTTGCAACAAAACGTCTATTCACTAGATGTGAGAATTCATCACAGAATCTGAGATGCTCAAAAACATCTACTTCGCACACATGTTAAACTGAAGAAAAAGACTATTGACAACTGCATAATGAATGTGACAATTCAATAGCACTTTTAAATGGTCTGAAACATCTATTCCTTCGAAGTGAGACTTCAACAGAGAGTTTAAGTTGCAACAAAACGTCTGTTCACTAGATGTGAGAATTCATCACAGAATCTGGGATGCTCAAAAACATCTACTTCGGAAAGTTGTTTAACTGAAGAAAAAGACTATTGACAACTGCATAATGAATCTGACAATTCAATAGCACTTTTAAATGGTCTGAAACATCTATTCCTTCGAAGTGAGACTTCAACAGAGAGTTTAAGTTGCAACAAAACGTCTGTTCATTAGATGTGAGAATCCATCACAGAATCTGAGATGCTCAAAAACATCTGCTTCGCAATCTTGTTCAACTGAAGAAAAAGACTATTGACAACTGCATAATGAATGTGACAATTCAATAGCACGTTTAAATGGACTAAAGTATATATTCCATCGACGTGAGACTTCAAGAGAGAGTTTAAATTTAAACAAAATGTCTTTTCACTAGATGTGAGAATTCATCGCAGAATATGGGATGCTCAAAAACATCTACTTCGCACACTTGTTCAACTGAAGAAAAAGAATATTGACAAATGCAAAATGAATGTGACAATTCAATAGCACGTTTAAATCGTCTAAAACATCTAATTCATCGACCTGAGAGTTCAACAGAGATCTTGAGTTGCAACAAAACGTATATTCACTACATGTGAGAATTCATCACAGAATCTGGGATGCTCAAAAACATCTACTTCGCACATTTGTTCAACTGAAGAAAAAGACTATTGACAATTGCATAATGAATGTGACAATTCAATAGCACGTTTAAATGGTCTAAAACATCTATTCCATCGACCTGAGTCTTCAACAGAGTGTCTGACTTGCAACAAAACGTATATCCACTACATGTGAGAATTCATCACAGAATATGGGATGCTCAAAAATATCTACTTCGCACACTTCTTCAACTGAAGAAAAATACTATTGACAACTGCAAAATGAATGTGACAATTCCATACAACGTTTCAATGGTCTAAAACATCTATTCCATCGAAGTGAGACTTCAACAGAGAGTTTAAGTTGCAACAAAACGTCTATTCACTAGATGTGAGAATTCATCACAGAATCTGAGATGCTCAAAAACATCTACTTCGCACACATGTTAAACTGAAGAAAAAGACTATTGACAACTGCATAATGAATGTGACAATTCAATAGCACTTTTAAATGGTCTGAAACATCTATTCCTTCGAAGTGAGACTTCAACAGAGAGTTTAAGTTGCAACAAAACGTCTGTTCACTAGATGTGAGAATTCATCACAGAATCTGGGATGCTCAAAAACATCTACTTCGGAAAGTTGTTTAACTGAAGAAAAAGACTATTGACAACTGCATAATGAATGTGACAATTCAATAGCACTTTTAAATGGTCTGAAACATCTATTCCTTCGAAGTGAGACTTCAACAGAGAGTTTAAGTTGCAACAAAACGTCTGTTCATTAGATGTGAGAATCCATCACAGAATCTGAGATGCTCAAAAACATCTGCTTCGCAATCTTGTTCAACTGAAGAAAAAGACTATTGACAACTGCATAATGAATGTGACAATTCAATAGCACGTTTAAATGGACTAAAGTATATATTCCATCGACGTGAGACTTCAAGAGAGAGTTTAAATTTAAACAAAATGTCTTTTCACTAGCTGTGAGAATTCATCGCAGAATATGGGATGCTCAAAAACATCTACTTCGCACACTTGTTCAACTGAAGAAAAAGAATATTGACAAATGCAAAATGAATGTGACAATTCAATAGCACGTTTAAATCGTCTAAAACATCTAATTCATCGACCTGAGAGTTCAACAGAGATCTTGAGTTGCAACAAAACGTATATTCACTACATGTGAGAATTCATCACAGAATCTGGGATGCTCAAAAACATCTACTTCGCACATTTGTTCAACTGAAGAAAAAGACTATTGACAATTGCATAATGAATGTGACAATTCAATAGCACGTTTAAATGGTCTAAAACATCTATTCCATCGACCTGAGTCTTCAACAGAGTGTCTGAGATGCAACAAAACGTATATCCACTACATGTGAGAATTCATCACAGAATATGGGATGCTCAAAAATATCTACTTCGCACACTTCTTCAACTGAAGAAAAAACTATTGACAACTGCATAATAAATGTGACAGTTCAATAGCACGTTTAAATGGTCTAAAACATCTATTCCATCGATGTGAGACTTCAACAGAGAGTTTAAGTTGCAACAAAACGTCTATTCACAACATGTGAGAATTCATCACAGAATCTGGGATGCTCAAAAACATCTAATTTACACACTTGTTCAACTGAAGAAAAAAAATAATGACAACTGCATCATAAATGTGACAATTCAATAGCACTTTTAAATGGTCTAAAACATCTATTCCATCGACGTGAGACTTCAACAAAGAGTTTAAGTTGCAACAAAACGTCTATTCACTACATGTGAGAATTCATCACAGAATATGGGATGCTCAAAAACATCTACTTCGCAAAGTTGTTTAACTGAAGAAAAAGACTATTGACAAATGGATAATAAATGTGACAATTCAATAGCACGTTTAAATGGTCTAAAACATCTATTCCATCGACCTGAGAGCTCAACAGAGAGTTAAAATTTAAATAAAATGTCTTTTCACTGAAAGTGACAATTCGTCACAGAATCTGGGATGTTAAAAAACATCTACTTCACGCACTTGTTCAACTGAAGAAAAAGAATATTAACAAGTGCATCATGAATGTGACAATTCAATTGGATGTTTAAATCGTCTAAAACATCTAATTCATCGACCTGAGAGTTCAACAGAGAGCTTGAGTTGCAACAAAAAGTGTATTAAGTAGATGTGAGAATTTATCTCAGAATATAGGATGCTCAAAAACATCTACTTCGCGCAGTTGTTCAACTAAATAAAAAGACTGTTGACAACTGCATAATGAATGTGACAATTCAAGGCACGTTTAAATCGTCTAAAACATCTAATTCATCGACTTGAGAGCTCAAAAGAGATCTTGAGTTGCAACAAAAAGTCTTTTCACTACATGTGAGAATTCATCACAGAATCCGTGATGCTCAAAAACATCTACTTCGCACACTTGTTCAATTGAAGAAAAATACTACTGACAACTGCAAAATGAATGTGACAATTCCATACAACGTTTCAATGGTCTAAAACATCTATTCCATCGAAGTGAGACTTCAACAGAGAGTTGAAGTTGCAACAAAACGTCTATTCACTAGATGTGAGAATTCATCACAGAATCTGAGATGCTCAAAAACATCTACTTAGCACACATGTTAAACTGAAGAAAAAGACTATTGACAACTGCATAATGAATGTGACAATTCAATAGCACTTTTAAATGGTCTGAAACATCTATTCCTTCGAAGTGAGACTTCAACAGAGAGTTTAAGTTGCAACAAAACGTCTGTTCACTAGATGTGAGAATTCATCACAGAATCTGGGATGCTCAAAAACATCTACTTCGGAAAGTTGTTTAACTGAAGAAAAAGACTATTGACAACTGCATAATGAATGTGACAATTCAATAGCACTTTTAAATGGTCTGAAACATCTATTCCTTCGAAGTGAGACTTCAACAGAGAGTTTAAGTTGCAACAAAACGTCTGTTCATTAGATGTGAGAATCCATCACAGAATCTGAGATGCTCAAAAACATCTGCTTCGCAATCTTGTTCAACTGAAGAAAAAGACTATTGACAACTGCATAATGAATGTGACAATTCAATAGCACGTTTAAATGGACTAAAGTATATATTCCATCGACGTGAGACTTCAAGAGAGAGTTTAAATTTAAACAAAATGTCTTTTCACTAGATGTGAGAATTCATCGCAGAATATGGGATGCTCAAAAACATCTACTTCGCACACTTGTTCAACTGAAGAAAAAGAATATTGACAAATGCAAAATGAATGTGACAATTCAATAGCACGTTTAAATCGTCTAAAACATCTAATTCATCGACCTGAGAGTTCAACAGAGATCTTGAGTTGCAACAAAACGTATATTCACTACATGTGAGAATTCATCACAGAATCTGGGATGCTCAAAAACATCTACTTCGCACATTTGTTCAACTGAAGAAAAAGACTATTGACAATTGCATAATGAATGTGACAATTCAATAGCACGTTTAAATGGTCTAAAACATCTATTCCATCGACCTGAGTCTTCAACAGAGTGTCTGACTTGCAACAAAACGTATATCCACTACATGTGAGAATTCATCACAGAATATGGGATGCTCAAAAATATCTACTTCGCACACTTCTTCAACTGAAGAAAAAACTATTGACAACTGCATAATAAATGTGACAGTTCAATAGCACGTTTAAATGGTCTAAAACAACTATTCCATCAATGTGAGACTTCAACAGAGAGTTTAAGTTGCAACAAAACGTCTATTCACAACATGTGAGAATTCTTCACAGAATCCGGGATGCTCAAAAACATCTACTTCGCAAAGTTGTTTAACTGAAGAAAAAGACTATTGACAAATGGATAATAAATGTGACAATTCAATAGCAGGTTTAAATCGTCTAAAAGATCTATTCCATCGACCTGAGACTTAACCAGGGAGTCTGAGTTGCAACAAAAATCTCTTTACTACGTGTCAGAATTCATCACAGAATCTGAGATGCTATAAAACATCTACTTCGCAATCTTGTTCAACTGAAGAAAAAGACTATTGACAACTGCATAATGAATGTGACAATTCAATAGCACGTTTAAATGGTCTAAAATATATATTCCATCGACGTGAGACTTCAACAGAGAGTTTGAATTTAAACAAAATGTCTTTTCACTAGATGTGAGAATTCATCACAGAATCTGAGATGCTCAAAATCATCTACTTCGCAATCTTGTTCAACTGAAGAAAAAGACTATTCAAAAATGGATAATAAGTGTGACAATTCAATAGCACGTTTAAATGGTCTAAAACATCTATTCCATCGATGTGAGACTTCAACAGAGAGTTTATGTTGCAACAAAACGTCTATTCACTACATGTGAGAATTCATAACAGAATCTGGGATGCTCAAAAACATCTACTTCGCAAAGTTGTTTAACTGAAGAAAAAGACTATTGACAAATTGATAATGAATGTGACAATTCAATAGCACGTTTAAATGATCTAAAACATCAATTCCATCGACCTGATTCTTTAACAGAGAGTCTGAGTTGCAACAAAACGTATATCCACTACATGTGAGAATTCATTACAGAATATGGGATGCTCAAAAACATCTACTTCGCACACTTGTTCAACTGAAGAAAAAAAATATTGACAACTGCATCATGAATGTGACAGTTCAATAGCACGTTTAAATGGTCTAAAACATCTATTCCTTCGACGTGAGACTTCAACAGAGAGTCTAAGTTGCAACAAAACGTATATTCACTACATGTGAGAATTCATCACAGAATCTGGGATGCTCAAAAACATCTACTTCGCAAACATGTTCATCTGATGAAAAGACTATTGACAAGTGCATCATGAATGTGACAATTCAATAGCACACTTAAATCGTCTAAAACATCTATTCCATCGATGTGAGACTTCAACAGAGAGTTTATGTTGCAACAAAACGTCTATTCACTACATGTGAGAATTCATCACAGAATCTGGGATGCTCAAAAACTTCTACTTCAGAAAGTATTTTAACTGAAGAAAAAGACTATTGACAAATGGATAATAAATGTGACAATTGAATAGCACGTTTAAATGGTCTAAAACATCTATCCCATAGACGTGAGACTTCTACAGAGAGTTTAAGTTTAAGCAAAATGTTTTTTCACTGAAAGTGAAAATTCGTCACAGAATCTGGGATGCTCAAAAACACCTACTTCCCACACTTGTTCAAATGAATGTATACGCCAGACTTCAAGAGAGAGTTTCAATTTAAACAAAATGTCTTTTCACTAAAAGTGAGAATTCATCACAGAATCTGGGATGCTAAAAAGCATCTACTTCGCAATCTTGTTCAACTGAAGAAAAAGACTATTGACAACTGCATAATGAATGTGACAATTCAATAGCAGTTTTTAAATGGTCTAAAACATCTATTCCATCGACCTGAGTCTTTAACAGAGAGTCTGAGTTGCAACAAAACGTATATCCACTACATGTGAGAATTCATCACAGGATATGGGATGCTCAAAAACATCTACTTTGCACACTTTTTCAACTGAAGAACAAATATATTGACAACTGCATCATGAATGTGACAGTTCAATAGCACGTTCAAATGGTCTAAAACATCTATTCCATTGATGTGAGACTTCAAAGGAGAGTTTAAGTTGCAGCAAAACGTCTATTCACTACATGTGAGAATTCATAACAGAATCTGGGATGCTCAAAAACATCTACTTCGCAAAGTTGTTTAACTGAAGAAAAAGACTATTGACAAATTGATAATGAATGTGACAATTCAATAGAACGTTTAAATGATCTAAAACATCAATTCCATCGACCTGAGACTTTAACAGAGAGTCTGAGTTGCAACAAAACGTATATCCACTACATGTGAGAATTCATTACAGAATATCGGATGCTCAAAAACATCTACTTCGCACACTTTTTCAACTGAAGAAAAAGACTATTGACAACTGCATCATAAATTTGACAATTCAATAGCACGTTTAAATCGTCTAAAAGATCTATTCCATCGACCTGAGACTTAACCAGAGAGTCTGAGTGGCAACAAAACGTATATTCACTACATGTGAGAATTCATAACAGAATCTGGGATGCTCAAAAACATCTACTTCGCAAACATGTTTATCTGAAGAAAAAGACTATTGATAAGTGCATCATGAATGTGACAATTCAATAGCACATTTAAATCGTCTAAAACATCTATTCCATCGATGTGAGACTTCAACAGAGAGTTTAAGTTGCAACAAAACGTCTATTCACTAGATGTGAGAATTCATCACAGAATCTGGGATGCTCAAAAACATCTACTTCGGAAAGTTGTTTAACTGAAGAAAAATACTATTGACAAATGGAAAATAAATGTGACAATTGAATAGCACGTTTAAATGGTCTAAAACATCTATTCCATAGACGTGAGACTTCTACAGAGAGTTTAAGTTTAAGCAAAATGTCTTTTCACTGAAAGTGAAAATTCGTCACAGAATCTGGGATGCTCAAAAACACCTACTTCCCACACTTGTTCAAATGAATGTATACGCCAGACTTCAAGAGAGAGTTTAAATTTAAACAAAATGTCTTTTCACTAAAAGTGAGAATTCATCACAGAATCTGGGATGCTAAAAAGCATCTACTTCGCAATCTTGTTCAACTGAAGAAAAAGACTATTGACAACTGCATAATGAATGTGACAATTCAATAGCAGTTTTTAAATGGTCTAAAACATCTATTCCATCGACCTGAGTCTTTAACAGAGAGTCTGAGTTGCAACAAAACGTATATCCACTACATGTGAGAATTCATCACAGAATCTGGGATGCTCAAAAACATCTACTTCGCAAACATGTTCATCTGAAGAAAAAGACTATTGACAAGTGCATCGTGAATGTGACAATTCAATAGGACATTTAAATCGTCTAAAACATCTAATTCATCGACCTGAGAGATCAACAGAGGTCTTGAGTTGCAACAAAACGTATATTCACTACATGTGAGAATTCATCACAGAATATAGGATGCTCAAAAACATCTACTTCGCACACTTTTTCAACTGAAGAAAAAGACTATTGACAACTGCATAATGAATGTGACAATTCAATAGCAGTTTTTAAATGGTCTAAAACATCTATTCCATCAACCTGAGTCTTTAACAGAGAGTCTGAGTTGCAACGAAACGTATATACACTACATGTGAGAATTCATCACAGAATCTGGCATGCTCAAAAACATCTACTCCGCACACTTGGTCAACTGAAGAAAAAGACTATTGATAACTGCAAAATGAAATTGAAAATTCAATAGCACGTTTAAATCTTCAAAAACATCTATTCCTTCGACGTGAAACTTCTACAGAGAGTTTAAGTTTAAGCAAAATGTCTTTTCACTAAAAGTGAGAATTCGTCACAGAATCTGGGATGCGCAAAAACATCAAAATTACACTTTTGTTCAACTGAAGAAAAAAATATTGACAACTGCATCATGAATTTGACAATTCAATAGCACGTTTAAATCTTCAAAAACATCTATTCCTTCGACGTGAGACTTCAACAGAGAGTCTAAGTTGCAACAAAACGTATATCCACTACATGTGAGAATTCATCACAGAATCTGGGATGCTCAAAAACATCTACTTCGCAATCATGTTCAACTGAAGAAAAAGACTATTGACAACTGCATCATGAATTTGACATTTCAATAGCACGTGTAAATCGTCTAAAAGATCTATTCAATCGACCTGAGATTTCAACAGAGAGTTTAAGTTGCAACAAAACGTCTATCACTACATGTGAGAATTCATCACAGAATCTGGGATGCTCAACAAAATCTACTTCGCACACTTGTTCAACTGAAGAAAAAGGCTATTGAAAACTACATAATGAATGTGACAATTCAATAGCACGTTTAAATGGCCTAAAACTTCTTTTCCATCAACGTGAGACTTCGACGGAGAGTTTAAGTTGCAACAAAACGTCTATTCACTACATGTGAGAATTCATCACAGAATTTTGGATGCTCAAAAACATCTACTTCGGAAAGTTGTTTAACTGAAGAAAAAGACCATTGACAAATGGATAATAAATGTGACAATTCAATAGCACGTTTAAATGGTCTAAAACATCCATTCCATCGACGTGAAACTTCTACAGAGAGTTTAAGTTTAAGCAAAATGTCTTTTCACTAAAAGTGAGAATTCGTCACAGAATCTGGGATGCTCAAAAACATCTACTTCGCAAACTTGTACAACTGAAGAAAAAGACTATTGACAAATGGATAATAAATGTGACAATTCAATAGCACGTTTAAATGGTCTAAAACATCTATTCCATCGACGTGAGACTTCTATAGAGAGTTTAAGTTTAAGCAAAATGTCTTTTCACTAAAAGTGAAAATTCGTCAAAGAATCTGGGATGCTCAAAAACACCTACTTCCCACACTTGTTCAACGGAATGTAAAAGACTATTGACAACTGCAAAATGAATGTCAAATTTCCATAGCACGTTTAAATAGTCAAAAATATATGTTCCATCGAAGCGAAACTTCAAGAGAGAGTTTAAATTTAAAAAAATATCTTTTCACTAAAAGTGAGAATTCATCAGAGAATTTGGGATGCTCAAAAACTTCTACTTCGCAAACTTGTTCAACTGAAGAAAAAGACTATTGACAAATGGATAATAAATGTGAGAATTCAATCGCACGTTTAAATGGTCTCAAACATCTATTCCATAGACGTGAGACTTCTACAGAGAGTTTAAGTTGCAACAAAACGTCTATTCACTACATGTGAGAATTCATCACAGAATCTGGGATGCTCAAAAACATCTACTTCGCACACTTGTTCAACTGAAGAAAAAGACCATTGACAAGTGCATCATGAATGTGACAATTCAATAGCACGTTTAAATCGTCTAAAACATCTATTCCATCGACCTGAGTCTTATACAGAGTGTCTTGGTTGCAACAAAACGTAAATCCACTACAAGTGAGAATTCATCACAGAATATGGGATGCTCAAAAATATCTACTTCGCACACATCTTCAACTGAAGAAAAAGACTATTGACAACTGCATCATGAATGTGACAGTTCAATAGCACTTTTAAATGGTCTAAAACATCTATTCCATGGATGTGAGACTTCAACAGAGAGTTAAGTTGCTACAAAACGTCTATTCACTACATGTGAGAATTCATAACAGAATCTGGGATGCTCAAAAACATCTCCTTCGCACACTTTTTCAACTGAAGAAAAAGACTATTGACAAATGGATAGTAAATGTGACAATTCAATAGCACGTTTAAATGGTCTAAAACATCTATTCCATCGACATGAGACTTAACAAAGAGTTTAAGATGGAACAAAATGTCTTTTCACTAAAAGTGAGAATTCGTCACGGAATCTGGGATGCTCAAAAACATCTACTTCGCACCCTTTTTCAACTGAAGAAAAAGACTATTGACAACTGCATCATGAATGTGACAATTCAATAGCACGTTTAAATCGTCTAAAACATCTAATACATAGACCTGAGAGTTCAACAGAGTGTCTGAGTTGCAACAAAACGTATATCCACTACATGTGAGAATTCATAACAGAATCTGGGATGCTCAAAAACATCTACTTCGCAAAGTTGTTTAACTGAAGAAAAAGACTATTGACAAATTGATAATGAATGTGACAATTCAATAGCACGTTTAAATGATCTAAAACATCAATTCCATCGACCTGGGTCTTTAACAGAGAGTCTGAGTTGCAACAAAACGTATATCCACTACATGTGAGAATTCATTACAGAATATGGGATGCTCAAAAACATCTACTTCGCACACTTGTTCAACTGAAGAAAAAAAATATTGACAACTGCATCATGAATGTGACAGTTCAATAGCACGTTTAAATGGTCTAAAACATCTATTCCTTCGACGTGAGACTTCAACAGAGAGTCTATGTTGCAACAAAACGTATATTCACTACATGTGAGAATTCATCACAGAATCTGGGATGCTCAAAAACATCTACTTCGCAAACATGTTCATCTGAAGAAAAGACTATTGACAAGTGCATCATGAATGTGACAATTCAATAGCACACTTAAATCGTCTAAAACATCTATTCCATCGATGTGAGACTTCAACAGAGAGTTTATGTTGCAACAAAACGTCTATTCACTACATGTGAGAATTCATCACAGAATCTGGGATGCTCAAAAACATCTACTTCGGAAAGTTGTTTAACTGAAGAAAAAGACTATTGACAAATGGATAATAAATGTGACAATTGAATAGCACGTTTAAATGGTCTAAAACATCTATCCCATAGACGTGAGACTTCTGCAGAGAGTTTAAGTTTAAGCAAAATGTCTTTTCACTGAAAGTGAAAATTCGTCACAGAATCTGGGATGCTCAAAAACATCTACTTCGCAAACTTGTACAACTGAAGAAAAAGACTATTGACAAATGGATAATAAATGTGACAATTCAATAGCACGTTTAAATGGTCTAAAACATCTATTCCATCGACGTGAGACTTCTATAGAGAGTTTAAGTTTAAGCAAAATGTCTTTTCACTAAAAGTGAAAATTCGTCAAAGAATCTGGGATGCTCAAAAACACTTACTTCCCACACTTGTTCAACGGAATGTAAAAGACTATTGACAACTGCAAAATGAATGTCAAATTTCCATAGCACGTTTAAATAGTCAAAAATATATGTTCCATCGAAGCGAGACTTCAAGAGAGAGTTTAAATTTAAAAAAATATCTTTTCACTAAAAGTGAGAATTCATCAGAGAATTTGGGATGCTCAAAAACTTCTACTTCGCAAACTTGCTCAACTGAAGAAAAAGACTATTGACAAATGGATAATAAATGTGAGAATTCAATCGCACGTTTAAATTGTCTAAAACATCTATTCCATAGACGTGAGACTTCTACAGAGAGTTTAAGTTGCAACAAAACGTCTATTCACTACATGTGACAATTCATCACAGAATCTGGGATGCTCAAAAACATCTACTTCGGAAAGTTGTTTAACTGAAGAAAAAGACTATTGACAACTGCATAATGAATGTGACAATTCAGTAGAACGTTTAAATCGTCTAAAAGATCTATTCAATCGACCTGAGACTTCAACAGAGTGTTTAAGTTGGAACAAAACGTCTATTCACTACATGTGAGAATTCATCACAGAATCTGGGATGCTCAAAAAAATCTACTTCGCACACTTGTTCAACTGAAGAAAAAGACTATTGACAACTGCATAATGAATGTGACAATTCAATAGCACGTTTAAATCGTCTCAAACATCTAATTCATCGACTTGAGAGTTCAACAGAGGTCTTGAGTTGCAACAAAACGTATATTCACTACATGTGAGTATTCATCACAGAATATAGGATGCTCAAAAACATCTAATTTACACACTTGTTCAACTGAAGAAAAAGACTATTGACAAATGAATAATAAATGTGACAATTCAATAGCACTATTAAATGGTCAAAAACATCTATTCCATCGACGTGAGACTTCAACAGAGAGTTTAAGTTGCAACAAAACGTCTATTCACTACATGTGAGAATTCATCACAGAATCTGGGATGCTCAAAAATATCTAATTTACACACTTGTTCAACTGAAGAAAAAGACTATTGACAACTGCATCATGAATGTGACAGTTCAATAGCACTATTAAATGGTCGGAAACATCTATTCCATCGACGTGAGACTTCTACAGAGAGTTTAAGTTGCAACATAACGTCTATTCACTACATGTGAGAATTCATCACAGAATCTGGGATGCTCAAAAACATCTACTTTGGAAAGTTGTTTAACTGAAGAAAAAGACTATTGACAAATGGATAATAAATGTGACAATTCAATAGCACGTTTAAATGGTCCAAAACATCAATTCCATCGACGTGAAACTTCTACAGAGAGTTTAAGTTTAAACAAAATGTCTTTTCACTAAAAGTGAGAATTCGACACGGAATCTGGGATGCTCAAAAACATCTACTACGCAATCTTGTTCAACTGAAGAAAAAGATTATTGACAACTGCATCATGAAATTGACAATTCAATAGCACGTTTAAATGGTCTAAAACATCTATTCCATCGAAGTGAGACTTCAACAGAGAGTTTAAGTTGCAACAAAAAGTCTATTCACTACATGTGAGAATTCATCACAGAATCTGGGATGCTCAAAAACATCTAATTTACACACTTGTTCAACTGAAGAAAAAAAATATTGACAACTGCATCATGAATGTGACAGTTCAATAGCACTATTAAATGGTCGAAAACATCTATTCCATCGACGTAAGACTCCTACAGAGAGTTTAAGTTTAAACAAAATGTCTTTTCACTAAAAGTGAGAATTCGACACGGAATCTGGGATGCTCAAAAACATCTACTACGCAATCTTGTTCAACTGAAGAAAAAGATTATTGACAACTGCATCATGAAATTGACAATTCAATAGCACGTTTAAATGGTCTAAAACATCTATTCCATCGAAGTGAGACTTCAAAGAGAGTTTAAGTTGCAACAAAACGTCTATTCACTACATGTGAGAATTCATCACAGAATCTGGGATGCTCAAAAACATCTAATTTACACACTTGTTCAACTGAAGAAAAAGACTATTGACAAATGAATAATAAATGTGACAATTCAATAGCACTATTAAATGGTCAAAAACATCTATTCCATCGACGTGAGACTTCAACAGAGAGTTTAAGTTGCAACAAAACGTCTATTCACTACATGTGAGAATTCATCACAGAATCTGGGATGCTCAAAAATATCTAATTTACACACTTGTTCAACTGAAGAAAAAGACTATTGACAACTGCATCATGAATGTGACAGTTCAATAGCACTATTAAATGGTCGGAAACATCTATTCCATCGACGTGAGACTTCTACAGAGAGTTTAAGTTGCAACATAACGTCTATTCACTACATGTGAGAATTCATCACAGAATCTGGGATGCTCAAAAACATCTACTACGCAATCTTGTTCAACTGAAGAAAAAGATTATTGACAACTGCATCATGAAATTGACAATTCAATAGCACGTTTAAATGGTCTAAAACATCTATTCCATCGAAGTGAGACTTCAACAGAGAGTTTAAGTTGCAACAAAACGTCTATTCACTACATGTGAGAATTCATCACAGAATCTGGGATGCTCAAAAACATCTAATTTACACACTTGTTCAACTGAAGGAAAAAAATATTGACAACTGCATCATGAATGTGACAATTCAATAGCAGTTTTTAAATGGTCTAAAACATCTAAACCATCGACCGGAGAGCTCAACAGAGAGTTTGAGTTGCAACAAAAATCTCTTTACAACATGTGAGAATTCATCACAGAATCTGGGATGGTCAAAAACATCTACTTTGCACACTTGTTCAACTAAAGAAAAAGACTATTGACAAGTGCATCATGAATGTGACAATTCAATGGCACGTTTAATTCGTCTAAAACATCTAATTCATCGACCTGAGAGTTCAACAGAGATCTTGAGTTGCAACAAAACGTATATTCACTACATGTGAGAATTCATCACAGAATATAGGATGCTCAAAAACATCTACTTCGCACACTTGTTCAACTGAAGAAAAAGACTATTGACAATTGCATAATGAATGTGACAATTCAATAGCACGTTTAAATGGTCTAAACCATCTATTCCATCGACCTGAGTCTTCAACAGAGTGTCTGAGTTGCAACAAAACGTATATCCACTACATGTGAGAAGTCATCATAGAAAATGGGATGCTCAAAAATATCTACTTCGCACACTTCTTCAACTTAGGAAAAAGACTATTGACGACTGCATAATGAATGTGACAATTCAGTAGCAAGTTTAAATGGTCTAAAACATCTATTCCATCGACGTTAGACTTCAACAGAGTGTCTGAGTTGCAACAAAACTTCTATTCACTACATGTGAGAATTCATCACAGAATCTGGGATGCTCAAAAACATCTACTTCGCACACATGTTCAACTAAAGAAAAAAAATATTGACAACTGCATAATGAATGTGACAGTTGAATAGCACTTTTAAATAATCTAAAACATCTATTCCATCGATGTGAGACTTCAACAGAGAGTTTAAGTTGCAACATAGGGTCTATTCACTACATGTGAGAATTCATCACACAATCTGGGATGCTCAAAAACATCTACTTCGGAAAGTTGTTCAACTGAAGAAAATGACTATTGACAACTGCATAATGAATGTGACAATTCAATAGCACGTTTAAATGGTCTAAAACATCAATTCCATCGACGTGAGACTTTAACAAAGAGTTTAAGATGGAACAAAATGTCTTTTCACTAAAAGTGAGAATTCGTCACGGAATCTGGGATGCTCAAAGACATCTACTTCGCACACTTTTTCAACTGAAGAAAAAGAATATTGACAACTGCAAAATGAATGTAACACTTCCGTAGCACCTCCAAATCGTCTAAAACATCTAAACCATCGACCGGAGAGCTCAACAGAGAGTTTGAGTTGCAACAAAAATCTCTTTACAACATGTGAGAATTCATCACAGAATCTGGGATGGTCAAAAACATCTACTTTGCACACTTGTTCAACTGAAGAAAAAGACTATTGACAAGTGCATCATGAATGTGACAATTCAATAGCACATTTAAATGGTCTGAAACATCTATTCCATCGACCTGAGTCTTCATCAGAGAGTTTAAGTTGCAAAAAAACGTCTATTCACTACATGTGAGAATTCATCACAGAATCTGGGATGCTCAAAAACATCTAATTTACACACTTGTTCAACTGAAGAAAAAGACTATTGACAACTGCATCATGAATGTGACAGTTCAATAGCACTATTAAATGGTCGGAAACATCTATTCCATCGACGTGAGACTTCTACAGAGAGTTTAAGTTGCAAAATAACGTCTATTCACTACATGTGAGAATTCATCACAGAATCTGGGATGCTCAAAAACATCTAATTTACACACTTGTTCAACTGAAGAAAAAAAATATTGACAACTGCATCATGAATGTGACAGTTCAATAGCACTATTAAATGGTCGAAAACATCTATTCCATCGACGTGAGACTCCTACAGAGAGTTTAAGTTTAAACAAAATGTCTTTTCACTAAAAGTGAGAATTCGACACGGAATCTGGGATGCTCAAAAACATCTACTATGCAATCTTGTTCAACTGAAGAAAAAGATTATTGACAACTGCATCATGAAATTGACAATTCAATAGCACGTTTAAATGGTCTAAAACATCTATTCCATCGAAGTGAGACTTCAACAGAGAGTTTAAGTTGCAACAAAACGTCTATTCACTACATGTGAGAATTCATCACAGAATCTGGGATGCTCAAAAACATCTAATTTACACACTTGTTCAACTGAAGGAAAAAAATATTGACAACTGCATCATGAATGTGACAGTTCAATAGCACTATTAAATGGTCGAAAACATCTATTCCATCGACGTGAGACTCCTACAGAGAGTTTAAGTTTAAACAAAATGTCTTTTCACTAAAAGTGAGAATTCGTCACGGAATCTGGGATGCTCAAAAACATCTACTACGCAATCTTGTTCAACTGAAGAAAAAGACTATTGACAACTGCATCATAAAATTAACAATTCAATAGCACGTTTAAATGGTCTAAAACATCTATTCCATCGAAGTGAGACTTTAAAAAAGAGTTTAAGTTGCAACAAAACGTCTATTCACTACATGTGAGAATTCTTCACAGAATATGGGATGATCAAAACACCTACTTCGCACACTTGTTCAACTGAAGAAAAAGAATATTGACAACTGCAAATTGAATGTGACAATTCCGTAGCACCTCCAAATCGTCTAAAACATCTAAACCATCGACCGGAGAGCTCAACAGAGAGTTTGAGTTGCAACAAAAATCTCTTTACTACATGTGAGAATTCATCACAGAATCTGGGATGGTCAAAAACTTCTACTTTGCACACTTGTTCAATTGAAGAAAAAGACTATTGATAACTGCATAATGAATGTGACAATTCAATAGCAGTTTTTAAATGGTCTAAAACATCTAAACCATCGACCGGAGAGCTCAACAGAGAGTTTGAGTTGCAACAAAAATCTCTTTACAACATGTGAGAATTCATCACAGAATCTGGGATGGTCAAAAACATCTACTTTGCACACTTGTTCAACTAAAGAAAAAGACTATTGACAAGTGCATCATGAATGTGACAATTCAATGGCACGTTTAATTCGTCTAAAACATCTAATTCATCGACCTGAGAGTTCAACAGAGATCTTGAGTTGCAACAAAACGTATATTCACTACATGTGAGAATTCATCACAGAATATAGGATGCTCAAAAACATCTACTTCGCACACTTGTTCAACTGAAGAAAAAGACTATTGACAATTGCATAATGAATGTGACAATTCAATAGCACGTTTAAATGGTCTAAACCATCTATTCCATCGACCTGAGTCTTCAACAGAGTGCCTGAGTTGCAACAAAACGTATATCCACTACATGTGAGAAGTCATCATAGAAAATGGGATGCTCAAAAATATCTACTTCGCACACTTCTTCAACTTAGGAAAAAGACTATTGACGACTGCATAATGAATGTGACAATTCAGTAGAAAGTTTAAATGGTCTAAAACATCTATTCCATCGACGTTAGACTTCAACAGAGTGTCTGAGTTGCAACAAAACTTCTATTCACTACATGTGAGAATTCATCACAGAATCTGGGATGCTCAAAAACATCTACTTCGCACACATGTTCAACTAAAGAAAAAAATATTGACAACTGCATAATGAATGTGACAGTTGAATAGCACTTTTAAATGATCTAAAACATCTATTCCATCGATGTGAGACTTCAACAGAGAGTTTAAGTTGCAACATAGGGTCTATTCACTACATGTGAGAATTCATCACACAATCTGGGATGCTCAAAAACATCTACTTCGGAAAGTTGTTCAACTGAAGAAAATGACTATTGACAACTGCATAATGAATGTGACAATTCAATAGCACGTTTAAATGGTCTAAAACATCAATTCCATCGACGTGAGACTTTAACAAAGAGTTTAAGATGGAACAAAATGTCTTTTCACTAAAAGTGAGAATTCGTCACGGAATCTGGGATGCTCAAAAACATCTACTTCGCACACTTTTTCAACTGAAGAAAAAGAATATTGACAACTGCAAAATGAATGTAACACTTCCGTAGCACCTCCAAATCGTCTAAAACATCTAAACCATCGACCGGAGAGCTCAACAGAGAGTTTGAGTTGCAACAAAAATCTCTTTACAACATGTGAGAATTCATCACAGAATCTGGGATGGTCAAAAACATCTACTTTGCACACTTGTTCAACTGAAGAAAAAGACTATTGACAAGTGCATCATGAATGTGACCATTCAATAGCACATTTAAATGGTCTGAAACATCTATTCCATCGACCTGAGTCTTCAACAGAGAGTTTAAGTTGCAAAAAAACGTCTATTCACTACATGTGAGAATTCATCACAGAATCTGGGATGCTCAAAAACATCTAATTTACACACTTGTTCAACTGAAGAAAAAGACTATTGACAACTGCATCATGAATGTGACAGTTCAATAGCACTATTAAATGGTCGGAAACATCTATTCCATCGACGTGAGACTTCTACAGAGAGTTTAAGTTGCAACATAACGTCTATTCACTACATGTGAGAATTCATCACAGAATCTGGGATGCTCAAAAACATCTAATTTACACACTTGTTCAACTGAAGAAAAAAAATATTGACAACTGCATCATGAATGTGACAGTTCAATAGCACTATTAAATGGTCGAAAACATCTATTCCATCGACGTGAGACTCCTACAGAGAGTTTAAGTTTAAACAAAATGTCTTTTCACTAAAAGTGAGAATTCGTCACGGAATCTGGGATGCTCAAAAACATCTACTACGCAATCTTGTTCAACTGAAGAAAAAGACTATTGACAACTGCATCATGAAATTGACAATTCAATAGCACGTTTAAATGGTCTAAAACATCTATTCCATCGAAGTGAGACTTCAACAGAGAGTTTAAGTTGCAACAAAACGTCTATTCACTACATGTGAGAATTCATCACAGAATCTGGGATGCTCAAAAACATCTAATTTACACACTTGTTCAACAGAAGGAAAAAAATATTGACAACTGCATCATGAATGTGACAGTTCAATAGCACTATTAAATGGTCGAAAACATCAATTCCATCGACGTGAGACTCCTACAGAGAGTTTAAGTTTAAACAAAATGTCTTTTCACTAAAAGTGAGAATTCGTCACGGAATCTGGGATGCTCAAAAACATCTACTACGCAATCTTGTTCAACTGAAGAAAAAGACTATTGACAACTGCATCATAAAATTAACAATTCAATAGCACGTTTAAATGGTCTAAAACATCTATTCCATCGAAGTGAGACTTTAAAAAAGAGTTTAAGTTGCAACAAAACGTCTATTCACTACATGTGAGAATTCTTCACAGAATATGGGATGATCAAAACATCTACTTCGCACACTTTTTCAACTGAAGAAAAAGAATATTGACAACTGCATAATAAATGTGACAGTTCAATAGCACGTTTAAATGGTCTAAAACATCTAAACCATCGACCGGAGAGCTCAACAGAGAGTTTGAGTTGCAACAAAAATCTCTTTACTACATGTGAGAATTCATCACAGAATCTGGGATGGTCAAAAACATCTACTTTGCACACTTTTTCAACTGAAGAAAAAGAATATTGACAACTGCAAAATGAATGTGACAATTCAATGGCACGTTTAATTTGTCTGAAACATCTAATTCATCGACCTGAGAGTTCAACAGAGATCTTGAGTTGCAACAAAACGTATATTCACTACATGTGAGAATTCATCACAGAATATAGGATGCTCAAAAACATCTACTTCGCACACTTGTTCAACTGAAGAAAAAGACTATTGACAATTGCATAATGAATGTGACAATTCAATAGCACGTTTAAATGGTCTAAACCATCTTTTCCATCGACCTGAGTCTTCAACAGAGTGTCTGAGTTGCAACAAAACGTATATCCACTACATGCGAGAAGTCATCATAGAAAATGGGATGCTCAAAAATATCTACTTCGCACACTTCTTCAACTTAGGAAAAAGACTATTGACGACTGCATAATGAATGTGACAATTCAGTAGCAAGTTTAAATGGTCTAAAACATCTATTCCATCGACGTTAGACTTCAACAGAGTGTCTGAGTTGCAACAAAACTTCTATTCACTACATGTGAGAATTCATCACAGAATCTGGGATGCTCAAAAACATCTACTTCGCACACATGTTCAACTAAAGAAAAAAAATATTGACAACTGCATAATGAATGTGACAGTTGAATAGCACTTTTAAATGATCTAAAACATCTATTCCATCGATGTGAGACTTCAACAGAGAGTTTAAGTTGCAACATAGGGTCTATTCACTACATGTGAGAATTCATCACAGAATCTGGGATGCTCAAAAACATCTACTTCGGAAAGTTGTTCAACTGAAGAAAATGACTATTGACAATTGCATAATGAATATGACAATTCAATAGCACGTTTAAATGGTCTAAAACATCAATTCCATCGACGTGAGACTTAACAAAGAGTTTAAGATGGAACAAAATGTCTTTTCACTAAAAGTGAGAATTCGTCACGGAATCTGGGATGCTCAGAAACATCTACTACGCAATCTTGTTCAACTGAAGAAAAAGACTATTGACAACTGCATAATGAATGTGACAATTCAATAGCAAGTTTAAATGGTCTAAAACATCTATTCCATCGACCTGAGACTTAACCTGAGAGTCTGAGTTGCAACAAAACGTATATTCACTACATGTGAGAATTCATCACAGAATCTGGGATGCTCAAAGACATCTAATTTACACACTTGTTCAACTGAAGAAAAAGACAATTGACAACTGAATCATGAATTTGACAATTCAATAGCACGTATAAATCGTCTAAAAGATCTATTCAATCGACCTGGGACTTCAACAGAGAGCTTAAGTTGCAACAAAACGTCTATTCACTACATGTGAGAATTCATCAAAGAATCTGGGATGCTCAAAAACATCTACTTCGCACACATGTTCAACTGAAAGAAAAAGACTATTGACAACTGCATAATGAATGTGACAATTCAATAGCAAGTTTAAATCGTCTAAAAGATCTATTCCATCGACCTGAGACTTAACGTGAGAGTCTGAGTTGCAACAAAACGTATATTTACTACATGTGAGAATTCATCACAGAATCTGGGATGCTCAAATACATCTACTTCGCACACATGTTCAACTGAAGAAAAAGACTATTGACAACTGCATAATAAATATGACAATTCAATAGCACGTTCAAATGGTTTAAAACATCTTTTCCATCGAAGTGAGACTTTAACAAAGAGTTTAAGTTGCAACAAAACGTCTATTCACTACATGTGAGAATTCATCAAAGAATATGGGATGCTCAAAAACATCTACTTTGCACACTTTTTCAACTGAAGTAAAAGACTATTGACAACTGCATAATGAATGTGACAATTCAATAGCACGTTTAAATGGTCTAAAACATCAATTCCATCGACGTGAGACTTCTACAGAAAGTTTAAGTTTAAACAAAATGTCTTTTCACTAAAAGTTAGAATTCGTCACAGAATCTGGGATGCTCAAAAACATGTACTTCGCACACTTTTTCAACTGAAGAAAAAGACTATTGACAACTGCAAAATGAATGTGACAATTCCGTAGCACCTCCAAATCGTCTAAAACATCTAGTCCATCGATGTGAGACTTCAACAGAGAGTTTAAGTTTAAACAAAATGTCTTTTCATTAAAAGTGAGAATTCATCACAGAATCTGGGATGGTCAAAAACATCTACTTTACACACATGTTCAACTGAAGAAAAAGACTATTGACAAGTGCATCATGAATGTGACAATTCAATAGCACGTTTAAACAGTCTAAAACATCTATTCCATCGATGTGAGACTTCAACAGAGAGTTTAAGTTTAAACAAAATTATTTTTTTTAAGTTTAAGTTGTTTAAGTTTAAACAACAGAGTCTTTTCATTAAAAGTGAGAATTCATCACAGAATCTGGGATGATCAAAAACATCTACTTTGCACACTTGTTCAACTGAAGAAAAAGACTATTGACAAGTGCATCATGAATGTGACAATTCAATAGCACGTTTAAATAGTCTAAAACATCTATTCCATCGATGTGAGACTTCAACAGAGAGTTTAAGTTTAAACAAAATGTCTTTTCATTAAAAGTGAGAATTCATCACAGAATCTGGGATGCTCAAAAACATCTACTTCGCACACATGTTCAACTGAAGAAAAAGACTATTGACAACTGCATAATGAATTTGACAATTCAATAGCAAGTTTAAATGGTCTAAAACATCTATTCCATCGAAGTGAGACTTTAACAAAGAGTTTAAGTTGCAACAAAACGTCTATTCACTACATGTGAGAATTCATCAAAGAATATAGGATGCTCAAAAACATCTACTTCCAACACTTCTTCAACTGAAGAAAAAGACTATTGACAACTGCATAATGAATGTGACAATTCAATAGCACGTTTAAATCGTCTAAAAGATCTATTCCATCGACCTGAGACTTAACCAGAGAGTCTGAGTTGCAACAAAACGTATATTCACTACATGTGAGAATTCATCACAGAATCTGGGATGCTCAAAAACATCTACTTCGCACACATGTTCAACTGAAGAAAAAGACTATTGACAACTGAATCATGAATTTGACAATTCAATAGCACGTTTAGATGGTCTAAAACATCTATTCCATCGACATGAGACTTCAACAGAGAGTTTAAGTTGCAACAAAACGTATATTCACTACATGTGAGAATTCATCACAGAATCTGGGATGCTCAAAAACATCAACTTCACACACTTGTTTAACAGAAGAAAAACACTATTGACAACTGCATAATGAATGTGACAATTCAATAGCACTTTTAAATGGTCTAAAACATCTATTCCATCGACCTTAGACTTCAACAGGGAGTCTAAGTTGCAAAAAAACATATATCCACTACATGTGAGAATTCATGACAGAATCTGGGATGCTCAAAAACATCTACTTCACACACTTGTTCAACTGAAGAAAAAAATATTGACAACTGCATCATAAATGTGACAATTCAATAGCACGTTTAAATGGTCTAAAACATCATTTCCCTCGACGTGAGACTTTAACGAAGAGTTTAAGTTGCAACAAAACGTCTATTCACTACATGTGAGAATTCATCACAGAATCTGGGATGCTCAAAAACATCTACTTCGCAAACTTGGTCAACTGAAGAAAAAGACTATTGACAAATGGATAATAAATCTGACAATTCAATAGCAGGTTTCAATCGTCTAAAACATCAATTCCATCGACGTGAGACTTCAAAAGAGAATCTAAGTTGCAACAGAACGTCTATTCACTAAAACGATCTACTGAAATGATACAATCAGTCAACATTCAATAACACCTTGATTGTCAGTAAAATGGCGACGTTTCAGGTGATAATAAATTTACATCTTCTATCGTGGTGAGTCAAAAAAAGTTTAGGCGTTTGGAGAGTTGTGGAGTGAAAAGTATGTGACCGATATTTAAAACTAAAGTGTTCATCTATCAATTAAAGGCTAACTTTGATGACAGAATGTTTTGGTAAAATCGAACATCTTTGAGACCCAATAATGATCAAACTGCTTTCAAGGGGTTTGTATTGGAATCGAGAATACCACATTCCATTCTGGTCCATAATTTACCGTCTTTTAAAATTAGAATTCAGCATCTCAAAACTGGCAATGCAAACTTTAATGCCACATAAATCATGGACCAGAATGGAATGTGGAATTCTCGATTCCCGTACAAACCCCAACCCCAAACCCATTCCCATACAGAGAAGAGAGGCCAACTGAATGCAGCGCAGTGCTTTCTTCCGAAATTGGAAGTCTATGAGTCCAAAGTAAGGAATTAGATCCTATAGTCGAGAATGGATGAGAACTCTGAGTTGGCATTGGCAAATAGTGTCGAACGGTGGAACCTCTATTAATGGACACCTAAACAGCGGACACCTCCGAACAACGGACATATTTTTCCATCCAAAAATACATCATGAAAACGGTGACACCTACATTCAACGGACACCTCTCTACGACGGACAATAACATCTATCCCACCGGTGTCCTTCTGTTATATGGAGGAGGCACTATATTTTGGAAATATTACCAGCCTTTCTGCAAAATCTTTTTACAAAACTTAGTTGTGTGAAACTTTCAAGACAAACATTCATCAACATTACCCATTTTCATAAAACCGACCACAAAGGCTTCGCAAAAACACAGGAGATTCTCAACATCACATTAATCGGTCCCAGCTTTCTAATAAACCGTTTTGAAACTAGAAGTATTCGATGGTCGATAAGAAACTTTCAACGTTTGGTCAATTTGTAAGCTTAATATAAAAAATACGGGTATTTTTAGTTAAAAGACCTCACAATTAACCATTGTGACATAGGCGAGCCCTCCTAACTCAAATTATTCAGTTGAGTCAATTTTTCATAGAAACAGTTTCAGTGAGACGATCGTGCCTTTGTGTAAACACAAGTATTTCACAATGAATCCAGGGAAGGGAATTTGTTATTTGGCAAAATTTCCACAATATTTACAGTTTGAAACTTCACTACTGTTTTCAATTCTTCTAAATTGTTCAAATTTCTCGTGTTTTGCAGCGTCACTATAGTTACAATCAGTGACGGTTAAATTAGGTAAAACGAAGCTAATAAATTTGCGGTTCTTTTCCGTGTCACTTGACCTAAAGAACTTGATCGTCCTTCATTGGTCTATTTCTAGCATTTTTATCTTCACCATGAATCATGTTAAGGTATCTACACTGCTACTAAAGTTTGGTTTCAAGATAATCGAAAGGATCGCTAGTGACGCAGTCATATTTCTATGGACACAGTGAACCACCAACGACACAGGAACCAGGATGCACAGCCAGCACTAAGTGCGTGAGCGGCCAAAAATGTTGCAACTATGACGAAAAGTGTCCTTTTCGAGGCTTAATGAAAAAGAGGCCCTAAGGTGTCGTGCTCCCCCCTCCCCTCCCTCCCCTCCCTCCCCCTATGTCGGTTATGAATCAGTTTGAGATGCTTCTTACAGCCATAATGAATGCATAATTGTCTGAGCAGCAATCGTTGCGTCGAAAATGGAAACTGTCCGTTGTCATTCTGCTCTCAGCATTCCTTGCGTCTGAGGTTGTCGACGTTCCCTTCCTTAGCAATAGTAGCGATAGTCACGTCAAGAGAGCCAAGAGATTTTTCAATGGAAACCAAGTGAGAATGAAATTCAGCGATCTAGGCCACTCTTTCAAGAGCAATGCCATTTTCATCTTTCCCGGCCTTTCGCGCATTTCATTTTTGATCGCAAAGTTTGCATAACTTGCGATTATTGTGATGAATAAAAACTATATCACGCAAGGATCTCTGAGGATTGCGTCACCGGCGATCACATTGAAACCTGGCTTGATATGAATTGTTCCAAGAGAGAAAATCGTCTTAGAAGAGAAGGGGTAGGATGACGTGTGCTCTGTGGAGTAACAGAAGCTACTGAAGGGGTAAATGGGGCTCGATATTTGCATAAAATGACACTCATGCAATCTGGAAAAACAGGTTTTGTGCCAGGGACGGAGACATGGGGTTACAATGAAAGGATGGTAATGACGCTTGAAAAAGAGTGCATTGGTGCGTGAAAAACTGTCCCATATGGATTGCTGGTGCAGAGGAGCTTTGCGTTCTGTTGTTGCGTTCTTGTTACAGTAGCAATCGAAGCCGCAATGCCACTTAAAGGTCTCTCCAATGGTGATCAGATCAAGGGATAGTGCAAAGTTTATTTTATAAGATGGCCGGTGCAAAATGTAACGTGAAAACTACTTTTTCAGCTTATTCACAATTGAGTCAACACTTTTTATCAAGCAAATATGAACGGGGTTGAACGGAGCAGTAATTTTTTACGAGATCAAGATGGGTTGAACTTTTAAATACAAAATGGCTCGTATTGAGGACAAAATTGTGAATCAAGGAAGCTGAGAAAAGCATTCAAAGATGTGTATAAATGAGGCCAAAATTCCTTGTCAGCTTCTTGCAAGAAGGATTCATCAGTCATTCACAAAGACTATTACAGTGCCTTTCTTGTGGTCTTTGGCTAATTCATCGGTGGTACAATAGCGCTATACAACATCTGTTGTTCATGAATGCGGGGCAGATGCATTTTTGTAAGGGAAAGGTTACTGGACACTTGTATGTTTTGCAATGATTTCATACGGAGAAAGCAGATAATTTTTGCACCAATGTTTCTTCTCCTCGCCCATGTATACTATAATAACTTTTGCACTGTCCCTATTGGCGCAGAATCAATTAATCAACGAATCAATAAAGCATGACAGCTGACATCTAGCATTCGTAATCAACTTTAGCTAGTTAAATTATCGAAATTTCGAAACCCAAGATTAATCGAATTTAATCTTGATTAATCGAACGGCAAGAGATTAATCTGTAATAATGAAAAATGGAAAGCGGTTTCCATACACCTATTTGCGCTCGAAAATCGAATTTGGCGTTTTCAATAACTCTAATTCATTGAGGCAGACGAGTTCGAAACATAGCACGTTCGCTGTTGCAGAATGGCTTCATTTATAGAATTGAATTGAATGCAGTCGAACGAGACTATTAGAGGCAAGTCTGCTTTGCGAACTCAATCAAATTTGAACTCAATCAATGAACGTGTTGTGGCGCCGTGGTATGATGCTCTGACTTTGCCGCCAGAACGGCCAGGCAGAATGGGTTCGATACCTGGTAGGGCCCCACCATTTGAGTGTCATGACAAGGGGTCGCGGACTCGATTAGGTCTGCTCTATTTCTTCGATCCCAGCGCTTGGCGCTGAAAAACGCAGCTTCACTTTCAGCAATCAAGCAAATGAGCTAGACTCATTCCAAAAGTCTCTTGTTTCGCTTCCCCTGCAAATTGGATTTTTCACTACAACTGCAGCGATAACAACAAACAACAAACGAAATTTAGGGACTTATTTAATGAGTCTACAAACAGCTTCAAGTTACATCATTACGGAGATGTCTGCCTTGGGAGAAAGAGAGGGTACCGCGGCTACGAAATGAATTTCCGCCATTTTGAAAATCTCACAAAGCTTGATGGTTAACGTGCGTTGTTTGACCTTGCCATTCCATTGACAGAAGCTTCGTATGCTACTTGAAGATGCAACTCGTGAGCAAGCATGGAAGGTCAAATCTGGAATTCCATATTCTCAATGCTTATCTCGGCAATGCGGATAAGTTTGTTGTTCTGACTGTTACCAATGACAAATTTAGATCGATAGGTCATTTATGGCTTGGTATAAAACCCAGACTGTGAGGAACAAGGATGCTCTGAAGTGAATGAGCCCAGTTTACGCGAAGCCTCCATTTCAATGTGTTCTGCTCCTAAATAGCTTGCCTCAATTCTAAGGAGCCATTGTTAATCATTGCACAGTGCAAGTTAAGACTCACTGAAAACGTGCTTCAAACGAAAAATTATAGATCCAATTCAACTAAAATGAATCTTTTTTATCAGTTGAATTAATACAGGGAGAACGCATGCTTTCTGTTTAGGCAGAATTATTTGAGACATCCTGAAACTGCAGCGTTCCTGCAAAGGCTTATGTGTGACAATGGATCTTAAGTGATGAGTTAAAACCAATGCTATTTGCGTGAGCTCCAAATGAAAACGCAGTCCACTGTACCAACTTTATGAATCTAAACTATGTCTGCGTGGCCAGTTTTTCGTTTTCAACTTCTATTCTGTTCCAATTACTTTATGCATCCTACTTCCACATGGTCCGGTTTTTGTAGCATTTACATACGCAATCAAAAAGAAGGTGATTGGTTCTTGATCCAAGCATTTGCGATCAACGAAGTTGAAAGAAGATGAAAAATGGAATAGAGCCATCGATTAATGTGCAGACCAGAATTTCTCAATGACAGGAGTAAGTCTCTTTTTAGCTTGATGATAATTTCTACTTTCGATAACTCGTACATCATAGTCACACCATGCGTTCATAGAGGTAAGCCTATTTTCTGAAAAGAAACTAAGATTTTGAGGCAGTGCTGAAAGCTTCTTCGGATTATCAGGGGTTTTGAAGAACGCAGAGTTGCTTTAGAAGTTCTTTCGATTTCCACAACAGCCCTCATGTTTTATTTCTGTGCTCTCGTGAACATGACAAAACAAGTTTTTTAAAGCTATTCCCAATGTCGACGTTACTCAAGAACATTTCGTTTTGTATGATACATAAAACAAGTGAAGATAAGAAAAATGCTGAAGAATTCGTTCATTAGAACAACTCGTTTTATTAAGTTACAATTTCCAACGGCTGGAGCTTCTTAAAATTTCAGCGATCAGAGAGTTACGTTTCTTATGGGAAGGTTCTTATGAAAACTACGCATATTGCACATGTGAACAAGAGCTGGCGTCCTCAAATGAAATTTTCACATCTGCTTCAGCCTTTGGCTGGTGTATCAAAATCTAAGTTTTAATAGCGGGTATGTACTTTTATTTTTTCTATTCTTTTATTGATATATTTATTATTACAATAACAATATTACTTCCTACCATACAGATTCCAATTACTATACTACACTACAGGGACGATACCACGGGGAGGGAAAAGATAATGGCTACCCCGTGGCCAATAAGAAGACACGCAACATTAAACCAACAAACAACTACACTACGATTTAAGAACTAATGGATAATGTGCTAAATTCCGTCTGACATTAGATTTCTGGTCAGGGTTTCAAAGAAATAAAATGTAGTCACGAGCTCAACTTTTTATTTCAAAACCTATCAAGCGATTTAAGTAAAAACAGGTGAAATTTTGTGCCTCAGAAGTGGGTAGCGACTGCGTGTATTGAGAACGTAAAAACGCCCAGTATTTGAAATTACCCCGTGTCTGATCGACAAGGCTTTTATTCGACGATTTTGGATAGTTGTTTCTTGAGTAAATTTTGACAAAGGTTGCAAGAACTAAATTTCTTTCAAAGTCCTATCAGGCTAACAATGCAGTAGAGGTATGCCATTGAATGACCTTCTTTTACCTCGACCTTTGGGACGTCTGCTTGAGATAAAAGTCTTTCAGAGCCGTCTGGTCCCAGTTTTCGCATCCCGGGGGGAGGGCATTCAGCACATACGCATACGGGGGTGGGTCAGTCGGACAAAATTTTTAGGCAACCTAAAAATATCAGGTCAGCTTCATTGCAACGAAAAATATCGGCTCATTTTATGGCATTTCATGCTTAGAAACCTTTCCATGAACATGGTAGATCATGAAAAATTTGATTTGATGCCAAGAAATATCATGAATACATTTTCAGTTTCTTTTGGACCCAAAAATATCACGTTCGGCAATAGCAGAAACATCGCACTTACCCCCCGTACCTTCTCGTGCTGGGTACTCCACAATAGGCTTTGGCACAAACTTGAACTTCACTTCAAAGCTCGTAACTCAATGAATTTTTAGCGGATTCACAAAATTCTGGTGTTGAAAATTAACTAAAAATCTCAGTAACAGAGTTATCTAACAAGGAGCTTGTTCATTTCATTTCTATTTCGTCAATATCAAATCAAACGTCGGACAATTTTTTGGAAAATTTTTTACATATCCGATTTTTGTTGCAGGATTTGAAATCTGAGACAACGCAGACGCTGGCCAAGAAATCATGAAGAATAACAATAATCGAAAAGAATGTTGGAATCTTGTCGTCTTTGCGTTCGTCATTTTGATTGAAGTAGCGACTTCAGCCCCCAGTAAGTATAAAGGGTCATATGGTCCAACATATTTCAGTTTATGAAAAGATTGGCTGAAAAGGGACAACTGTTGGAAACGCAACAATAATTCCCGTCAAAACACACAAGGGATTTCACCGAAAATGTCTCTCAAATAAGACGTCTTGTAAGATTTGCGACAACGCAAAATTACTCATGCGAAACCCTTACACTTGTTCGCAAACATTTTCAAGTGACATCCGATTTGCGGGTCTCTATAGGTTTGAGAGATTAGTCACTTACCAAAACTTGTTATTAACCTCTGTCACTTCTCAAAATCTGTTACTTATTAAAATGTACCACATATCAAAATCTGTCACCTAGCAAAATGCACCACGAATTAAACCCGCAACTTACCAAAATGTTTATCAAAATCTGTCACTTACGTATATGTACAGCATATCAAAATCTGTCACATACAAAAATGCACCACCCATTAAAATCTGTCACACATCGAAATGTACCACACGTCAAAATCTGTCACTTATCAAAATGCACCACATATCAAAATTGCTCACTTATAAAAATGCACTACATACAGAAATCTGTCAATTAACAAAATACACCACATATTAAAATCTATCACTTATCAAAATTGCTCACTTATAAAAATGCACTACATACTGAAATCTGTCAATTAACAAAATACACCACATATTAAAATCTATCACTTATCAAAATTGCTCACTTATAAAAATGCACTAC
This sequence comes from Aurelia sp. 4 Dawson et al 2005, assembly GCA_964019985.1. NCBI lineage: Eukaryota > Metazoa > Cnidaria > Scyphozoa > Semaeostomeae > Ulmaridae > Aurelia > Aurelia sp. 4 Dawson et al 2005. The sequence goes on along the minus strand of OZ026512.1, from coordinate 9,260,484 downwards.
ATACTGAAATCTGTCAATTAACAAAATAAACCACATGTTAAAATCTATCACTTATCAAAAGGTTCCACATATTGATATAAAACATTTTAAGGCTGCCATTTTCAATTGCAGAGGAGTGCAAGGATTCGAGGACAGGCATGGGATATAGAGGAAAAGTAAATATGACCAGGACAGGAATATTGTGCCAAAAATGGGACACAAACTCACCTCATACGCATGATAAAAAGAGCGCAGCATACCCAAATGCTGGAATAGAAGGAAATGAATGCAGGAACCCGGATACAGAACCTCAGGGACCATGGTGTTATACATCATCACCGAGTACCAGGTGGGACTACTGTGCCGTTGAAATGTGCCCAGGAGGTATGTATCATATCGTGAATCTAAATGCCATTCTAAATGCCAATCTAAAAACTCGTGCATTCTTCATTTCAATTTATAATATCTAACCAGATTTATCAGTAAATAGATTTCCGTTTTGCATACTGACCTGCTAAACCTGCTAAAAAGCTTACCTAACGACAGTATCATGTGATACTTGTAAATTAATGAGACACAAAGGATACATGGAAATGAAATCAGAATAAAAGACTTTTCTCGACAGTTTTATGGGAGACTGACAGTGTCTTCTCTATTTAGCTCATTCCATAGTCTATCTCTACGACACAAGTAGGAATTCTGCCCCAATGTTGTTCTTTCTTAGCAGGGACATTTTAACATTATCCAATATGCATCTTCCAGTTCAATTCCTATCATCAATCCTACTTTCACAAGAACGTCACGCAGTCTCTTTTATAATGCCTACTAATGGCCAGCCTACACTCCAGATTAAAGAAGTCTTAGTTGACTTTGCTTTTCTCTAACAGAAGGAGTTTTCATTTTATCTTATTTAATTACATCATCATCACAGCCTGCAAGCAAATACTAAGTAAGCATCCTCCTCCATTAATGTTTTCAACCACAGAGCAAAATATACAGGCGCATTTTCTAACGGTCGGCTGGTCCCTATGCGTTTTATTTCTGCTCTTGATTTCAGCTGGGTCGGTGATGGAGATTTGCCTTTGGGTCTCCGTTGTCGGTTTGCAGAAGGTCTGGAATGGAGAGTGGAGGGTTGCACTGGTTGCTGGATCGTTGGGGTCACAGACCAATTCCCTGTTGGGGGTCACTGTCCCCTGGATATCAAGACGATAGTGTTGCCAAATATATCATTAATGGAAATAAAAATTATGCTTGGGCCGTGTGGTCGGAAAAATAGTCTATTTCATACCAAGCAGCTCCAAGCTTGGACAGTAAACTTCCTTTCCGGAAACTATATTTGCTCGGAAATAATTCTCAGATCTCTCTCCTGGTTTTGCGCGATTTGTTCCCAAGGCTTCGCCTGTGAAGCGTTCCCTTTGTTTTCATTTTGTCCTGGAGATCTCATCTTCTCCGGACAGAGATTTTGCTTCATTCTTTCACAGAGGCAATCATCAAAGAAAAGTACGCAAGGGCACTTACGGGAGTGCTTGAACAAATGGATTTTATTTCTGCTGCTAGTGCGAGTGTAGGAGGCAACAGCTCAGTCATCAAAAGTATTAAGCACCTGTGGAAGGAAATTTTGAACTTGGTGAAAACAAAATTGGCAGAAGCTGCATCTTTAAATAATGATCTTAGCTCTCTACTAGAAAGTCCAGCCCCCACCCCTACTGTAACATCTCTAAGGCTATCCCTGTTTTATTTTCTTACACTCTCTTTATTGCAGTGCCAGATTGTAGAGAAACAACGCTTGGCTTGGAATACAGAGGGACAAAACGAACGACACAATCAGGACTCACTTGCCAAAGATGGGACTCTCAAACACCTCACCAACACGTTCGTACAAAAGAAAATTTCCCCAATTTAGGTTTGGATGAAAATTACTGCCGAAATCCGGACTATGAAGCAGTTGGACCGTGGTGTTACACAACATCAACGAGTGTTCGATATGAAGGGTGTAACGTCATCATGTGCAGTGATAGTAAGTAACAAATCATTTTTTTCAAACTTCATCTCATCATTTTAAAATTCCACTATACATGCAATAAATAGCAAAGATATCAGGAAACAATTAAGAACTACTTTACCACTCACTGTAAGGCATGGTATGGAGACGGTAAATGTCACAAGCAGTCTACCAACTCATTAGTTCCGGATCTGTCCACTCTTTGTCTCTTATACAGAAAATGTAAAAAGTACTACGGATACATACATTTACTAACAGCCCTGAAGAAGTCCTGCATGGCAGGACGAAATATTGGCAATGCTCGTCGTTCTGTTGGTTCAAAACAAATCTTGCTGCTGTTCTTCGTCGTGTTGCGGTGTTACTGCCTAAAATTCATACATTTATTACCCGTTTCACTAGAAAGTCAATGGACCTCGAGTCAAGAGATAACTTCGAGAGTGCTGAATACAATTCAGAGCTATCTCTACCAATAATTCTTAATGCATCTATGGTTAGATTGACAAAAATTACTTCTTCATACTCTTGTCTCATTGTGTCTATTACGTCTGTATACTTTTCTCTTTTCCTTCATCCATTCTTTTCAATGTTCGTCTCAAAACCAACGGTCAGTTCAACAATAACAAGCAGCTCATCTTTGACTAAAACAATGTCAGGCCTGTACGTATCCCCCGTGATTACTGATGGGTTTGAGAATCTAACATTTTTATCCTCAATATCGGCATATTCTTTAAGCCTGACTGATTTTGGAATAAGCTTCATAATGTTCAGTAAGATTGAGTCGTGTCTCCAATTACATCTTCTTTCATCTAGATGTACGGGACAGCCAGCAACAACATGTCCCAACGTCTGCTGCATGTCACAGGCTTTGCATGAAGCACTTTCTGTTGTTTTCCACAGTGCTGTATTGCTTGCATTTGGTAGGGAATTGTTGAGATAACGAATGCAGAAGTTATAGATGTTCTTTGGCAGCTTTCCAGTACCTTGAACCAGCACGATCTTGTTCTTGAAAGGATGCTGTTCCATATAGCTGTAATGACAAGCTTATGAGTTGTTAATGACATTACTATGCGTTCTTCCTTCCCGTCTCTAATGGCAATTATGATAATAATAATAATCATCATCATCATAATCATCATCATCATCATCATCATCATCATCATCATCATCATAATCATCATCATCATCATCATCATTATCATCATCATCATCATCATCATCATATTTTCCCATCTGCGTTGGTCGGTCTCTGACTGATAGATGAACATTTAAGTTCAGAATATCAGTCGTGTACCTTTCATTCGACAATCCATCTAACGCGTTACCTTTTTCTTACATCCCGTATAAACACGCATTTTTTCTCATTTCTTTTCCAGAAGCTATGATGTGTCCTCTTTTAAACTGTCATCAACATGCGACATGTGTTTCCAGCTTTAGAACCACAATTTGCCAGTGCAACCAAGGTTACAGTGGACATGGCAAAGTCTGCATTGGTACGTTGTTCTTTAGTCCACCTCAAACTTTTTCTAAACATGGCGTACAAATTTTCTTTTGGAGTTGAATTTTCTGTTATTGATTTCAATGGAGCATGTGCAATAATTCAACGTGTTTTTGTTTGCAACTTAAAGTTATTACCTCTATATTATCGTAGTTGTCTTCACTGTTTTTCCTTTGGCCCTAGTCTAACTAGTGCTAGAAATCAAATTCAAATGGCTCCTGCGCGTCTGAAGTGGTACCTCCTACGCAGCGAAGATGAACACTGTGTAGAAACTAACTGTTCAGACGCGTAGGAGCCATCTGAATTTGATCCTAGCAGTCGTTAGGCTTCATCCGACGAGAAAGCAACAAAGTAAAACAATGATGTGGAGGGAATGAACTTTAATTTTTAGCTACAAACACGGTGTATTACTGTCCGTGGCATCATCTTCCTCGTAAGGTACTTTGGTGATGTCTAAACATAGGAAAGGGTTCAAGAACATTTCTTTTTGAAATGCCAACGAAGGAACACGTTGTAAACATGAAGACTGCTATTGAAATCATCAGAAACTCACAATGCAATCTGAGATCTGGCAGTCACACGAAATTTTGAGTACTGATTCACTTTCTATAACAAGTGCGTGTTGTCCTGTCTTACAAGGACACTTTGAAGAGGCAGGGACAGAATTCTTTAATCTAAATTCCCAAGATGAATCACGTCACAATTAAGAATCTTTGCCTTTACCTTTACCTTATCTAAGAATCTTTCTAAAGATATTCGATTGAATATATGCAATGTGGCTTCGTTAAAAATTCCTACTCGCTATCTTATTACATGGGCAATAAAACACGGCGTTTGAAGCTAAGAAATTAAAGATTATTACCTCGATATTACTATTTTTTAATTTCTGCTTTCTCTTCGGCTCAAGCCTAACCAATGCAAGAAATCAAATTCAAATGGCCTCTGTGCGTCTGACCAGTTAGTTCCTACACAGCATTCATCCTTGTTTCAAACGTTTTGGTTTGAGGATGAACGCTGTGTAACAGCCAACGCGCAGGAGCCTTTTGAATTTGATTCCTAGCACTGGTTAGGCTTCAGCCAAAGGGAAGACAACAAATGGTAATATTGAGGTATCAACTTTAAGTTCCAACCTACAAACACGTTGCAATATTGCACATGCTTAGTGTGGTCATCTTTATTGCCTATATCTTTATTGCCTATTGCCTATATCCTAAATTTAAATCCTTTCAATAACTTTTGGTTGGTTTGGTTTAAATCCTTTCAGACTATCTTCAAAGCATCTCTTTCAACATTTTTGCGAAAATTACGAGCAATTCATTTGGTCCTTAAGGCCACGCATATCATTATCATTGTAAAAAGTCACCAATAGACTCAAGACAATGTTTGTTTCTTGTAGACATAGACGAATGTGCATCACCAACAACAAACAATTGTCAACAATCTTGCGACAACACTGATGGCAGTTTCCAATGTTCATGTTTTCCTGGATATGTCAAAACAAATGCAACACACTGTACTGATGATAACGAATGCCTTCGGGATTCATGCCATATAAATGCAACTTGCTACAACACAATTGGCTCATATACTTGTTCCTGTAACAATGGCTTCTCAGGAGATGGCACATCATGCTTGGACCTAAATGAATGTGACAATGCACCTTGCAAGACGAACGAAATATGCGCAAATACAATAGGATCATATATATGCCCATGTGACCATGGTTTTACAAGAAGTGGCACTTTATGTGTGGACCAAGATGAGTGCCAAAGTGCACCATGTCATTCTGATGCAACATGTCACAACATAATTGGCTCATATACCTGTTCCTGTAACATTGGATATACCGGAAGTGGCACTTCATGCATGGATCAAGATGAGTGCCAAAGTGCACCATGTCATTCAGATGCAACATGTCACAACACAATTGGCTCATATGCTTGTTCCTGTAACACAGGATATACCGGAAGTGGCACTTCATGCATGGATCAAGATGAGTGCCAAAGTGCACCTTGTCATTCAGATGCAACATGTCACAACACAATTGGCTCATATGCTTGTTCCTGTAACACTGGATATACTGGAAGTGGCACTTTTTGTATGGACCAAGATGAGTGCCAAAGTGCACCATGTCACAAAGATGCTACTTGCCACAATTCTGCTGGCTCATTTATCTGTTCATGTAACACTGGATATACCGGAAGTGGCACTTCATGCATGGATCAAGATGAGTGCCAAAGTGCACCTTGTCATTCAGATGCAACATGTCACAACATAATTGGCTCATATACTTGTTCCTGTAACACAGGATATACCGGAAGTGGCACTTCATGCATGGATCAAGATGAGTGCCAAAGTGCACCTTGTCATTCAGATGCAACATGTCACAACACAATTGGCTCATATACTTGTTCCTGCAACACAGGATATACCGGAAGTGGCACTTCATGCATGGATCAAGATGAGTGCCAAAGTGCACCATGTCATTCTGATGCAACATGTTACAACATAATTGGCTCATATACTTGTTCCTGTAACACTGGATATACCGGAAGTGGCACTTTTTGTGTGGACCAAGATGAATGCCAAAGTGCACCATGTCACAAAGATGCTTCCTGTCACAATTCTGCTGGCTCATATACTTGTTCCTGTAAAACTGGATACACTGGGAATGGTACTTCATGCACGGACCAAGATGAGTGCCAAAGTGCACCATGTCACAAAGATGCTACCTGCCACAATTCTGCTGGCTCATATACTTGTTCCTGTAAAACTGGATACACTGGGAATGGTACTTCATGTATGGACCAAGATGAGTGCCAAAGTGCACCATGTCACAAAGATGCTACTTGCCACAATTCTGCTGGCTCATATACTTGTTCCTGTAAAACTGGATACACTGGGAATGGTACTTTATGTGCAGACCAAGATGAGTGCCAAAGTGCGCCATGTCACAAAGATGCTATTTGCCACAATTCTATCGGTTCATATACTTGTTTATGTAACACTGGATATACCAGAAGTGGCACATCTTGTGTGGACTATGATGAATGCCAAAATGCACCATGTCACAAAGATGCTACTTGTCACAATTCTGCTGGCTCATATATTTGTTCCTGTAAAACTGGATACACTGGAAATGGTACTTTATGTGTGGATCAAGATGAGTGCCAAAATACACCATGTCACAAAGACGCTACTTGTCACAATTCTGCTGGCTCATATACTTGCTCCTGTAAAACTGGATACACTGGAAATGGTACTTTATGTGTGGACAAAGATGAATGCCAAAATGCACTATGTCACAAAGATGCTACTTGCCACAATTCTGCTGGCTCATATACTTGTTCCTGTAAAACTGGCTACACTGGAAGTGGTACTTTATGTGTGGACCAAGATGAGTGCCAAAATGCACCATGTCTCAAAGATGCTACTTGCCACAATTCTGCTGGCTCATATACTTGTTCCTGTAACACTGGATATACCGGAAGTGGCACTTCATGTGTGGACCAAGATGAGTGCCAAAATGCACCATGTCACAAAGACGCTACATGTCACAATTCTGTGGGATCATACACTTGCTCTTGTGACCCTGGATTTTCTGGAAGTGGCAAATCATGTGTGGACCAAGATGAGTGCCAAAATGGCCCGTGTCACACAGATGCTACTTGCCACAATACCGTTGGCTCTTACACTTGTTCCTGCAAGACTGGATATACCGGAAGTGCTACATCATCATGTGTGGACCATGATGAGTGCCAGAATGCACCATGTCACAAACATGCTACTTGTCATAATATCGTGGGATCATATACTTGCTCTTGTGACCCTGGTTTTTCTGGAAGTGGCAAATCATGTGTGGACCAAGATGAGTGCCATAGTGCTCCATGTCACAATAATGCAATTTGTGATAACAATATTGGTTCATATTCTTGTTCCTGTCATCATGGCTTTTCTGGGAATGGTACACATTGCGTTGATGAGGATGAGTGCCAGAATTCACCATGTCACATAAATGCAGATTGCTTAAACACAATTGGTTCTTACGTGTGTAATTGTAAACAAGGCTTCGCGGGAAATGGTACATCTTGCTTGGACCAGAATGAATGTGATAAAGGACCCTGTCACAAAAATGCGAAATGCACAAATGAAATTGGTTCTTATTCATGTATCTGTGAAGAGGGTTTCATGGGCAATGGAACACATTGTGAGGCAGGTAAGAAACGTCTAGTTTTTTTATAAAGTCTACTTGAATGGTTGGAATACTTGTTTGAGGATGGCGAAGATGCATTGAAATGATATGTCCATGAATTTGATTTTTTCTTTTTCGTTCAATTTTATGACCATAAGGCATCTTAGGACCACTGAGAAGCCAAGCTTTTCTCGGTTCCTTGCTCTTGATGCAACAATGCCTCGTGGTTCCTTTAGTTTTGAATACACCATTTACCTGTTCAACGAAAGAACCCGGATCGAGTCTTATCTTCATACATTTTGATATGCGAGTTTCCATGGATTGGCGTTAGAGCTTCTATCACAATAGTGCACGAATCGATTCGGATTATTTCATCTGATTATTTTTAGAATAGCGAAAAAGTGTCCATTATGCGTTTTGCCCATCATTGCAGGCTGAACCATTTTCACAAAGGTTTCGGTCAGGCACCAGCGCGCTTGCTAAGTTCAAATGCTCTTTAAAGAAGAAGCAGGCACACCAAAACCACACTTCTGTAGTTCAAGTTTGCTTTTAACGGTTTAACATGACAGACAGAATTGGAGTTGTTTGTGACTCGATTTTGAAAGTATCCTCGTAATTATCTAAAGACTGCGTTCACACGATGCCGGCACATTTTGAAAACGGTGAAAAATTTGACGAACCTTCACACTAAAACGGCACATTTTTTGCCGGCAAATTTGAAAACAATAGATTTTGAAAACGGAACTCTAACCAGCACATTTTGGAAACGGCATCGCACGAAAACTCGAAAATGATGAAAACAGAATGTTTTTCGATGCCCTTGGAATGAGACTGGTCGATTCTTAGTTTGTAGGTAGAGTTCTTTGGCATCGAGGTCTTACAACGAGTTTCACCGTCAAATTTCTTGCCGTTTTCAAATTGATCCGACATCGTGTGAATGTAGTCGAAATTCATTGAATCAATAAACGGGGTAACGACATAGCCTAAACATAGCAAAAATGGACGGCACGCGTTACTTATCTTCCTGATTGTTCCATAGATCAATATCAAAACACAAATAAAGTTATATTTAGTTTGATCCAGTCTGCCTAGCTATGTTACATTTTTGTTTTAAAGTAAATTAAGGTATATAAAAGTAATTTTGTAACTGAATTGTCTCTCGCAGCTGCAACTACCACAACTAAACACCCAACTTCGATCTCTACTTTAAGCAAGACTCTCCAGCCAGACAAAACAACATTGCCGACAAGCATTGGGGCTAATTTGTCAACAACGGCAAAATCAACAACAACAACACCAACAACAACAACACAGCGCCATAAAACGTCTTCTCTTAAATCAACGATAAAAATAATAACAAGTAAGATAGCAACAACAATTATAAACACAAAAAGGCAATCAATAACAACCTTGAAAGGACAAAAGTGTAAAAACATCTTATCAGAGTGTGTCATGTTTATGTAGACGATTTCACTAAAGATTGTGGCAAGGACTCATTTTTTAATGAGATGCACTGTGTTCTAATTACGAATCCTTAACCATTCTATAGGAATTCGATTAAAGAGCGCAATGCATCTTGGTAAGAATTCCTCACAGCCATCTTTAGCGCAAAGGAAAAATTGCCTGCTTCAAACTAAATGTCTGTTTCATTGAATGAGTTCGTAAGTGATTTTGAAGAACCAATCCCTTTAAATCATGGACAATAATGAACCATGGTTGTAGCTAAGAAATCAAATTTCAATACTTTGATATTACTACTTCTCTCTAATTTTTTCTCTTCAATCCAAGCCTGACCACTGCTAGGAATCAAATTCAAATGGCTCCTCCGCGTCTGAACTGTTGGCTCCTACACAGCGTTCAACCTCATTTCAAACTGCTAAGAGGAAGTTTGAAATGAAGATAAACGCTGAGTAGGAGCCAACAGTTCAGACGCGGAGGAACCATTTGAATTTGATTCCTAGCAGTGGTTAGGCCTGGATCAAAGAGAAAATAACGAAGAAAAGCAATAATATCGAGGTAATGAAATTTAATTTCGAAGCTACAAACAGGGTGCATCATTGCCCATGATTATATGGGGATTTTCCAATTAATATCATGACATTGGTATCGCCATGACACATATTTGCCGACCCCTGTGTATGGTGGAAAGAACTACCCTCATCACTGGGATACTCTTATGTTTTTACATCAAGGGTTCGATAAAGTCGAGTCAGAGCTTCTTTCACTATTGGGCATATTCGAAAATTCTACGAAATTCATCGAAATATCATTCGATTCAGTTTCTTGTTTACAGTAGGTAAAAGATCTATTCCTTGAATGGAAGAGATTTTAGTTTGAAGCAGGCAAATCTTCTTTTGTCACTTAAAAAAAATTACTATGTTATTGTATCGTTAAAGTATTTTCAAGTAATATCGCTTTCACGACATTTTTAAGGTTAAAGAAAATAAACTGAAAATAAAGAAAAGCTAAAGATTGATGCATAATGCAGAAATCTATCTTTGAATTGCAGATTTCGAGCAAACCAAATCACTGGGCTCGATGTGCAAATTGAATAACTGAATTTGGAAATTTTCAAATAAGCACTGCACTTTAATAAGCCTTGATCTCTCATCGATCGATACATCAATTTCTATAAACTTATGATACATGTGTAAAACATATCAACGTTGAAGATTGAGTTTAGTTAGTTAAAATCGACCGTAAAATTCTTAAATTTCAAACCATCTTTATAAAATGCTTCAACTCAAAATACTTCAAAACAGGCCTAACAATCCTTAATTAGCAGACAATTTAACCCCCACTGCTATCAAAGTGGACGTGCCATAAGTCTTTCTCTGTTCTCAGCATCAGTAGCAAGATGTACGATATGAGACGGAACTGTTCTCACTCTCTCTATGTTTATCTTTGCGTTTAGTGCTGACAAGACACCGACTTGAATTAAGGTTACTTTAACAGTCAAGCTCGAAGAGTCTATCTTGTCGAGGAATCGTTTACTCGAGGATCTTATTTTGTTTTGCAGATAAATTGGAAATCGATGCTTTCCTTCGCATCAAAGAACCATATTTGAATGGCACCGTTTTGAATACTTCAGATCCAATTATCAAAATGGGAATTGAGAACAAGTCATCTCCGATATACCAAGAAGTCAAAACTATAATCGAAAAAGAGGTTTCCTTTCTTGCAACTATGATATTTTCGCTGCCGAAAGAGGCATACAAAGTTTACAGGATCAAAATGTAAACTGCAAATATTTGGAACTATCAATCAGTCAAGGCCTAACTTAGATGACAAAATTTTATTTGGTAAAATCAAACATCTTTGAGACTAAGCAATTAGAACAATGCCTGTAAGGGCTTTGTGTGGGGAGAGCGAGAATTCCACGTTCCAATCTTATCCATGATTTATGAGGCAGGGAAGTTTACATTGTCAGTTTTAGAAATCTAATTTTGATTTCAATTGCAAGTAAATTATGGACCAGAATAGAATGTGGAATCCTTGTTCCCAAATTTATCGTTTACAAGCATTTTCCAAATTTCTAAATAATGAGTGATTTTGCCAAAAAAATTTTCTCATCTAGTATTTCAGTTTTGAATATCGGCCTCAGACTTTTTATTCCACAGCCCCCAAACACGTAAACTTTTTTTGACTCCCCGGTACAAGAACCTAGCCAGGCAAAATAGCAACATTGTTGGTTCTTATAGACGGTTTTTACTATACATATTTTCTTCAAAAGTAACAAAGAATTTGCGTCAGTGCTTAAAATTGTATTAAAGGACAAGTTGGCGGTTGACAGAATTGTTGTTAGGAAGAAACCTTACCAACTGCTGAACACCAGTCGTGAGCTCTTTCCAAGTTTTATGCCTGCAACTTTTATAAATTTGTTGATTCATCCTCGTAAGTTAGGCCAAATATCGTCGCCATTTTGTATTTTGTACGAGTGTGCGAAGGCGCGATAAGGAGGCTGGCAATGTGAGTAGTATAATATCTACACATTTGGCAGCCTCGGTCACGTCAACATGAAGTGACGTCACAGAAAATGACGTCATTTCGCACTTCTTAGCAGATTAAAATATGTAGTTTCGCAGCTAAAAAGAGATAAACTTGAAATAAAGTGCTTCACACCATTCATAACAGTGTAATCTCTTGAATAATCAGCGATTGTAACAACCCCGGACTTGTCCTTTAAACTTAGCAGTTTTTTAGAACTAAGAACTTTTTATGAGATCAGTCTTCATGCTCGCTACCTATGCCATCGTGAACATAGAGAGAAATATAACACGTGTTCTAGAATGCTGCTTCTGAAATATAGCCAAAAATGCCAGTACTGTATCCACACCGCACGATATCTATATCAAAGCTTCTTATATTTCAGCTCAATGCAAAGATCACAGCGGACAGAACTGATATAGAAGCCGTTATTGTAAATTCATTGAGGTGAATATTGATATTATAGCATATAATATGATATATCAATATGATATTAAGGCAGATATATCATTAAATTATTTCTTTATTGCAATTCTTAATTCCTTATTGTGAATTGATCAACGTGAATATTTCATAAACTATACTATATATGGTATATCAAACACTACAAGGTGTCTAAAAAAAATTGTTCGACGTTTGATAAAATATTGAAAAATAAGGACAACGTGAACAAGCTCATGGAAAGACAACCATGTCCCTAAGATTATGAAATAATTTTAGAGACTAAAATCGTGCAAATCCGTTGAAAATTCACTGAGTTACGAGCTCTCGAAGATCAAAAATATGCGATAGCTGAAACCAGAGACCCCCCAGATTACTGGTATTGCAAAAAGCTCGAAGACGGAGGTAAGAGAAGCTTATCCAATGTCATACCTCTCGTTGATATCAGAGCAAACCAAATAGGACTCCTCAAGTAAATTATTTCTTGTGATCATTCTCTAAATTCCTTAGCATTGCGTAAGTCCAAAAACAAAGGTTAAAAACATAACCATCGAGAGACTGAATCTGTTTCCTCAAAGCATCCATATGCTTGACAGTTAGGTCATCGAAAACCTGTTTGAATCCCACTTGGTTCGCCCTGAAACAATTGAGAAATAACAGAAACGACGGCCTATGGGGCTTTTACCAAAAATGCCATTTCGAGGCCTCTGGTTTCAGCTTTCGCACAAACTTGAACTTCAAATGATTGTAACTCCATGAATTTTTAGCGGATTTGCAAAATTCCTGTGTCGAAACTTAATCTAAAATCTCAGAAAAAGGGTGACTTGACCAAGGATGCATTCAGCGTATCGTTATTTTTTAGTATTTAATCAAACGTCGAACGATTTTTTGAGACACCCTGTATATACTTATAGTATACCATCATACTACATCATGCAAATTTCAATATAATGTTAAGGTATAATACACTTTTTTTCTATATATTCAAGTCATTAAAGCACATGCAATTATTGAATATCGTATAATATATATATATATATATCGTATAATATCGTATTTTTAGATTATATTAAGGTATCAATATGACATATTTACATAATATGATACACTAATATTTTGTCAATTCATTGACCTACATATTATATTATCATTCAATACCATAATATTGAGGTATACAACATACTTTTTTCTATATTGGCGTTTCATTAGGGTCTCCTCCACAGTAGCATAGACATGAGCCGCAGCTTTTCTGTAACACCTTGAATTTCAAAGATAATTTTTGCTTCGTTTCATTTCAGTATTGGAAGCCTATTGGTCAATTTCACGATAAAATTTGCAGGAAATCCAAAACTGGACCAAACTAAATTTGAAGATGAAGTAAACAAAGCATTGGGTACAAGCACAAAATGTTCCGGAGCAGATCGGGTTTTCTTTACATTACCAGGTAATACCGGCTAACATTGTACCGGACCGGCACACTTATACGTCATTGTGTTTTGACTGTAATGAGAAGTGTGAGAGCCGAACTGAGGAGTGTGGGACAAAAACGTGTTTTGGCTGTTCAACGTTGTTCTTTAACGCAGTTACTAAGTTATTTCCAGTCCGAAATTATAGGAAGCTTGCAAAAAGACCCCTCGAAACAATGGCTCTTTAAAGGCCTCTTAAGTGTTTTCCCGACGTATGGAAGGGAGAAGGAGGGCCCCTTCGTTATGTTGCTTCTCTTGTTATCGTACTGTAGGATTCAACATTATTTTTCCAACAACAGGTCAAAACTTAATTCTGATCGTTGAACCCAACCACAAACTGCATAACTTTTCTTGGAGGCCAAGTACTTCAGTCTGCTAACAAATACACATCACAGTACTTCAGGCCGCCTCTGTGCATCACAATATGGTAATATAACAAATACACATCACAGTACTTCAGGCCTCTGTGCATCACAATATGGTAATATAACAAATACACATCACAGTACTTCAGGCCTCTGTGCATCACAATATGGTAATATAACAAATACACATCACAGTACTTCAGGCCTCTGTGCATCACAATATGGTAATATAACAAATACACATCACAGTACTTCAGGCCGCCTCTGTGCATCACAATATGGTAATATAACAAATACACATCACAGTACTTCAGGCCTCTGTGCATCACAATATGGTAATATAACAAATACACATCACAGTACTTCAGGCCTCTGTGCATCACAATATGGTAATATAACAAATACACATCACAGTACTTCAGGCCTCTGTGCATCACAATATGGTAATATAACAAATACACATCACAGTACTTCAGGCCTCTGTGCATCACAATATGGTAATATAACAAATACACATCACAGTACTTCAGGCCTCTGTGCATCACAATATGGTAATATAACAAATACACATCACAGTACTTCAGGCCTCTGTGCATCACAATATGGTAATATAACAAATACACATCACAGTACTTCAGGCCTCTGTGCATCACTATATGGTAATATAACAAATACACATCACAGTACTTCAGGCCTCTGTGCATCACAATATGGTAATATAACAAATACACATCACAGTACTTCAGGCCGCCTCTGTGCATCACAATATGGTAATGTAGCAGGGCAAAATTTGCAAAAATACAATTTTATTTCAAAAGCTGTATTTGAATATGAATTGCATTTTCCTTTTCCAGATGACAATAACACAAACAAGGATAATAACAAAGATGCAAACGAAAACAGAGTTGGTCCTTGCGCACAGAGTAGCGCTTCCCAATGCTTCAAATCTGAAAAAGGTAATACATTGCATGTATTTGGTTTAAATGCACTATTATGGACACAATACCAAGGCAAGCAGAGGTTGATTGAATTGAATTCTATTGTTTGAACTAATTGCTGATTGGCTTTTTAAACAATAGCAATTTAAGATCTATCATCTGATTGGATAATTCAAGATTGGAACATCATTCGAGTTATTCTTACTTTCAGGAAAACGTCAAATTTACTTTAACACAGCCTAAGGTTGGAGCTGGAAGCTGAAAAATAAAAGTCAATTTATTTTTGTTTAAATTTTTTAGCGTTGTCTCGTCAAAACCATGTCTAGCTCAGTCAGTTTACAGGAAATCATGCATTTTCAGTTAAAAATCTGTGTAATATTCAAGAGAAAGGGATTTGTTAAAAGATTCTCTGTTCACGTGGAAACAAACCACAAATTTGTGTTAAGGTTTCACTAAAGAGCTATTGTGACCCAGTGTCCTTTGCGGGCATGCTGAAGCTTCAGACTGTCCGAAGATCATGAAATCGGCCTAAGCGGAAGCCATGGGTCCAAACACAGAAATGAAAGAAAATCTCGAGTTTAATTGAATTGTTCTGGAAGTTAACTAATTATCAAAATTAACTGCACTGTAACTTATGTCTTCCATTTTGGTCAAATTTCATTTTGAGAAAGTCCGAAATTATAGCAATCTTGCATAGGACCCTGGGTAACAATGGCTCTATAATGGCCTCCTTAGTCTTTTCCCGGCGTATGGATGGAGAGGAAAGGTCCCTTCGTTATGTTGCTTCTCTTGTTATCGTACTGTAATCTAGGTTTATAGGTCTATGGTCTGCAATTCATAAGAACAGTTGCTGAAGAAGGTGAACTTCGTACCGTTGGATAGAGTTCTAGGATATTTCTGAATTATTCACTAATGTCTTTTGCAAATAAACAAAGCCAAGATCTCATTCTCCCGAAACAATAAACAGAAGACTACAATAATCTTTTTCAACTGAGAAATTATCTCCAGAGAAAACAATGAAAAATACTTTCCTCAGTAAGAATTTCTTTCCAAAAAACACTGCTTTCAAAAACATAATTTTAGTAATTTCAATCAGCAGAGTTAGTTCATCTCAACGATATTTGGAGGACTGAGACTCATACAGTTAGTCTATTTCATTCACAGATAACTCAACAGACACAACAATAATTGGAGTTTGCAGTGCATTCATTGTCATGTTCATCTGCGCATGCGCAGCCTGGAGATATCGAAAACGGTTGCTAATCAACAACAAGATACACCCATGGTCCAAAATATTTGGTGCAAAAACAAGCCCCAGCTTGGCACAAGACATTGCACAACTGTTCGGGAGAAACAGTCTGTCCAAAAAAGATGCAGGAAAATCGATTTCGTGCGAAATGAAATGTGTGTCACCGATTACACTCGAAGCAGCAGTGGTTTTGCAAAATGAACAATTAACAGGGATGCAAACGAAAAATGAAGCAGAAACGGACATTGAAGAGAAAACAGAAAAGAAACATGAAAAGGAAAAAGTAAAACAGAAAATCATATTTTTCTGATCAAATACTGACAACATTATGAAAGCCTTCATCTAAAAAGCTATTTCGATAAATTTCTTTAATTAGTCTGAAGAGTTGAAAGTATAGAGACGTTGCACCCACTTTTTTGAGGAACTTGGCTCTCCCCGTTTGTGGTAGAGGGTTTCAAAATATTGACCCCAATCAGAGCAGAATGATGTTCAAAATCTATCAAAATTGGAAAGAAAATTACATGAATGATCCAATCAAGGGCTAAAATCAAACTTCCTCTTTCAATGTTTTTTGCAACTCGAAATCAAAATTCGAAACTTTCTTAACTTTTGTTGACCATTCTAGCACAATTTCTTAGTAGTCCGCAAGAGGCTACTTTGGGTTCTTAGGAGCAGTTTCTAATGAAGTGAATGAGTATATTTAAAGATAAATCTGAAGGACTTTCAATCTTCGACATATCGAAGTAGTTACATCTTCGTTATGTGTTAGCTTACTGGGGTGTCTCCTATAAGTATTCTATTTTTATGAAACAGTGCATTTGCATGAGCGTAGGGCATGCTCAATGATTTAGGCCCTTGCCGTAAAATGATGGTCTCATTGAGTTAAAACTAGCCAAAGGAGAACGTGTAATAAACTGCTTAGTCCTTCAACTGAATAGATCGAAGGGAGGCCCTATATCATTTTCCATGATCCAAGAGACAGCATTTATTATATCATCAATATTTTAAGACAAACAGCTCTTTTTAAAATCATGCTAGTTTTGAAGTTTTGACGTCATCAAATTGGCAAATCGTGAAATTTAGCACACAGAATTTTGTTTGCCACCATGTTCTAGATGCTCAAAATATGATTATTTCTTGCCTTGGACGTTTCGACATTCCTCAATCAGTTTACAATTTATGGTACTTTTAATCTTTGTAAAACCTTCCAAAGCTTCCCCGATTCCAATTTTATTTCCAAATTTTTCAATTTCATTTTTTAAAGCACTTTAGCCTCGTCAATCCTAAAGGATTGCTTTTCAAGGGACCATACCAAACGATTAAAAAAATACAAAATGTATATAAAAACTGCAAACAAATCTTATCATTACAGTTTCAAGAATTTTCGTTTAATCTTCGTTCGAAATTAGCAAGGGAGGTTGCCTGCTTTACGTCATAGTCAAGCTTATTCCATATTTTAAATCTCCTTGTACATCCTTTCATAAAAGTTGTAAATTTGCAATTCCAAAAAAATGATGCTATCAAAACTGGTCTTTTTGAAATTATGGCGAACGACCTAAACCTCTTTTCCATTTGTTCAGCAGAAAGAATGGAATTTACCTATAAATCTACAGTTTGCAAATATTCTAGCCATATGTTTAATAAGAAAGGCTGCAACCCCCTCCCCCCGCACCCTACCTCTTACGCCTATGCTTACTTAGTAGGAACTCCGTTTTTTGTTTATTAGCTTATTTCATGAAATGGTTCATTAATCTGCGCTACTTTATAACTTATTGACTGTTGGGCTACGACATTCGAAAATCTAGCCAAACAAGAAGCATTTGTCATATTGGCGATCTGCTTGTCAATGTTCCTGTTTTCTTGTGTGGCAGAAAGTTACTTGAGACTAAGAACACAAGGCTAAAAGTTTCATCGAAGTACCTGGTGTCCCACAAAGAACTTACCCTATTTGAGCTGTTATTTTAGTAAAAGTGTGTTTAATTTGATAAAGATTTGAAAAGAAATCTGTCATACAATGCTCAACTTAGATTTTGAGTATTTGTTTCACTTCTGTATCTGCGTGCATTGATTTTCTATAAGTATCTTCGTGAAAAACAGAATACCTGAAATGCTCAAGAAAGAGCTAAAAACTGTTTATCAATAAAATCGTTAAAATCGTTAAACCTTCACCTCAAAATCGACGGAAATTCTGTTTTTTAACAAAATTCCAACAGTACGGAGCTTGAACTCCATAAAGGGACCCAAGAAAAATAATATTTGTCTGTTTTGTCCGTGAAAAGCACGATTATGCATGATGCTCGAAGAAAAAGGTCCTGTGATCCGCACTTTAGCGTATGGCCGACATTGAATAGCAATCTAAGGAATTGACAAGTGGTTGTATGCCTTCACACCTGTGATCTAAAACACGGAAGGAATGGAACATACCTCCATCGCTAGGTTTCCCACCTTCACAAGGACTTCTGCAGCATACGATTTTCAAAAATCCATACTTTGGAGGTCTTTTGATGAGTAAAAAATAGGTGAAAATAATAAGAATCCAAGTGGGCCTTGAAGCAAGAGATTGCCGTTTACATCGCTCAAAACGAGGCAGTGGCTGTTGTTCTGGAACTGTTCAAACGGGGAAAGTTTTTTTTTGGGACACCCGGTACATCCACAAAACATTAAGAATGTTTACCCTGGGTCCTTTAGGCCTTAGATTGGAATATTTCATGCTTATGATTAGAGGTTTAAATTTTAAGTGTTAATGTAACATGTAAAAAAACTGTTGTATAAAAATAAAGTTGTCAAATGGGAAGAATAATTCTTTGTTTCGAAGTCCCTTCTGATGTTCAGCTAACATTGAAATCTGAAACGATTTCGAAGTGTAAACTTCAGAAAAAAACGTTGTTCGAAACTTTTTGGCCATATTGTTTGTTTATAATACATCTATTTGAATAATGCAATGCCTATCTTAGGTTGAAACTGGGGTGACAGAACAGAAACTACGCAAAATGACGTCATCGAGCCTCTGAGATAAGGAGGATAGAAAAGCTTTATGAAATGACACATCAAGAGTTTAAGGCCCAAGGAAGAAATACCAAGTGTTGCCTGATTTCGGCATCTGTTGCAGGGGGCTAGAGAGGCTCAGGTTACGAGTTTTTGCGCATGCGTGAGCAGTTTCTGCTCTGTCAATTGATGGGGTTATGCAAATATCAATGGATTGATTGTCGTTTTCGTCTCTGTTCTGTTATTCTAAGGCCCCGTCCACACGTATCCGGATATTTTCGAAAACGAATCTTTCCTTATCCGTATAAAAAAATATCCGCGTCCACACGAGGAGCGTTTTCGAAAAGATCTCCGTCCACACGAAGACGCTGCTACATGCAAATTTCGATGTTCGAACTTCGATGAAAGAAACCAGAATGCCCTCGCATGATCCCCAAAGATCCATGCGCATGCTCTGATACGTAGTGAATCGATGCTGTGACGTCAGCGTTTTCGAAAAGCTCCGTTTTCACCCGTCCATACGACAACATGAAAACGGCGTTTTCAAAAAGATCCACTCTGGAGAGCGTTTTCGAAAAGCTTCGTTTTTGGTGGCCGAAAACGCCGTCTACGTGTGGACGCTAAACCAAAACGGAGAAAAAAGACGCGTTTTCAAAAATATCCGGATTCGTGTGGACGGGGCCTAAAATAAAGTTCGATTCGAATGGTCTCTTATCCATTTTGTAGAATTTGCGAATGTCAACAGTAGTCACATGGTGAAAAGGCTTTTCCCATTTCAAGTGCAAGAAATGATTGAAATTTAAAACCCAAAGTTTCTTGTCAGATTCCTTTCAATCCGACCTACTTTGGATGTTAACGAGAAACCCTTATATAAATTGTAACCATGGCATCTCTTGCCTTTTATTGACACGACAAAACAGTCTGTTTCTACGGCCGACTATTCAATCCGTGGTTGTAAAAAATCATATTACCGTGTCGTTTGGTTGGCGTAAAAATGCTGACACTATTCCTTCATATACATTAATGTAGATCTGAGAAGCAGATGGCAAAACGTTGGTAAACAGCAAGTCTTATCAACAATGCAGGTGCAGGAAGCGATGTAGAACAGAAGAGAGAAAAAT